>JAGXJF010005399.1:7500-590000 GCA_019208055.1 Stipa capillata
AAATAAAAAAAAAAATGTAAAAATAAAAAAAAAAAAAAATAAAAAAAAAAAAAATAAAAAACAAAAAAAAAATAAAAATAAAAAAATAAAATGAATAAAAAAATAAAAATAAAAAAAAAAAAATAAAAAAATAAAAATAATAAAAAAAAAAAAAAAATAAATAATAAAACAAAAAAAAATAAAAAAAATTAAAAAAAAAAAAAAAAAATAAAAAAATACATCCGTTACTTTGGCAAATACTAACTTACACACAACTGGCTCGAAGGCCTTAAGTACGAAAGAATAAACAACAGAAGTATGCAGTTACCTGAGATACAAGCCAGTATCTCCAAAAGAACCCAAAATACCCTACATTAGTTCACAGGTTCGAAAAGCTGAAGAGGCAACCGGATCAAGCATCGTCCGGGAAATAATCACCGAGGGAGGGTTCACTCTGTTCCTAAGCATGCAACAACAACTACCAATGAGTACAAAAGTACTTGCAAGACTTAGTAGTGCTTGGACATGATATTCATTTAAGATTTACAGGAAAATAAACATCAGCCCTACCATGCTAGTAGATTTGAACAACAGCAGAATATTGTAAGTTTTCCATGATTCATGACCACAATAACAACATTCACTCCGCAGATCATCATTATTCAGATCCATTCACTAAAAGAGCCCATGATTGACCGATCGACCCCATTAAGATTCTCTTGGTCTGGCTCATTGAGGATAGCTAGTCACCACATGAGCAGGCCCTCAACCAGACATCAAACTATGGTCCCGCGATACAACCAGACTGACTTACGGCTTTCCAGGGAATCATAGAGGGAGAGTTCACATACTGTAACGTCCAGAAAACTCGACGTAGGGCTCGAGCGACCCCAACAATGTACAGACGCTCTCCCAGCCATGCTCCTCGTCTCTCATCTCACTTATTAAGGTTGCAGGTTGGTTAATCATCCAGTTAAAACTCATCAGATAATAGCATACAACATGTTGAACTGGAAAGTAAGTTTTAGCAGAATATGCGATAATGGAATGACAATGACAAAAGTAGCATGGCAATGCCGCATAGCTCTGCTTGCCTGCACTGGAAAATTCCTCGGGTTCCTGAACTCGAGCTGCTGAGGCTCCACTCCTCGTCGACGGTTTCTGGGATTTTGCAAAACGGCGACGAAGAGAACGGACAATACAGGATAAGAATTCAGCATGACATTTCATGGACTTTATATGAAACGCACAACGATATTAATCATTACAATTAAAACTATTTGGGGATAAGGTTCGGTCCTTTTGGGGCGAGGGCCGAAATCGGCTTTAATGGTTTCCGGCGATCGATTAACCCTAACTGATCATTTTTATTATTGATTAGTTTTCTGGATATCAAAATAATATAGAGTTATTTTTCAGTGGTAGGTACTGCTATATTGGTCATATGGATAAAGTTTCATATTTTTGAGCAATATGTGAATTTATAGCAATTTATGGAAGATTTAAAGCATTTAATTAAATTCTGAAAATTTCCAGTATAAATCTATGGTCAAAATTATTTTTAATGGATACTACAAGTTGCACTGACATCCAAATATAAAAATTTCATATTTTCTGAGTTCATACTGAATTTTTGGTGAATTTTTGAAGCTTTCAGCAATTTTAAATGATTTTCTAAAATTCCTAAATACAATAATACCCTAATTACATTTTATACCCAGGGCCATTTAGCCTAAGTCATTGACAGTGGGCCCTAGGCCAATTTTAATTTTTATTTTTCTTTATTATTTTTCTTTCTTTTCTTTTATTTTCTTTTCTTGTTCTTTTTTTGTTCTCGGGCTCGAAGAAGGTGGGCCGCAGGCGGAGGGGGCGGGCCGGCCGACGAGGCCGGCCTTGCGGGCTGCGAGGAAGGCGGGCCGGGCCGTGGCCACGGCCGGCGGCGGGGAGAGGAGCGGGCTGGCGGCCTCGGTGGGCCGCGCGGGGGAGGTGAGAGGAGGGCGGCGGGGCTCACCGAGCGGGCCGGGGACGGGGCGGCGGCGACGACGAAGCGGTCGCGGGGCGCGGCTGGAGCCGAGGAAGACGGGGCGGCGGGGCGGCGGGGCGGCGCCGGACGCGGGGGAGAAGGCGGCGGGGTCGGGGCTCCGGCGGCGGCGGGTGGCCGGAGGGGAGGAAGAGGAGACCGGGGGCGGGGACGATGACCGGGCGGCGGCGCCGACGTTGGAGGAGAAGCGGCGGTGGCGGAGCTCCGGCGGCGGCGAGCTCGTCCGGCGACGGCGGCGAGCGGGACGCCGGGGAGAGGATAGCGCGGGCGAGGGAGGAGCAAATGGGGGGAGGAGGAGAGGGGAAGCCGAGGGCATGGGAGGAGACGCGGCGGCGGCATGGGCGCCGGCGCCGTGGCGGGCGGAGGAGGCGCGACGACCGGGGGCCCCGGGGTGGGAGGCGGACGGCCGGGCACCACGTGGCGGGCGGGGAGCGGCTCGGGCGGGCGGCCACGCCGCGGGCGCCGCGTGGCAGCGGGGAGCGGGGCGAGCGCGGGGGATTTTTTTTTCTTAATTCGGCTGTTACACCTACCGCATAATCCAGCGCCCTTGGGCGTGCTTCTATTGGATCCGAGTGTCCCACTATCGGATCCGGCATCCCTGGGCGTGCTCCTCTGTTGCTGGGTCGGGGTTCCGTCGAGTGTGCCGTGGCTACATCTGACATCCCTAATTTTACCGTTGCTGGATCTAGGCCATTGGTCCCCTCCTTCTGTTGTTGTTCTGCTCCCCTTCTTCACTGCCGGGATGGGGTAGTGCCGTAGGGCTTCCTGGCGTCGTTGGCACCCGAGCGCGAGGCAGTAGCCAACACTAGGACGAGGCATAGTCCAAGCTCATGCACGACCCGTGGCTCGTTTATGTACCGGCAGCTGCTCCCTTTCCTCAACGAGATGGCCAAGAACAGTAACGCTCGTCCTCCCTATGACTTGAATTTCCTTCTATTCATGTGCTCCGGCTCGTTTTTCTCTCATTTCCATGGTGTTTATGTGGTTCAAATAACTCAAAGCATGTATGCTAACGCAAAGAAGGAGCTCAGCATATCAATTTTTGTCGTTGATCTCATTTCCTTTTGTGTATATGGTACAATGATGAGATGCTTGTACATATGTCATGTGTTTGCACATATGGACTAACCATGTATTTTCTCTTGTCATTCTGGTGCAATGCTTGTGTTGAATCTTCTGTTAATTCGTGCAATTCATTTGTCGATTAGCCGCTGAGGAGGCCACGAGCAGAGGCTGCCATCATTTTTTTAAATTTCCTAATTAGAATCATAGACGGTTCATTTTGAAGAACCTCCTGTGTTGTAGCAAACCATAGACAGTTAAGAAATCTTCTTAGATTACCCAATATTGTCACTGACCAATGGTCACAAACGGTTCAGAAAAGGATATGTGACGACAACTTTGAACCGACTGTGATCGATGCCATCTTCTCTGGTAGTGTAATTGAGTACTTATATCGAAGCTCATGAGTTTGAGTGCTGAACCATCCTCCCAAATCCCCTAATCATCCTTGTTCGACAACGTAGTTTTAAAGAAAAACTCACCCTCTCAACTATTCCGAGTCCAAATTTCACTGTCAACTCAAAACTGTTCAGCGACGACTTAAACTCTCAAAGACGGTTGAATTTTCCCCTCATTCTGTGTCATAGATTTTATGTGGAAGCTGACCTAACTTAGCCTTTACCACTTAAGCTCAATTCGTACTCACTAAACTATGAAATCTCATTAGTTGCACAAATCTTTCTTAATCCTTGCTAATTCTTACATTAAATAAAAGATTATTTCAACGTGTTGAAATATATTGCCGACCTTTTCCATCGGCTTGAGTTTTTGGATGAACTAGTTGGTGCATACAATTCACTTACAATATGGTAACAGAGTTAAGAGGTATCGAGTTTAAGACCCCGGCCAACGCAGTACTAATCAAAATATTTGCAGCCTACATCGATCCCATGTCTAAAATTTAGAGGAGCTTAAACATGAAGAAAAGTGTTAAAATATATTATGCACGTCTCTTTTTTATTGGCTTGAGCTTTTATACTGGTGCATGCAATGCACCTATGCAATGCAACTGACTACAACAACCTAAAAGAAAAATAAGTAAGTGTTTTTCGAGAACCGCCATGATATCAAGCTCGGCCTTAATCACTAGCCAACATATCGTCCATTTGAAAGAAGAAAATGAAGATGAGGATTGGTTCATATATTTTCGGTTTATTTTATTTTTCTTTTGCCAACTTAAATGTTGGCTCTGCGATTTGTGTCAGTGCAGGTGCCTTGTTGGAGCATTTGTGACACATGCATAGATTCATGTCAACCAAAACCATTTATGAAATCACCCATTGGATGAATAATGGACGGGTTTGAGAATCCAGGGTATAAAGTGAACGGTCTTTTAGTCGATGCAATTTGAACATGGGACATAATTAAGGAGCATGGAATGAACTTCTTAAGTTTACACAAATAGGTGCAACGAAAGACTACCAGCTCGGTGGTTGTTGACTGGCTGCTTGACTTCAACTTTACATCATGTAGTAGTGAAAATACAAGAGAAATACCACGATATGAAACCGTAGCTACCGTATAAAAGTGGCGGCTCTGGAACCTCCGAGCCCCCATGTGGATGTGGTACGGCCGGGCTGGGGTTTGACTTGCTCTTTCTCCTCCCACCTGACCATATCCGTCAAAATCTTTTCCCTCCCTCCTCTTTTTCCTGCCCCATTCTGCACCCTCTCCTGCCATCTCTGCAGCAGTGGCTGTCTAGGTCCCCCTACCTAGGCCTCTAGAACCCTAGGCCCCTACTCCACTAGCCTCATTGGCCTCTTCTCCCATCTCTCTAATCCCTCCCTCTCTCTACTTTACTGCCACTCAACCACTATTCTGAACAGCTGATGAGATTTGCAATATTGTTACCTCTCCCCCACCACAGGCACGTCACTCCTCTATAAATCTTGCTCCTTTGCCTTCTTCCTCCTTTATGCTAGCCACCATCTCCTTCCTTCTCCCTCACTTTCTTGTTGTCTCTCACTCTTCGTAGTTTCTCTCCCCTCTGCATGTATCCTTGATTCTTGAGATGCTACAACATTGGTGTTGCTTCTCATCTCTCTCGAGTTCTTGCCACAGATCAGATATCATGGCAAAGTTCTTCATAATGTAGGTAGATCTCCAAGGAACACTTCGTTAGCTAGCTTCTCCACCCCTGACCATTCATCCCTGGCTTCTGATGTACCCATGGCTTCTTTCCATCATCCCTCTCTATCCCCTAGTGTTCTTGTCCTGTGCCTGAATTTTCTTCACTGTGAGAGCCCCTATTCCTAGTATTTCATGCAATCTTGGAGACTGCCCAAGGGAACGAGTGAAGCTGCCAGCATGATCTAGCTCTGAGTGATCAACAAGAAACATATACACATGCACATGTGTTGCGTGTTGGATTCGAGCTCTTCTGGTCATGCCTTGCTAGGTCATGCTGCGGCAGCCTCACTTCTTCCCATCGTTGGGCACAGCTATGGTGGTGATAAATTCTGCAATCTGTACCGTGTATTACAGAGGCGAAGGCAGGTATAATATGCATCATTTTTCACTTGGATAAATAACGCTTCCTCCGTTTCTTGGATTATTATGATAAATAAGAGGTTTAATTAAGTCTCGCCGAGCTACCACTTTCTTACCTTTTCCTACTTATCACTACTTGTTCTTTGATGCGCCATCTAGCTGCTTAACCAAAGAGATAAATTAATTCAGTGGTCAGAGATTTAGGTAGGTGTTTGGGCTTTCCATGGCTTCATTTAATTATGTCATTTGCTTCACTGGCTCACTGCACTTTGACTTGTAGTTAGAAATTTAGATTACTCCAGTAGAGTATCCGTGTAGCATGGATGGCCACGTACGGCAGCGTGCAAAGATCACTGATACTGAGGTTGAGCACTTGAGTTCAAGACTTCAAGTGATTTACTCTAGTGTTTGTTTTCTGCTTCCATTCCCCTGATGCTTTCTTTCTCTCAATTCTAGTTTCCGAGTTTGTGAGTGACTTCTTTAGCATCCATTATCCATTCGAAATCTGTGCAGGAAGAGCCATTGGCTCGTGATCTACTTGTTGCGTAATCACTAGCCACTGCTAGCTAGCTCATGGTATTTGAAGTTTCAGAAGTGAGTTCTTAATCTGCTGAGACTGAGGTACTGTAAGATCGTGTACTGCTTGATGTGCTGATACACTGATACATACTGGATAGTTCACGTACTGCTAGCTGCTGATTGCTGTATGGTTGCAAAATACAAAAAGTAAACCATCCTGATCAGTTGAACGCTGAAAGTCTCTGCGTTTAAGAGGTTCCGATTACAGATTAATGCCTTGTAAGAAGTGGTACTTTTTTCTTCAGTAATTTGTACGAAGTGGAGCTTGATAAATAGCATGTAAATTTAAGTTTGCTAGGGTGTTTCCCTGTTTGGTTCTTTTGTATTGCACATTGCAATCCTTTTCATGATCACATGCATGGTGCTGAGGTTTTTTTATTTTATTTTATAAATGACATTTTAGACTCAGACATATTTAGAAAAATGGAAAGTCGTCGTCACACTTGTCTTGGAAGTTTTACTACAAAACAACTTTGGAAGAATTTCATAAATAGATGAGGTCTTGGACATGACAGCAGTCGCCAACATGCATTTTCACCGTTATTTTCACATAAATATGTTAGTACACAATTATATATTTATGATGTTAAAAAGTATTTTTCATGGTAAATATAATTATATATTTCCACCCCACGAATCTAAATATTAATATATATATGTGTGTGTGTGTGTTATATGAGTCAAAGTTAAATGAGTTTGACTCCGTATTTTCCGTGACATCATTTATTTAACAATGGACTTAGTTCTGTAATGTTGTTACTATTGCTGAGTCACAATATAGATTGTTTAGAACATTGTCATGGTCTGAAAATATGTTGCTTCAAATCAAAATAATTATATGTTATAAAACTATATTTTATGCTAGATTTAGTAATATTAATTTGTAGATGTTTATAATTTTCTCTAGTAACGTTCAAATATGAAAATGTTTCACCGACAAAGATTCTAAAGCAAACTACCCCATTCAACTCCAGAGGGAAGTATATTCTTGTAAGAAGATGGAGTACTACTATAGTTTTACTCTATTTAATGCACTATAGTTCTACCAATATACTCTAGATGTACGAATTACTACAGTTTTGTACTTCTGTACAGGGAAAGTGGGCTAGTTGTGGGTATTAACTGATGAATGCTTTGCATTGCTGTTGCTGTAACCCGAAGGGCTGTATGCATGCACTGATTAAGTCGTAGGCAGAGAAGTCTCTTCAATTCCAGACTAGAGACAGACGCAACGCATCCCGCGCACCAGACTACAGAGCACGGAGCGCGATGCCAAATGCATCAGCCGTAGCAACGAGAAATTTAAAACTTGTCAAAACTCCTAATCAATACTGAAAGGTTAGAGAGTAGTTTGAAAAAGAAGCTGGGTGGCTAAATCGGCTGTTTACGTTTTGGAAGTTTGGAATAACTGAAGAGCCCAAAAGAACAACCATGCTTAAACTTACATCAAAACGAATGGCGGCAAAATTTGGTCAAAATGGCAAAAATGTCGCCAAGGTGAACTTAGTCTCTGACCACAGCTCAAAAACTTGTCTGTTAGATCCATGGAGTATTTCATGTACGGCCCAGCAAGACGAGAAATGAAGGCAAACAGCTGTATGCATGCGGCGGGCGCATTAACTTGGCTCGTCGGTGATCAGCTTGCTTCGTTTCTTTCGTCCATTTCTTCGATCCTCGAAAAATTTACCCAGTTGTCATTGCGATCAGTTCCATGCTCCAGCTCGATCGATCGTTCCTTGATTTTGCTGCTTCGTGATGCAGGAGCCGTGCCGCCCATGTTTAATTGACCTTGTTTGCCTCTACGTGATGCAGGGAGCCGTGCCGCCCATGTTTAATTTTGTTTGCGTTTGACTTCCTCTGTCGGAGCATTTTAAGACTTCGTTACGTCAGCATTTTAATAGCGTGGAGAAAAAAAGAGACGAGAGATAGTGAAACTATTTTTTAGGCAAGGAATCATCGTACTGGTAATACCAACGAATTACAAACAAGCATAATCCTTATGTGGAAGTTTAGTATTCTCTCTCCCTTTGTAATATATATAATAAATGTATATATATTATTACTATAACATGTAGATGAATTAGATTATTTATATAAATGAATAGTAAATATGGATCTTATTAGGTGGACAAAAAGTACAGTAACTTTTTATAAACCTATCGTCGATACAACTTTTATTAGGTGGGTAAAGAATACAACTCTATTTCCTAACTAAATTTTGGAGTTAAGTTTAAATGGAATTTAGTAGTTGGATTTGTATACGACATTCAACCTAAAACTGAAATGCGGTATTAAGTATAAAACAAAACTAGCGATTTGATTTCCAATCAATGAATATACATCAATGATTATATTGCTGTTGAGGTTATAAGGTGAGTCATAACACGATGGCAAGGTAGCAGAAAATCATGCTTCAAATGAGGTTTGCAAAGCATATTGATGATGATGGTGAGATACATGAAGGTGAGGGCGGCGGTGGTACCGTTAGAGACTGTTTTCAGGGAGGTATAGCAGTTTGATTAGGAGGTTGTAAAGAAACTATTGGGTTTTAGGTTTGTGTGAGTGGGATTAGTGGCATGGCCACCTTGGTCAGTCTAATACATGCGGGTTCAAGAGCAGAAGTTGGACATAGTGCTTGGGCGCCACTGGATGCCAGACGTGACAAGTTTAGTCATGAGTGGCTTGAGGATGATGAGGAAGTCTAATTTGTTGTTGATAGTGATGAGATAGCAAAAGTCAGTGATAAGTAGAAGCATCTAGATACATAACACTACACTAATCAAACAATTGAACCACAATGCGACAAATGATGAGGCGGGTGGAGGAGAAGAACAAAAGATTTAATCTTTGGTGGATGTTTTTTCACAAAATTATTGATAGTAGATAGGCGTGACGAGGACGAGTGGAAGATAGAAATATGGTGATTACTATGAAAGTTATTTTGCATAGCAAATCATGGACCATAATAAAATTATCTCTATTAAATAAAATTTGATATTAAAGTAGTACTTTAAACTAAAAACCAAGTAATACATTTAATGAAAAGATTTCTATGGAACTTCAATCATTTTTCCTTAAGATGTCATTGGGTTACAAACATATTTTCAATCAATATCAAAAAGCTAATATAGTAGCGAATAAATCGAATAACATTTAGCGATAGGAAATAAATAACCGATCAAAAACTACTTATCAAGTATGATAATATATAGTAAATCTAACCGCGCGGATATACGAACCACCCAGCATAAATTATACAGGTTACGGCGCAATTCTTTAAGATACTCCTGTATGCTAGGGTGTTTGTGCTGCTAGTACAGCATCAACACGTGCGTAACAGGGGCAGCACTGGCCTCCTGATTCCTTCGTGCGCCGAAACGCACGCTCGCCGCTCCGTGCATGCACGCGAAAGGTGTCGCGCCGCGCACGCGCGCACACGGAGACGCGCACGCCGCGTCTAAACTACAGCGAGCGGAACCGGCTCCAATTATACACGCTCTCCATCGTCCCGCACAATATCACTCTGCTTTTGTTTTCTCGTTCAAAAAGGAAAGAAAATCACTGTGTTTGGCCGGGAGGAACAGTACAAAGGAGTAGCAGCATGGCCCCTGCAACATGGGATTCATTCATCCTGTCATCCAACTACCCCCCATCGATCTCAACAGCACATACATACTGTACGCAAATTATTGGTGACGATCAAGGGGATCTATGCGGCATCTACAGAATATGTTCTTAAAAGAAGGCGTCTACAGCAAATGCCTGACAGTTAGTTACATCTAACATTATTTCAGCACCACTGCACAGTTATGCCCTTGTCTGCTACTAGTAGCTACTTTGGTCCTTGGAAGAACTCCTGTATTCCACTTTAAAAAGAGGGATGTGACCACCAAGCCAACTATCTAGTGTGAATTGGCAGTTTTAGTTCAGACAAACAAGGCATGAATTTCGTAGCTTCCTCCTCCAAATTACAACTTCATTCAAGCACAAGTTAACAGTGTATTTGGGTAGTTCGAAGACAGAATTCGAACCATACATGTTTACTTGACTGGAAAAACTGTACAAAGCAATAGATGCAAAGAGAGTAGACGCCACCATTTTCATGGTTGAATCTCCACGGGGCTGAGGTTCATACGAGCAGTGTTAAATACAATAGAACATTACCTAAACATCCATCTCGTAGATGGATTTACTCAGGGTGCAGAGAAGAACAGGACCACTAGTTGGATATTCTGATTCTTCAGCATTACAGTGGACAGAACATCTATTTACCCATCTGCAAGGCTGCTGCCAAATTATTTGGATACAACCCCCACATGCTCATTCTTCAATAGTTAGAATAGACTAGCACAAGGCTGACCCTCCAGATGAACATTGTCCCAGAAGCCCAATCATTACCATGTAACTAGAGCCGGGTTCTAAGCCATACCATATGTTTCTGACGATCTACTACAGATTCAGTATTGTGAAGACCAATCTGCAGCGCTGCCGACCCGAGGGATGCTGGCGATATCCTTCTTGGCCTGTGCATCGACTGCGTAGGTTGTGCTGCATACCTCCCCTTTGCTGAAGAAGAAACCTGACGATGAAATCATCAAATGCATCGGGTCAAACAAAATCATCGAATGACACTGATCAGAAGATGACAAGAATAACACAGATACTTGCGATGATGGCTTGGTTGATTATGCATACCTTTTGGGAATGGTGCAAAGGATTTTCCACAAGCATTCTTCAAGATTTCAGCGTCATCGGAAACCACAAGAAGACCCTCAGAATCTACTCCCCAGTAAAATGGGACGCTACCATCAGCATCCTGTATGAAGATGGACAGGTGATGTTAGTTGATCTGTCTATACTGAAGGATCAATGCATACAAGGGCCAGGACGAATAAATGAAGAAAGATATATTTCTGTCTATTCCATTGTTGTAAATGCTGACATGTAGAATGCTACACATGCACAATGAAGATTTATTTTAGAAATAACAGATGAAATTGGTAGCATCTAGTCGATGCTGACTGATGATCTGAGCACCCAGAGGCTGGGATCTCGACAAGATGAAAATTGACCGGTGTTCTGTAGCTGATCAGCAACACGTTGACGTTTTTCCAGCAGGACAACTATCTCATTTCACTGGAAAAGGAAAACTGAGCTGGGAACCAGCAAGTGTTAGGAACCAGATAGCAGAAACGTTGACACTCTTAGTGATGATCCTAAAGTGTTATAAACTGACTTCATCTGTTATTTGGAGGCTTATTGGGCCACAGAGGCAAAAACAAGAGCACATATCGCCGCGCTGAACGTTGTATAACACAGCCTCCAATGAAATGAATTTTTTTTTGATCAAACTGGGACAGGCAACACAACTATCGATGCCATTACAAGCAACTGTCTCTGAATAAAGATCCATAATAAGAGCAGAGGAAATAACATGATATAAGAACATTTCAGAATCTGTTAAAAGAACATGCATCGCAGTACGGTCAAAGTAAGCACACGTAATTACAATCCCGAAAGGTAATTACTGTGGTTTCAATTTCCTGTCCACAAGGCCTACTAGAGCCTATACGGAATGTCGCAAATGCAATAATAGCATCTTGTCTTCACCAGATAGAGAAAATTGACACAATCACATAATACATTGTTGATTTGAGTAAATGAAAATCCGAACATTCACTTACAGCAGCCATGAAGATGGAACTAGTTGAGCGATCATACAGCACAGATGCAAATTTCCCACCGATATTTCCCATGACTTGATCTTCAGGGTAAGGTCCCTGGTCCCTCAAGGTTCTGTAAGCCTCAATGACAAGGTTGACCTCAGTAGCACCTTTGCTCAATCCGTATTGCTGCTTCACTACAGCAATGTTCTCGATCGCACCTTGGAACAAGCAGAATATGTCGTCAATGACAGCAAACATCCTACAAGCGTTAACAATTATGTCAGAGAAAAGATACACCGTACACCTCAAGTTACAAACAAGCCTAAGGTATGACTTAGTGACGAACTTATCAGGAATCAGGGCAACAGCCTTGTTTGTATGGTGCAGCAGTTTGTATCAGTCCAACTATCTAGTGTGAGTTGGCAGTACTGTGTATATTGCAGCCGCGACTAGATCGAAGTTTCAGTTATCTAACCGGGGAACGAGTTCAGTCAGATGGTTATTTAGCTAACACATGAATAACAAAAGAATTGTTGGTTTGCGTCTGCGTCCAATGTGTTCATAGTTCACAACGTAGAACCTCTCAGCATCTGACAGAAACGCTAAAAAAGACTAATAAGTTTCAGTCCTTGCAGAGCATGATGTGGTTGATGCAACGGAAGTAGTCTAGTGATCAATCATCAGGCACGATTTGATTGTCAAACACGAAATTAACTGAATCGCGAGGTTCACATTCTGCGACAGATCATGTGTACTGGCAGCTCGCGCATGGCGCAGAGGGGCAGCAAGAGGAGATCAATCTCTTCACCTGGGGAGGAAGGGGCTCTGGTCGTGGGACGAGTAGCCCCATCGCGACGCCGTCGCCGAGGCAGACGGTGACCACGCCGGGCCGCCGCAAGCCCCTCCGCGCCGCCCCCGGCCTCGCCTGGCTGCCGTAGCCCCTCCGGGCTCGGCGCCACCTCCCTGCCGAACACCGCGAGCATCCCGATCTCGACCGCCCCCGCCGCGAGCCCGATCACGCAACGCAAAGCCTCGTCGTCGTCGACGCCGCGTCTCCGCCGATGCTTGCACGCGCGCCGCGAGCGTGCGTGCGGTGTGCAGCCTGGCAGGTGTCTTTGTCTTTGTACTGCAGCGGCGGCGGTACGTGGGCGCGGCGGTGCGAGCGATCGGGCCGGTCGGTCCGCGGGGAAGGCGGGAGAAGGGTCGAGACGGATCCACACATGTCACGGGTCGCTCGTCGGGCACGGAGAAGATAAAACCACAGTGAAATTGTGGAAGCCCAGGCCCAACCCAGAAAAATATAGAAGGCCCAGATCTGTAACGCTTCTGCTATTTTCTCCCTCTTCTTTCTCCAGCTTGTTTGGTCGAAGGGAATTGAAGAGAGAAAATGAAAGTTTAGATGTGCTGAGTTATAAAATCATCTGTTTGGTTGGTGAACATGGGAATTCAAGAGAGATAAGACATGAGAATTGAGGATCTAACTCTCACCATTTTAATAACATGGAGGGAGGTGGCAATTGGGAGGAAATTGCTTTTAAGAAAACATCTCAACCCTTCATCATAACTTATGTTATTCTCTATAAACTAATTCCTCATGAGTTCCCACTAACCAAACAAGAAAATAAACTTCTCTTCTAAATTTCTACTAGTAATTCTAGTCATATACCAAATAAGGAATTGGGACTAAAAATCAACTTCTCATATCTAATCTCTCATAAACTCCCTCCTCTAAACTTCCATTCCTCTTCCCTAATGTTGCCAAACAGGCCGTAGGAAAATGTGTGTGTGCATGTGGTGGTGTGTATGTGTAAGTCGTGACTTGTACTCTCACAAAAAAAGAACAGGAGAAAGTTAGCTATTTTTCCCTCCAAAGGAAGTCTTATGGCATTTTGACACTGACATAACACCATTCCCTGCTGCAGCAGCAAGGACGGTCCAAGAGACGGTGACACGCACAGAAACTGTAAGGAGTCTCCAGAATGAAGCACGCTATAGACATAGCAGGTCACTATACATCGACATTCTCCAAAGACAGGAGAACCACTGTACATAGACAGTTTATATTATGATCTAAAATTCTAGATAACAAATATTAGGGCCCCTGTACATATCCTATCGTCTCATACTGACATGCCGCTTTGCACTAGCTAGCAGCAGCACTGCACTTAGTTAGATGGATACAGCTCCAGTCTGACCACAATCTTTGAACAACAGACCGTGGCAACAGAACAGGTAAATGAACCCCGGTAATCACAGGCATCCCAACCAGAATGCTCCTACAAGCTGAGATGGTATTTATGGCGTTAAGACGAACCAAGATAATATGGTAGCATCATCCCCAGAGACAGGAGGGTAAGGATCGTCGAAGCTGATGCCGAGGATGTACCAAGATGCGCTACTGGCCAGATTTTGTGTTGCTTGAGTTGAGGTAGTCCATCTTCTGAGCCATCAGGTTTATATCATCCGGAACCACATGGTTGTCAGCCTCCTCACCGAGACCACCTTCGTGCAGCAGGTCCTCCCAGAAATCATCATTTAGCTCCCCACTAGGCCTGCCTCTCAGTCGTTCAGAGCTGCCGGAAGCGACACCCTGTTGCACCTCAGCTCCCTTCGTCTCGACCGATGAACTTTCAAGGTCAGATGGAATGCCATTGACAAGTGAATCCATTGGCTCCTGCGGCTCAAACATTATCTGTGACCCTTGCTCCAGGCTAGAGCTAGTGCCCATGCTATCAACAGCTTCAGGTCCCCGATCGATGCGGCGCCTTCTTTTCTTTGAGATGGCATTTTCAAGCTCCTTCCTCATCTCACTCTGGGAGACCAGCTGGCGTATGAACTTAGGATTCTGCATGACTCGCGCCAAGAACGACATCATCTGCTGTTGCTTCTGTTCAGTCCCTTGCAGCCTCTCTTCCATGGCTTGCAGATTTGACCTTGTGTTTTGCTGCTCCTGCCTGAGCTTCACAACTTCAGCCATCAAGAGCTGCTTGTCCCTTTTCAACTGGTCGATCTCTCCATCATATCCAAAGTGCCCTACCTCAAGGTAGGAGCCAAGAGATTGCTGATTCGGAGGTGAGTGCGGAGGTTTCCGACGCTTTATATTTTTGAGAAGGTGCCTCTGTCCTCTCAGAAAGCCCTCATTTGCGAATTCCCACCTGTCAGGATCCACCTTTCTGAAGCCCTGCCAAAGGTGATAGCAACCACATCAGAAATTGTAAAGGTCATTCAATTAAATGAGGTGAGGATGGTTTCTTCAACGGAAAATTAACCATCCACATAATTTTAGATCAAAACAGTGGCAACAAGAGAGCGAAAGAGAGATGGAACTGTATAAAGTATATCTGCTTTTTACCTCTTTTTGACAAGATTCAGTTCACTTGATACCTCCATACCAAGAAACTTGAACACGGAGAGGTTGACTCATAACCCAAAGCCCCAAAAGTAAAAGCTCAAGGTTTTCCTAGAAATGCAAGAGTCGTCCTTATAATGCTGTAGCAGTCTGTTTTATCATGCAATACATAAATGATCGTCAACACCCACAAGTTTCTAAGATAAAAGAGTAATCCATAGCATCAGCATCAGCACAATGCTGTAGCAGTTTGTTTTATCATGCAGTTCATAAATGATCTTCAACACCTACAAGGTTCTAAAATAAAAGAGTAATCTACAGCATCAGCATCAGCCTCAGCAGTGCTGCTACAGGTAACACAGAAGCTAGAACAACATACTTTCTTATGTCTTTCCTGATTTTTTGGCCCAAAGATACTTAGATGTTAAATTACGTTTGCTGGTGCTGAGATTTTGAGTTTTGACCATCTTCAATTTCAAAATGGTGCTGTTTTAGCTGGTTTCAAGGTTATCAATTTATCGTATGCTTGTAATGTTCAAAACTGATATAACTGGATGTGATTCTGTTGCATGAATTTCCTCAGACACTTGTAACTTTGGTCGCCATTAATTTGAGTATTTTTATGAACTACTGCATAAAAAGAAAAACAGCACATGAACTATCAAGTATCATTTTATTGGTTAGTTCTTGGAGACTTACGAGCACTTCTCTGCAACGCTTTGCTGCATAACTTCGGTGAAATTGAAATACCGTTCATTAAGTATGGAAGTGTCTACAGAGTATATGAGTGTTTGTTGTTAAAACTACTCAAATTTTGAGTTGCTAGATCTGCATCCAACGGATCCCCACCTCACCTAGGTCACCCCTCACCCCTAAATGCCCAAACCCCAGTGGTTATGCCATCATCAACTCCTAGTGCGCTTGCCGGTGACGAGGGTGCCGCCCAACTCCTCTTACCACCATCTGCCTGACGGCCACCACCTTTTCTAACTCCGACAGTGCCACCGCCACTGACAACCACCCCCTACCTAATTCGATCTATCCATCGCTGTTCCACCCACCGGCCCTTCTGAGTTAGCAGCCCGTTGTGTTGGAGTCACCGGGAGTGCAAATCACAAGGCACAATTGGATAGATCAAAATTTGTGCAATCTCAAGGTTGAGAAAATAATCGAGTACTGGTCTGCAATCTCCAAAAGAAATTAGGTGACCAATTTAACCAATTGTTCAAGTACCGTAAATCCCTAATCAAGCTGATCAACTCAATTATTCTGTTACCCTAGTGAAGAAACATTTGCAATCAGTAAATCCTTATAACTGCTATCCATTCTCAACTCTTCTGGTTTAGCAATTGGCACACATTAATTGGGCTCTATTTTAGCACATGATACAATACAAGGGACCAAACAACAAGGAGGGGGACAACTTACATAGGTGTTGAGCTGCCGGACGAAGCTGGAGAAGTTGTTGTGCTTGAAGTACCTCGGCAGCAGCACGGTCCCAAGCACGTGGGGATCCCAGACCACGAAGCTGTTGTTGGTGGCGCTCCACGACACGACGGCGTCCGTGGTGGGATCGTCGACCATGTCGTACGTCTTGGCGAGGAACGGCGTCGGGCAGGCGTCAGCGAGTCCGTCCATCGGCCTCGGCGGGCCATTGGCGGCCGCGCCACCCGCCGAGGGATGACGGCTCTCCACCTTCACCGGATTCATCATCCGGTGGTGCATGGGAACGAACTCACCAAACAGCAAAACCAAACCAAGAGCCTCCTCGCCCGAGCAAAGATCGCACCTTTCTGGCACCGGATATGGCGGACTTAAGCACAGGTTGCAGAGGCAAAGATAAACTACAAGAAGGCACGGTTTAGGCGTGTGAGAAAAGCAGATAGGAATGGGCGCGAGAACAGGACGCAGCAAGAAAGCAGGCAAACGCAATCTAGCCTCGTGACGGGCAAACGCTTCACCCCATCATCACGAGCCCTCGCGCACCTAACAGCAGCACTAGCACTCAATTACCCAAAAGCATGGGGGAATCGCGCATGCGAAGATGAACCCAAGAGGGGAAAGAAAAACACACGCACACGCGGCGTGATCACCCTCTGACGCAGCATGAAAACCGAATCAGGTGTCTGATTCCGGCGTGATACGGGTGCGCGCGTTTGATCCGCCGCGCGCAAGAAAGCGCAAGGAACCAACTTTACACCCCCCCTCTCTCTCTCTCCTCGGGGGGCGCCTGAGAAGGACGAGGACTGAGGAGGAGAGGTTTTGGGGTGGTGACGAGGGTGTTAGGTAGCGGGAGTGGGGGGTAGACTAGCCGCTTTGGGAAAGGAAGGTTCTGGAAGGCGGTGCGTGGGAGAAGGGATCGCGAGCCTGTGGAAGCGGTGGTGGGAATGGGGATTATCCTCCTCCTCCGTCGTCTTAGAGCTAGAGAAGATGGAGACGCGTGACGAGAGAGAGAGAGAGAGAGAGAGAGAGGGAGAGAGATGCCTCGGGCCCAAACGGGCCGAGAGATCGTTTGGGCCCACCACGGAGCCACAAAATGGGCCGGAGTCCGATCCCGCGTCACACCCGGCCCATTATAATCGTGTAACGGGCCCGGGCAAGACGCGTGTGCTGTGCTGCAGCCTTGCACGCGAAGGCAGGCACTGACCTGGCAGTTTGGTCTTTTCTTCCTTCCCCATCATCCAACCCAACTAACTAAACCGAGAGAGCATTCGCTTGCCTCCTCCGTTCGCCTTCCTCCGCATCGTCGTCTCCGATGATTTCCGAAACCCTAGAGAGGTAGAGGAGTGAGAGAATCGTCGCGATGTTTGGGTACCAGAAGGCGCCGGACCTCGAGGCCGGCGGCGGATCGGAGGCGCTGTACCCGGGGATGGTGGAGAGCCCCGACCTGCGGTGGGCGCTCATCCGCAAGATCTACGTCATCCTCTCCGTTCAGCTTGCCATGACCGCTGCCGTCGCCGCCTTCGTCGTCAAAGTCCCCGCCGTCTCCGAGTTCTTCGTCTCCTCCAACACCGGCATCGCCCTCTACATCTTCGTCCTCATCCTGCCGTTCATCGGTAAGCCTCCGAACCATCGCCGCCTCTCATTGAATTTTTGTTGGAACGAGAAGATTGTGTGCTGATAAACTTGCTTCGTTTGTGTTGCAGTGCTCTGCCCTCTGCATCACTACCACCAGAAGCATCCGGTCAACCTGCTGCTGCTCGGCCTCTTCACCGTCGCCATCAGCTTCGCGGTCGGCATGACATGCGCCTTCACCAGCGGTAATAATACATCCCGTTCCCTTATTCCTTCTAAATCATGGTTAGTTGTCCAGTATGAATGAAGTTACACATATGGTCCAATTGATTGAGCATACGAAGCAGTTGTGCGTGTTGATTGTAATGAATGGGCTGCTTTCATTAGGAATCATATTCTTTGTTGCGCTGTTCTGTAAAATCATTGTTAGATATGTGTTTGTTGGTGAATTTCTGCAATTTGGTCTAGCTGAGCATTCAGATTAGTTGTGTCAGGTAATGCACAATAGTACTGAATGGAAGCCATTCTCAACATTGGGGTTCTGTTCCAGAAGTAATATTGCTCGATGATTTCAATGAACGGAAGTCACACCTTGCATTATCATCTGCTCTCTTGCTTCTGTATCTAAAAAATTGCTAGATATGTTGGTGTGGATGAATTTTCCATTTGGTCCAGTTGACCATCCAAAACAGTTGTGCAAGATGATTCATGATAGTAATGAATGGAGACCACTGTTAACATTGGGAATCTGGTCTATGATTTCCAGCACAAGCATATTGCTAGTGTTTTGATTTAAGTTAAACACCTTATGCGTGAAGCTTTTGGATTGCGACAGAGAATGCAAAGCAAAAGCATGTGCGTGCATGTGGCTCGTTGGTACCACAGAACCGTGCTGTTTTGATTAAGTTAAACACCTTATGCATGAGGCTTCTGGATTGCGACATAGAATGCAAAGCAAAAGCATGTGCGTGCATGTGGCTCTTTGATACCACAGAACCGTGCTGCAATACTAGAATTGAATGCCTTAGATCCATCTGTAGATTACAGGATCCTTATGTTTGTGTTGGCAGCAAGTTTGTGTTTTCTCAAGGTTTTAGGTTCTTACATATAAATGTTCTCCAATGTACTAATATGTATGGCAGTTCTATCTGCACTATAATTAAGGTAGCCCAGCGAGATATAACAAATGTCATTTTAGCTGCCCCTTCCCATTATGTTCTGATAAATGCAAATGTTTCGTGACTCCGTGCTATCGTTATGGGCCAGGTTTTGAAGAACTATGGAGTCATCCAGCGTGTTTTTTCTGCTTCCATGTTTTTTTAATATGCATATGAGCAAGATTCCTACTGGGCCATCAATATCAACTTTTTTTATAACACAACCACTTTAGGTCTATATATCAGATTTAGAAGAACTACTTAAGTACTCTAAATTTTCAGGTAGTGTGCCTCCTTGTTGAAAGCTCTCCTAGGGTCCATATCCTTATTAGTTCAGAATTACTCTATTTACTGTGTGATTTCGAGCAAGTTTAGATGTCGAGCATTTTCCACTGAGGTTTGATCTGTTGTTGCAGCCCGATCTTTCATGGCACTCCACCTTTAGCAGTAGTAAAACACGCCAACCCTTCTATCGGATAGAGGAATAGTGTTGGTGAATCATATAGATTTGACAAGTAACTTTCTACACGCGGTAGAAACCTACACACAGCACAAAGGTTTTCTAGAGCTTCCTCCAAAACTCGGGGATTTTGTCCCCAAAACTCGATAACGGGATTAACCCAACAAACTCATGGTGTCTAATTCATAAACTCAAATCTTGTTTACATGTGGCACATACTTGACTTTATATAGTCGACCCTCTCGTGAACATGACTTGGATACTAAGTATTCTATCCATATCTATAACAAACCGAACCAACTAAAATAAAACAACAAACACTACTAAACCGTCTCCAGCACTTACTAATTTAACTTGATAGGACATGGCTCCTGTGTTAATCTTAACAGTAGGTGGACCGCACCTGATGGCCTTCAGCGATAGAAACTCCCACGGAAGTGCACCCTCTTGGACTCCTTGTTACTCTTAATATTCTTTTTCTTGCGCAGCAGGAAAGAAATAAATCTCTGATTAGTATTCTGTTGGCCGAACCAGGTGGATCACAATTTGCCTTAACTCTAGCATTTGAATCAGCAAAGGAGTCCTCGGTTTGCTTGACTTGATCTGGTGCTTGTATGCGAACGAACCAAAAATCAAATTGGTTTTGCTCCTGCATGCATGCCTCCCTTGATTATCTCCAGCGCCACAAAAATAGTATATCAATTCCTTTGTTTGATATGGCAGGCCACATGCAGAACCACCTCATGCGTAAGTCCATCTCTGATTCCTTGTAATAGTTGTGGCGCCCTTGCCCTGTCAGAACGCGCCATCTCCTGTAAGGCAATTGTGTGCATGCTAGTTATAGCAAGTAGAGCATTTGCATCATCATAATTGACCCGCAGATGCCCTGGAACGTAGCTTGGCGCAACATCAACACGTGTATTTAGGGTAGCGTAGCCCATATCATTAGCGCTCAAGATATCACTGCATCTTGGGATTTTGTAACTCGTCTCATTTTGGATTTGATACTGATGTAGACATCACTGAAGGTTGGTGATAATGAGAGCGTTGGTGTTGCTTCCTCCCTGTATTCTTTTAATTTCCCTTTGATTGTTAGATATTTGAATTAGTTTGTTAAAGTTTGTTCTCAAATTAACAAGAATTCTCTTTCAGTTATTATGCATGTTCTTCTGCCTTGATTTTATGTGTTCCTAGGACATCTCTTGTTCATACTCTTCATAGGAGCTGAACACGTCAACTCGGTATAGGTCCTCTATCAGTGAACTGATTGTAGTATGTTGTGTGTACAGGAAAAGTCATTTTGGAGGCTGCAATTCTTACAGCAGTAGTGGTGATCAGCTTGACTGCTTACACTTTCTGGGCTGCAAAGAGAGGCCATGACTTCAACTTCCTTGGTCCCTTCCTGTTTGCAGCTCTTATGGTGCTGATGGTGTTTTCACTAATCCAGGTCGGTCGGCTGGACCTTAATTCCCTCCTAACTCTTCCATCTTTAATCTTCTATGTTCCTTTAGATGGATACTGTAATTCTTCTATTGATTATGTTGATTTGTGTATGACTAATGATGCTTTTGCTGGCAGATATTTTTCCCAATGGGCAAGGTCTCTGTCATGATATACGGTGCAGTGGCATCGATTATCTTCTGTGGTTACATCATCTATGACACCGATAATATCATCAAGCGCTACTCGTACGATGAGTACATCTGGGCTGCTGTGTCGCTCTACCTGGATGTCGTCAACCTCTTCCTGTCTCTGCTGCAACTGCTGAGGGCAGCCGATAGCTGAGAGTATCCAAAGCCCTCCCTTGATTTAGTAATCTACCTTGTGCATATCACAAATTCATGAATGTTCACGGACCCATGTACAATCACTGTCAGCAAATGTCCATGCACAATCATTACCAGCAAATTCTGCCGATACCGCCATAGATGCTATATCTTGTTTACCAGCCTTTCACTATATGCAATGTTTGCCTTGGTTCTTTGCACATTCGAAATACATATGAATGCTAGTGGGCTGCAGCTTGTAAGACACATGAATTTTATTCCTTACTGTGAAGCATGCCATTTTACTCCTGAATGCATATTCAGGCTTGCTAACTAGCACGAATTCAAAATTCTGGGTGCATTGATCTTGTCCAATTATTACCAATCTCCGTTCTTCTATAACTTTCGAGCCAACAATCCTGTTTCGGTGAAGTGGTTGTCTGTCTGCAAAGGTGAAGGTGACTTTAATTTTCTTATGGAGAAGTCACAACTCTTATCCATTAGATCGACTCTAGCTTCTTTCTCACAATTTTTCTATGGATCCAGTAATCACGAGCGAGAGAGCGTTCTATTGAGTCCATTCGCATCGCCAATGTAGGTGCTGGTGAATGAAAATGCTACCGGCGCCGCCGCGCAGCTCCAGCGAGCGGCTGCCAGGATGCTCTTCTCCCAGAATTGCATGCGCCGTCAACCCTTTCGGTTTTGTTCATCCGAAGTGCGCGCGCTCTCTCTCTCTCTCCCTCCCTGCCTCCCTCCCTCTCTTTTAATGACCGAAGTGCGCTATCTTTTTCTCACAAAGTTTGCATATTTTCTTCGATTCCTGTGGTGTTTCGGCGCCATTTTGGCTTCAGCTCATGCATGCATCCAGCCATCCAGGACACTAGGACAGTACAATGCTGCAACGCATATGCAGCGTCGAAGAGAACGAGAGAACGAAGAGAGGAAGAGACTCGAGAGACTACGTACCGGACACACGAGGAAACCGTTCTGAGCGCGGCCACGCCAAGGATAGAAGAAGGCTCGCCGCCATGAACTCTAAAAGCCATGGCGTCCATGGCTCACGGAACCAATCCACCATCCGAACAGGACGCGACCGGACCGGTCGTACGTCCTCTCCTTGGAAGGAAGGGAGGCCAGGCGCCGCGCGAGGCTTGCTAGGCGGCAGCCATGGGCAAGCGCGACAAGTGCTGCGGCCACGACATCGAGGCGTGCTACCCGCCGGGCGACGGCGGCATGTACATGATAGAGAGCCCCGAGCTCCGGTGGGCCTTCATCCGCAAGGTCTACGCCATCGTGTCGCTGCAGCTGCTCCTCACGGTCGCCATCGCCGGCGCGGTCAACCTCACCGACGCCGTCCGGTCCTTCTTCCTCTCCCGCTCCCCGGCTGCCCTCGCCGCCTTCGTCATCATCATCCTCTCCCCCCCATCGGTACGTACGTCAATAATTCTTGGCCCCTGATCGAATAGAACCTCGATCGATGCTGCATTTTTCCGTTGATGCATGCATTGTCCCGTTGGTACAGTGATGCTGCCGATGATCTACTTCCGGAAACGGCACCCGATCAACCTCTTGCTCCTCGCGATCTTCACCGTCTGCATCAGCTTCTCCGTCGGGCTGGGCTGCCTCACCAAGAAAGGGGTCGTGATATTCGAGGCGGCGGCGATGACGCTGGTGGTGGTCGCCGGCCTCACCGCCTACACGTTCTGGGCGGCCAAGAGGGGCCACGACTTCGAGTTCCTCGGCCCCTTCCTCTTCGCCGCGTGCCTCATCCTCATGATCTACGCACTCGTGATGGTGAAAATCTATGCATTCTCGCGAACAATTCAATGTACGTACATGCACTCATCTCCTAATCTGTTGGTTTGGTTGCTTGCGTTGTTGCATGCAGTTTTTTTCCCGGTGGGCAAGACCGCGGCGCTGGTGTAAGGCTGCATCGCGTCGCTCGTCTTCTCGGCGTTATCATCTACGACACAGATAACCTCATCAAGCGCTACACCTACGACGAGTACGTCACCGCGGCCATCGAGCTCTACCTCGACATCCTCAACCTTTTCAGGTGTCAAGGCTCAGAATTATACCTGGCTTAATGTATGATATGTCGTCAATGATCGAGCAACCGCTTAACGTGGATACACGTTACCTCGCGTGTATACACCGTTAAGAGTCCGGCATCGAACCAACACTGTATACGAACTCCACCTGACCACCTAGTCGTATGTCTCACTGCTGGTCCAGCCGGCCAGAAACGGATATCATTCAGTAAGCCATATACTATTCCGAATATCCTGTAGGGAGGTAACCCCATTCAACTGCTATGAGACTTGCGATCGCGAGGAGGAGCCCGACATCTATGTCCTCACCCTAGCTCAGTTGGCCAAAGCACAACTGGTGGGTCACCCGAAGGCCCGACACGACACCCGCACCTTGCCCAGCCGGCATTCGCATCTCAGCTGGCGGGGCACTCAACTTCACGATCACTAGGCTCACACAGAGAACGGATATTAACTCTCTACCACCGATTCATACACTTCATCCATACACGCACTGTGTATGAAACGACGTGGTGAACAACTTGATAATCATAACACAAGCTCTACAAAAGGATTTAGCAAATAATTAAACCCATCCCTTATACATGGACAATTACTTACATTACAATCAAAGGACCCGTAGGCCACCAGAATCAATAAGATAAACAGCAGAAGTAATAATAAATGTAAACCCGTTGGTCTGGAAGACCATCAATAATCCAGCAGATACCCACAAGATCTTTTAGCTGGAGAGGTAAACAAATCGAGTAGGAAAATACAATACTCATCACCACCAAGCTCACCTGCGGAAATGGAATTCCCCGTGAGTACTTTCGTACTCGCAAGTTGCTACTTATTCCAATCACTTACACCCGCATGGGATGTTGGACAACCTTACACCATACATTTTCAATTGAACATAACATGGCATTGACGAGAAATAAAGATTATGGCAGCAGCAAAAATACGGTAAATTACCCTAGTCATACTAGTAAATAGGATCAACATCGAGTAATATGACTCATAATATAACATAACAGAGTTAACATCAACCAACCCTATATCAGATCCAACCGATCAACATCATAAAACAACAGAAACTCTTGATATGACCTACAGATCATCATCAATCAGTTCAACCGGTTTAATTTCAAACAAAGAGATCTTGGTTGGTCGATGACCCCATAAAAATTCTCTCGGTCCGGCTCATGAGGCTAGCTAGACCACCATGAGCGGGCACCAATCAGACATGGCTAGCTAGGCCACCATGAGCGGGCACCAATCAGACATGGCTAGCTAGTCCACCATGAGCGGGCACCAACCAGACATCAACTATGGTTCTCGGCACAACCAACTGCCTCGCGGCTTTTCAGGGAGCATCAAGCGAGTGTTCACGTACTGTACCTCCAGTAAACTCGACATAAGGCTCGAGCGAACCCAACATTATACAGACGCCCTCCCAACCATGCTCCCTCGTCTCTCATCTCACTTAGGGGTTCCAGTTAATTAAGACATCGGTTTATGATCTAGACATCCATAACCAAATATCAGACAATAACAAACAGACATTCAACACCCAATCAGGTAAGTAGGTAACTAAAATTTTCAACAAGCAGCAGAGCTTACCTGGGAGCTTGGCGAAGATACGCAAAAGAGAGCCGAACACCTTGAAGAGGCGAATCATATCTAGCAGAAGAAAAACGACTATGATGCTATGCTTAACATGGCAAGATGAATGAGTGCAACTACGGTGGATTAACGTGAAACGCGAGATTAACTTAAACATGCTATGACTACCTCCTTATTGCAGTTTTTAGTTTCAGTTGAGTTATATTGTTAACATGGATGAGTAAGATCCAAAGAGATATATGTACGATTTACATGACACTTTTAAGGAAGCAAGTTAGGCCCCTTATAGATTAAGGCCGATGGTCCTGTACTATCATGACTAAAAATTAAACATGGAACGGCATGAAGGAGATTTATTCGATACTTTTAAGCATAAGTAACGATCTTCTGGATGCTAACAAGATGTAATATTTAGTTAAATGAAAGGTATGACATGCATGAAAACTTTATACTTTAACGCGGCGGTTAACACATGACTTGGTTAGTTGAGGTTCAACATATGTGCAACAATTTCATATAGGCTTTCGTGATATAAACCCAGCTTAAACATGGCCATCCGACGAGGCTCTGAAGCTCTCAGCCCTAATGCATCTATAAGCGACAATAACTCGTAAAGGCACTGGACGCATTCTAAGCATTCCCGTTATACGAGACATATACACATATATAAATACATATAGGTTCTGAGACGTTACCCTCGACGCGAGGATCACAAGGAAAATAGCGACAATGGAGCCAGCGTTGCGGATCGGCTTCGTGCACAGCGCTATATTCACGATCTTCCCCCTTCTTCATCTTACCATCTTCATTCTGAGGCAGTGTGAGGCAGTGACGCTAGTTCTGCTTCTCGTCTCCTCGCATTCCTCCATCTCCCCGTCATCTTCTTCTTTTACACCTCCTCTTCCCCGCACTTGGACAGCGGCAGAGAGGAGAAGTGGCATGGTGGCGGCAACACGCAGCAGCGAAAAAGCAGCGCCGAGCGGCATCGGCAATTGGAGGAGGCCGCGGCAGAGATGGTACCGGTCTGACCGGTTGCCCATCCGGTCTGACCGGTCGGTTGGCACGGTGGCTCGGAGGACAGGGGTGGTCGGAGGCACCGGGGTGGCCGGCAGTGGCTTCAACCGAGGGTGGCAACGACGGTGAGGGGAGGTCGGGTGGAGGCGGCACACCGGCGGCGTCGGCCGGCGGTGGAGGCGGAGGGCGGAGCACCGGGGCGTGCGGCCCGCTGGGCCAACGGCTCATGGGAGCGGGTCTGGGGAGGCGGCGGCCGCAGGCGATGGGTAGCCGGGGGGGTGTAGCACGGGCGAGGAGGGGCGACGGCCGGTGGGAGGGCGGTGGTCGGCGGCCGGTGGCGGAGGCACCGAGGTAGGCGGCGGCCGGCGACCGGAGCAGGGGAAGTGGGAGCTCAGGCCTGGGCTTGGCGGCTCACGGGAGGTGGCTGGCCGAAGTGGCCACGAGGCGCGGCGGAGGGGTAGGCGCGGTGGAGGGCCGGCGGGGGCTGGCTGGCTGGCGGCGAGGGGGCGGTTGAGTGGCGCGCGCGACTAAAGGGGGCGGAGAAGGCAACGCGCGGGCGAGGGGGGCCGAGCAGGGGAGGAGCAGAGGCTAAGCGGCTGCAGCCTGCTCGCCGGCGACGAGGCTCGCCGGCAGTGGCGCTTGCCGAAGGGGAGGAAGGCGGCGGCGGATGAGCCGAGGAGGAGGGGAGAGGCAGCGTGGAGTGCGGAGCTAGGGTGGCCCGAAATGCCCCCGGCCCATTTAGATTAGGTTGGCACACATGGGCTGTTACATCAAGGCTATCCTCATAGCGCTCGAAGCTGCCGATTGATAGAAACTAAACATGGTCGTTCATTCGTTTCTGGCCGCCACGTGTATACTAGATTGATCATTCTTAGAATTCCTATGTGACGTATTCTTAAGAAGTCACTGTGATTGGACATTAACAAAGAAGTATTGCCAATCCAGTTACCGTCTCTCGTTTTCGTCATGTCAACCGTGGAAAAAATCACCAACCAGACAAACCACAAGCTATAATAAACAGCAAATTGCTGCGACACAGACAGATGAAGCACATAAAAAACAAGTCCGGTTCACCACAAGTTAAACAAATTCCACAGAAACGGAGCTCTGCTTGGAAATGAATATGAATTTTCTTAAGAGGAAACATCGCTTCGTTTGTCAGACAAGCTCATAGGTAGAAAAACAGTCAACAGGAGGCCAACGGGCAATTGCTTTACCGTCTATTCCAGAGACTGAGGCTCTTAAATACTTCATGTATAAATGGGGCACAAAGTTGCCAAGATCAACCAGAAGATCTTCAACAGTTAACTGTTTTTAGTATGCCATACACCCAATGGAACATACTAACTTAGTTGTGTCTTAGTGCTCTTCGATCTTCTTCAGGTCCTTCATATTTGTCGTGTCCACACTGCAAAAAACCACAAACGTTTTAGCAGATGAACCACAAGTAATGACAATTTCCATCAGCGTGTATCTGGAATGGAAGGTTTCAGTCTGCAATATTTATGAAGAGAATATTTTGATCTACATCTGATGCAGAAAATCAAAACTTGTACTTTGTTGTCGCCTGAATCCAATAAAGATCCTTTTAGCACATTCAGTTCTGATTTGGTAAATTAACCGCTTTCACCTTTCACTTTCCATTCTTTCTGAAATAGCCTGTTACTACCTGTTTACCATATGAATGATAAAGCGTGGCCAAAACACGCACCCTAAGAAACTATGGAGCGCCTAAGCTTAGGCGTGGCAAACTTAGGCTGGGAACCAAACAACCCCTAAAAGTGGAGAGCATCAATCCAGCAAAAGTAATTGCTACTTCCGCAATATAACATAATCCACCTGGATTGTTGTGCAAGCAGATGCCCTGTTTGTTTGGGCTTTTTCTGGCTTCTGCGCTTTGGCTTCGAAGCCAGAAAAGCACCTAAATAGGTGTTTTTGGCTTTTGGCTTTTTGGAAGCCGAAACTACATATTATGTGCTTTCGGCTTCCAAAAAGCTAAAAGCCAAAAGCACCTATTTAGGTGCTTTTTTGGCTTCGAAGCCAAAGTTCAAAAGCCAAAAAAAGCCCAAACAAACAGGTCAAAAGACTCCTTTGACCTTTACACTGCCCCTTCAATGTTAGGAAACTAAGGAGGCTGGTGCAAAACTAGGATCTGTTGTCTTGAGGGAAAAAAACAGCAGTATGCATAGCCATGAGCAATAGCCCACAGTTACAGTCACTCAATTATCTTATCAAGTGGACAAAGCCCACCCCTTTATCCAAATCCGATGTGTGCGTATTATAGTCCAATACTAATCGTCACAGATTAAACAACTTGATGAACTCGGTGAATAGGTTCTTTCACTTTCTCTTCTGGTAATTTTAAAATTCTTAATAACTCTTTAGTGTCCCCACCATGGTGTTCTAGATCTTCGGTCACTTCTACTTCAGATGAAACTGCATCCTTTTATCTTCACTCTAACAAAATTTAACTAACTATGAACCATCCACGATCTGAGCAATCCAACTAAAAGCGCAATGTAATAGTGTGCATCGAGTGTAAACTAGCAAACAAGTGGTAATAGAACTTACGTGGTTCCATAAAGCGCAATCTTCTGAATTTTTGTGATGTCGCTTCCGCTTTGATTGTCTTCAATAAATATAGTCAAGCTGGAATGATAAAAAGAGAGGCCATTAGAATAGGATAATACTTGAGAGAGAGAGAGAGAGAGAGAGAGAGAGAGAGAGAGGTTCATACCTGCGAACATTCTGGAACTTGACATACTTTAGCGTTGCAGGCTTACTCTGCAGAGAAGAATGGCAAAGTCACATGAGTTACAGGCAAAGCATTAGCTAAAATAGGAATGACTGATGAGACAAGATGGCCATTCAAAAAAGAATATAAAACAGAGTGAAGAAAATTAGAATAAGGAGATACCTCTACAAAATGATTGGAGGATAGATCAATACTGTCACTTGGTGGATAGTCATTGACGTTGCTGCCATTTATTAGAGAAATTTATGGTCAGCCTAAAGAGGAAAAGTGAAATTTCTTCGAAAGTTGGTATCAAAGAGCTTCACTTAAGATTTGTGAGGCAGTTTACCTGAAACCCATATGCTCTTTGTTGGAGAAAAGTTTAACTGTTTTGGGGCCTGTGAGGACAGAAGAGTGTTATTGTTTCAATTATTTGATAAAACATCAAGACCCAAAAGAAATATTGGAAATGCATTAAGAAATGAGCTACTAACTTCTATAAGAACTAATTAGCTTACTCAGAGGTACGGAAAAAGAAGCATGAACACAAAATTGTGATGACAGAGAAGCAGCATGTAGTTTCATTAATAAGGCAAGGGTTCTCAATATTAGTCCATATATTGTTGCAGTGGAAAGTGTCAGTTGAAGAGAAGTCTCCCGGGGTGCAATGGTGGGCACACATGGTTGTGAACCCACCCATCCGGGTTAGAGGACTCACCCACTTAAGGAGCTTGCATGAGTTAGGTGACTTAGGTCCAACTGCAGCATTGTTTCAACAGTAAAAATCTCCAATGAATAGGTGACTTGAGCATGCATGGGCAACTTTGACAATATTAATGCAACGTTCAACGTTCCATAGATGCAATGCAACTATCTAGAATTTGAACAAGCGAGCACCTTTACTGCAAGTCTGCAACAATCAGAGTTTACACAAGCACTAGCACCAGAAGATAGTTCCAAGTTCCAACAGTCACCACTTAGGTCCCACAGACACCACACAATAGTTCCAAGTTACAAAAGAAGAAAAACGCAACTGAGGTTCCAGCATCTAGTCACAAGGATCCACAGTTTACGACCTAACAAACTAAAACTAACACTATTGTTTCGTCACCAAAAAATCCTTCTTGCATCTCACTGACTAACTCGGAAAACGTTCTTTGTATGTACAAAAAGTCTATAGAGTCTTTTATACGGGGAATTAAAAATCTCACCTTCTTCCTCGGGGCCTTTGAAAAGGGCAGAATGCAGCTTGACAACCTGCATAAAGGGGATGTAGATCAGCAGCTGCTCGTCCGAATCGCTGGCGAGGTACAGCCCCTCGTCCTCCCTGTAACCCTGCAATTAACCACCAATCATCAAAACGCAATCGCCTCCAAAATCTGCCAAACGAACGGCTCCGTTAAACACGAGTGATCGTGTCACAACGCCATAACCTACGAAACCCTAGAAAAGTCCCCGAACAAAAATCGAACCACCCCACCCAAAAATCACGCAGAGAAGTATCTAAATCCGCGGGATCGGAATTCGGAAGGAATCTATCGAGCCAAGGCTCGGTCGGGGGAGTATCAATCCGCGCTACCTGCTTGAGGGCGTTGGCGATGTTGTGGGAGGGGTCCTGGTTGAGGCACTCGACGCCGGTCCAGTCGATGAAGTCGACCAGATCCACCTGCCCGCGCGGCACCGACGCGGCGGGGACGGGGGCGGCGGCGGGGGCGGGCGTGGGCGCGGTGGCCATGGCTTCCGGAAGCTTCTGGAAGGTCGGGGTCGCGAGCGAGCGAGCGGCTATGACTCGGGAGGTGACTTGCGAGTCGCGGCTGAGTATGCTATGCCCTTCGCTGCGAGTCGCCGCGCGGTGGGGCCAAGTATATGGAAGCAACTGGGCGCGGTCTCGGTGCTTCGGCTCTCAGTGGTGTTGTCGGGTCCGTTCGGTTCGGTTCCTTTCGAAACCTGCTCTAACAAAGCACTAGTAAGTAAAAAATAATTAAGTAAAAATCCCTCAAAAATGTAACTAGGTAAGTTACTGGTAATGCCAATGAAAGCATTACACGGGCGACGAAGGTGAAATTTTGTTTGCCAAAATTTGCCTTGGTCTTGCTCCACAGAACAATTTCTCTAACAAGTTATAGCATCGCCTAGGGTTGAAAACGGAACGGAAATTTTTCGTCTGTTTTCGGAGAAAACGGAAATGGAAGTTCTTACACGGAAACGGAAACGGAATTTCTCGGTACGGAAACGGAAACGGAAACGGAAATGGTACGGCGATTTCAGTCGGAAACGGAAATGGAAATTCCGTATAAGAAAAACGGAAAATTTCCGAATAAACATGTATAAAAGTTCTGGCACATCTAGTCATCCGGCTCATCCAGCTCATCTAGATCCCCTATCGACTAACCCTTCCTACTCTCGTACAAATATAATTAGTTCTATAATATACATTCTCTGTGTCATGTTGTTTTTGTTGTGTTTTTGTGCACGGTTTAAGGGGTTCTTGTGTTTCGACAAATATTCGTTTTCGACCGTATTCGTCTCATATTCGTTTCCGGTACTTTCCGTTTCCGTTTCGTTTCTGTCGTTTCCGTTCCGATAAAAGAGTGCAGAAATGAAAACGATAAAACATTTTTTCAACCGTTTCCATACCATTTTCAACCCTAGCATCGCCCAGCATTTGGCCATGCAAATTGTGGCTTGGTTATTCCCTTTCTAATACTGTATTTCTTTTGGCTTGGTTCATTGAACCGAACAATCTTCACCGAATCTGTAATCAGTCTAAAATAAGAGGCCGGTTGTAATGAGCTAGACATTCCAGGCTATCCAAGCCCATCCGGCCTCCTGATACATGTGCTCACAGCTCGAAGCCCAAAACAAAAGCCCGTAGCGCTTCTTGTCTACGGCGCGAGGAGCAGCTGGTTTTTTAGTACCACATCGCCCAGCGAAGGAGGAGGCGGAGCGCGGCTGCACTATAAGATTGACGGCGTGGCCGCGGCTGCAACTCATACCTTTCTCGGCCTTTTGGCTAAGATCAAGTGTAGTATCTGTTCTTATCAGTTTAATATCTGATATGTGGGCCATGCGCCCACAACGATATTAAATTTATTTTTTGTGGGGGAGAGTCCACTACAGTGGCTTGCCACTGGGGCTCTCACGTGTCGCCCGGGCGTTGCACTACAGCCCGGGCTTGGCGCACCCCAACCAAGTCAAATTCAATTGTTTCGTTCAGCTTTCAGAGTCCTGCCTGCACGAAAACTTCACAATGCGCAAGCTTGAGTTTGAATAAAAAGCATCAGACGACAAAGAGTTTAAATTGTTGGCGGCAAACCTGGAGGCCACAGAAGTTAATAAAATGTTTAGTCAGATGAGCCAAAAATGGCGCCCCTAGTTTTGCACACCAGTTCTTTGTTCTTCCTGCCTGAATCTTGCATTTTTCCTGTTCATTTCCTTGTTTCATTTAGTCACTCTTAACTGACATCGTATGGTGCCTGCGAAGAAGATATTCGGGTCAGGATGAACCATAGTAATCTAAAAGAATACAGGGTGGACACATCAAGCACCTTATATGCTACAAACCTCAGCCGAGACGAAGCATAAGCAGTATTAGCATATGGCATGTACATACTTAACTATAAACAAACAATGATTGATCTTTGAGCAATTTGGGAGTGCTAAAGACTGCAAGAGCATAATAATGATTCTTCAAATGAAAATACCGTTCTTTGTTTCATGGGCATCAGTTATTGTACGCTTAGACTACTATGCTTTATATTATGATACTTCCCAAAATGGCAAGCTTAAAGAACTAACACACAGAAGATCATTTAAGGCACTATAGTACAAAGAAATTCAACATTCTTTTGTTGAACTTTTTCTTTGCAGTATCTTAATCAAGGAAATCTAGCACGTCTAAAAAATATAATAGAATAAAACAGATATATAGCACTAAAATACAACACCAGTAGACCACACAAGCAGCAACGGGTGTAGTTGTCACAAAAATGATAAGCGAACATGTGAAAAGCATGTATGATGTAATGCAGAAAAATTAGTCACTCGCCATCTCATAAACTGGAGGACTTTCTAGTTTCTACTTTCTACAACCCACATGGCATTTGAAGTTGCTTGAGCATCCAAAACTTAATCTCAGTACATACCAAAACCAGCTTAAAATACCTGCTGATATTCAGTATTGACATTATTTCTTGAGAGAACCTCCTGATAAGGCCTTCTTTAATAGTGCACAAAATATGGAAATCAGAATGTCAGTTGTTCTGTGCCAACCATCTGTTTGTGATAGTCCAACAATTTAAAAAAGCCTGCCTCAGACTCTCAATCTAACCCCTCCAACAGTATGTTGCTCACAATATCATCATCCACTGTCTGGAGGACTTCATCAACTTCTCTATCCTCCTCTACACGAATGCTGCCGACCAACACACGATGTGTCTTTGAATCAGGTACCCACCCCTTCTCTAGCATTTGATCTAGAAACTTACATGCCTCACTCTTGAAGCCTTCTTTCATAAGGCCATAAATAATTATGTTACATATTCTGGGGCTCATCATTCCATCTATGTTTAACACTTTTAGTAAACTTTCTGAAACCATGTTAAGTAAAGAAAACGAGGCCATATCAGGGACTAACAGTTCAAACGTCTCTTGGTCAGGAACAAAGCTATCATTCACCATTCTGTTGAACAAGATAGCACCCTGAAGAATTGTCTCCTCGGTGAGGAGACAACGCAAAAGAACATTGTATGCATAGTTATTCAATAAACAACCTTCCATCAGCATCTGTGCAAGGAGAAGCAACACATCCTTCTCCTTCTTCAAACGGAGTAATGCTTGGATAATTGAGTTATAAGTGGGAAATGTACAAGAAGTGCCGGTGCAAACAGCTAATGAACGCATTCTGATTGATTCACGTATCATTCCAGCCATACAACTCCCTTGAATTAACATATGAAGTGACTCGCTGGTAAGGCTGCAACCTCTTTTACAATGATAATTAAAAATTTCGACAGCTTCTTGGATCCTCTTCATGTGGCACAAACCTTCTACCAGCTGCGAGAACGATTCCGAGTTCAATAATAAGTTGCTAACACTGGCCCTTCTGAACATATCTAGGGCATTCTTGTACAACCCTAACCGGCAGTAACAAGATACAACAGAAGAATAAGTACTCTCATCAGCTGTAAAACAAGAAACTATCATTCTACCGATAATCTCAGATGCTCTTTTAATGTTCCCCTCATTGCAGAACTCAGTGACAATTATGTTCCATGAGTGACAATCAACCAATCCCCGAGTGCGAAATTCCTCAAGATAGCTAACTGAATCTTGCAGTCTGCCTATTTTACAGAATGCTCGCAGAAGTACATTATATGGTTCTGTTTCAGTAGCATCATTTTCCTCGAGAAAACTCACAGCTTTGTGGAACTCTGCGAATGTGCAGTAGCAATCTACAACATCCACATATGTACTTGTCATCGGTGCATGACCTGACGCTATCATTTGTTTAAATGTTGTGACTGCATCATCCAGTAGTTGGTTCTCACACAAACATCTAATTAAGGCACTATACAAAACCAGATCCAATTGAAGGTTATCTTGTTTCATCATTTCATGCAATTTCATCGCCTCCTTGGGTTTATTGAACTTACAAAATAGGGACAGCATTTGAACATAAAAGCAGCTATCAGGGATGCATCTCAGCTGCAGCATCTTCTCAAAGAGTTTCGCCGATTCATCTGCTCTGCCATGGGAACAAAGTGCCGTTATGAGTATCTTGAAAGTACGGCTATTAGGAGTACACCTCTTCTTGCTCATCCTGTCAAACTGAATCAGTGCCAGGTCTAAATGGCCAGCTTCACACAAGGCCTCAATTAACCAATTCAAGGTTTCCACATCAGGAAGAACTCCAGCCTTCACAATCTCCATGTAAGCACGCATGAACGGTCGCAATCCTCTCCCTTCCTTGACCAAACCACACAGCACAGCATTGCAAGATGAGACTGACAACTTGAGCTTCCCAGAGCAAGCGTTCTGAATCACCAGCAATGCTTCATCGCAACGGTTTCTACTGCTCAGGAAATGAACTAAATCGTTCAGGATTTTATCCAATACAGGGGTATCCAGTTTGACCATCTCCTTTAGGAGGCTGTCCATCTCATCACAATTCCCAACAACACCCAGCTTAGAGATCATACAGGCGTATGTGTCAGCTGTATGACCAAAAATTCTCTGACATGATGCCCATTTGAAGATCCTAAGGGCCAAGTTCAAATCCGAAGTAGAATCAAGAACACGGGTCAGCCTCTCTGGCTGACGATTGTTCTTGAGTGACCGGATCGCAGACTTGAACTCGGCAGAACTCCCTGTGGCCCCAGTAGCACGAGCACCAGGCACATCCGAGCAAGAACAGAATGTTAATCTGCTCCATAACAGGTGCGGTCTTGCAAACCGTATGCAAGATGCAACCTTCAGCGCCATAGAGGCAGCAACTGTATTATTACAGAATCAAGCTAAGCTGCAAAGGTACAGCTCATGGATTTGCACTGGAGTTGGCATTTTTTAGCCTAACGCAACCCTGCCTCTTCCCTGTAATCAAAACAAGAAAAGGAGGATTTCAAAAAAAAAGAAAAAGAAAAAGAAAAGGAGAATGAAATCAGAAACACTCGTGGTCTAAAGAAACGAGCGGTAGGGAAAAGGAAGCTTCTGCTACCATAGTGGAGGGTCCGGGTGAGAGCCCACGCCTGCGGCGGCGCGGTGCGGCGGGGGACGGGCTCGAATCCGGCGGCGAGGTGGACGGTGGCGCAGAGGGGAGTGGAGACGAGAAGAAAGAGGAGAGCAGGATCGCAGATGCACGGTTTGGCCTTGTGGCCTACGGCCCAATTACAGTTGCACGAAATATTTGAGGTGCACAGGGAGTCGGCCCCGCCCGATACTTTTGACTCAGGCAAGTCGCGCAACGAGCCGTCTTCCTCTAGCCCATCCCCACATCTTTATTTTCACGGGAGAGTAAAGATGTCTATTGGCGGTCTATTCATCTTCAGAACATACCATGTGCCTGATCTGATGCAAACCATTAGGACGAGTGAAAATCATAGCTTACAGTGCACCGTGCTCACGATCAATTCCAACAAGACTCATTCTGTGGGCCCCGCTTCTTCTTATCCTTATCTTATCATTTTCTCCACCACACGCAGCGCCCGTCCCTGTCCTCCCTCGGCCCTCCCTCTGCCGCCCTCCCCTGGCCCATGAGCCGCCACTGGCCTCGCCCACGAGCAGCCGGTGCCGCGTGCGCTCACGCGAGCCGCCGGCCGCAGCTCCCTTGGCTCCCTCTTCCCTGAGCTGCCCGTGCCTGCCACCCGCACTCGCACCCCAGCAAGCCACCGGCCGGAGCCCCCTCGCCTCCCACGCCGCCTCCCCAAGTCGGAGCTCCCTCGCCGCCTCCCCAAGTCGCCCGACGAGCTCCCCCTCACGAATCCCCCGCCGAGCCTCACCTCCGTATGTGTCGCTGTCGCCGCGGCGGGGTTGGGGCTTGTGGCTTACCTGGTTTTAAGGCCAGATAAACCTTTGTGTTTACTGTACCGGTCCTATGATCAGTAGCCGGTACACACAAGTTAACATGTATATCAAGGTCATACACGCACTTATTAGAATATGATATAAAACCGATATTTGAGATAAAAAATTATACCTTTAGCCCAACGGCTAAAAATCTTGCAGCGGAAATCAACGATGTAGTGGCCCATCAATATGCCATTCCCGACAGGCAACTGACTGGGGTTACGCCCTAGTTTCACGGTTACCGACGTTGCTATCGAGCTGTCGATCCTTTTGTCTGGCCAAGTCAACAAGCCAGGTGAATACATTGAATGTACTCGCAAGCACTCCGCTAGGAAGTTTATCATGGGTATGAGCATGCAAGGAATTATCAAGAAACTGGCTCTATCCTAGGTTTCATATTGTGCGGGAAAGTAAGTTTGCATTTGAAATGCATAAATAGATATTAAAAGCAGTTTTCACAAAATTTCCATGGTATTCCGAAACAAACATCTGTTCATCTTTTCCTTCCCGTTACAACGGGATTCATTTCTGTGCTTTCCGTTACAACGGAAAGTCTCTTAATCACCCGCTTCAGCGGAGAGTCTTAGCTCACCTGTTACAACGGGGATACTAGGGTTTGCCCGAGTCCACGGGAAAATCCCTTCTTGACTCATCCTGCCACGACGGGGAATATGCATGTAACCCTGCGAACATGGCGGATCACGTCCTTAAACCCACAACCCATCTTTGACTTTGAAAGTCAGTCTACTTTAGTGTGGCCTAATCAAGTTCGTCCATGACGCGGACATGGCTATTCGAATACTTTTAACCCTCTGCAGAGGTGGTACGGCTTTACCCACACAATGTAGGTAACCCTGGGTACACTTTGCAACGTATACTGACAGGGCTATTACAACGAGACTCTTCACCGGAGTAAACCTAGCCATGAACCCACCAGAAGGACATGTCCCAAACCTAGCTTGAGTCAGTATCATCGCTTGCAAGGAGGTTGGTGTTCCAACTTTGTGGCGAACAAGCCATCGCTTTCCCGCGGAAACTTTTCTCTACAGAGGCTACAACCTCATCTGCACACTGCACACTGCCCACGGTTCATGTTAGTCTCAGACCGGGTACTAGATCAAGTCCTTCCCATAAAGGACATGTGGACGTACGGTAAGACTTGGCCAAACGGCACTTAAGCTCGGTCCTTATGTGATCCGAGAGGGACTTCACACCCCTCCCGTAAACGGGCAGCGAGAACCACACCGGGCATTACCTCGCACTTTAACAAACTCCCTGCTTTCCTCCTTCATCTCTGACCCGGATCAAAATCTTCTCCATTTTCATTTTGGTTTCACAAAACCTTTTTACGGTAAAATATCCCAACCCATGGATATACTACCTTCGTACACCCTCGGACACGACGGTCCGTTTTCAATCTTTTGCCACATGAAATATGGGAGTATTCCCCTTTTTTATTTTGAAAACCTAATTTTGCTACCGCAGGGCTAAGCATATATACAGACTCTACCCTAGGTTTCCGATAACTTTTCCGGAATACATAGTCCTTAGGGTGACAAGGAGTCCAGGGTCGAGTTAGGGTTTTCTAAGCATCGGATATAACTTCACTACATAAAATAACGATTGTAAAACATAGCATGCATGTTTCGTAAACAAAGTAACATTTCGTAAACTTGGGATTCAACAAGTTCAAAGGTGGAGAGCTTGCCTGGCAAATTGTAACACCCCGGTCTCTCACCCGGACCGGCGGTCGTTACGCCTGGCTATCACCTAGGATCCAGACTGGCCCCACAGACCAACACTAGTCTTTCCTGCGCACTTTGTCCTCACTCGTGCGCACCCGGGAAGAACTTCCCGGTCGGTCACCCATCCCCAAATTGCTCCAAGCCAAGCACGCTTAACCTGGAGGTTCTTTGGAGATGAGCTTCCGGAAAAGAAGATGCACCTTGTTGATATGAGTAGTCTATCAATCCTATTAACCAGGATGTCACATAAAACTGTGGCGCCCCCGGATTTTAAGCCGGGAACTCCCTCGTGATTACTGTATCGGTCCCTGGATCAGTAGCCGACACACACGAGTTAACCTGTATATCATCGACATACATGCGTAAACATTTAAATAGACCGATAAGGTCGATAATCTGATACCTGTAGCCCAACGGCTAGAAATCTGCAGCGGAAATTCAGCGGAGGGATGGCCCATCAATATGCCATACCCGACAGGCAACTGACTGGGGTTACGCCCTAGCTTTCGCGATCGTAAGCTTCTTCGGACTTGACGTCTCCTTCGTCTGGCCAAATCAACAAGCCAGGTGAGTACATGGAATGTACTCGCAAGCTATTCCCACAGGAGGAAATATACGGCAATATTTCATGCAGGGAATTGTTCAAGGGATAGCTCTACCCTAAGTTGCAAGTTGTGCGGAAATGTAAGTTCTTGTTCGAAATACTAAGTAGTAGATTCAAAAGCATTCTCGAAATCACATTCGTCTCTGTCGAGACAGCATTCGGTGCCGGATGATCCAGCAAAACAGTCGTCCACTAGAGGTCGGTAGCTCCATCTACCGCCTCGAGCAATCCTTACCACCTACCCGCGCTACCGCCTCGCGGCCCGGGCTAGGTTTCCTCTTCCGCAATTCCTCGCTACCAGACTGTAGCTTAAACTGCTCACTGTGGACACATTATGCCCACGTCCTTAATCCCATTTCCCAGCTTTCACAAACCAAACTCAGTCTAACCAGTGTGTGGCCTTACCAGTTCGTGTCCATGACCGAGGACGCGGCTATTCGAATAGTTTTAACCCTCTGCAGAGGTGGTACGGCTTTACCCACAAGATGTAGGTCACCCTGGGTACACTGTGCACCGTATACTGACAGGGCTACTACAACGAGACCTTTCTCCCGTGTTCACACCAGAGCCGGACTCGCTAGGAGGACTACCCGACTTTTTCATCTCGGATGACAAAAGTGGGACTCTCCCCCTTTGTGTCGGACCATGTTCCACGTACCTTGTAGGACTCTACTGAGCTTTACCCCCACGATACGGTGAGACCCACGAAGAACTTTTCCCCTACGCAGTCCCGTGAAGATCCTCTAGAGATTTCCGATCCACTAGCACTTCTCCCTAACTTCCCACGGTTCCGGGCTCCGGCATTAGACGGGGTACCAGGTCCAGTCCTTCCCATAAAGGACATGTGGACGTACGGTGGGGGAACTGATTCAGCGGCACTTAGGTTCGGTCCTTAACTGATTCGAGCGGGACTCCATAACCAACCAACTCCACGGGTAGCGACCGGCTACCCGACCATTCCTTCCGCAAGTAGCAACCGGCTACTCTACCTCCTCATAACACCCTTAGCATTCCCGCCCGAATCCAAGATCCTTCATCATTTCATGTGGGGTTTTCACAAATATTTCCTTTTTAAAAGATTTCCTCGGCATGTATAAACAAGCCGAGGTTTTGATCCCATACCCCCTGAATTTTGTAAAACTTGTTTTAACTAGAGCAGGTCTAAGCACGGCTACTGCTTATATTCCTACTACCTTGCCGGTCGATCTCGACCGACTAACTAGACCTAGGGTTACAAAGGAACGGTTTCCAACCTACGGCATATGCATCTATTCGGCATAACTTCACTAGCATAAAATATCGGTGATAATAAAATAGCATGCAAGACTTCGCAAACAAAATAATTAAACGTAGCAAATATGGGATTCGACATGGTCAAGGAGGGAAAGCTTGCCTGGCAGTTCCGGATCCTGTTCTTGCTCTGGACGTTGGGGCGACTCTAGATCTTCCCGAGGCACGTACGGCACTCCCTTAACTACACGTCGAAGAAATCGGCGAATGAAAAAGAAGAACAACAACCCCAAACAACTCCAGAAAAAGAAGTGCATGCATGCGTGGCACATGAAATGACGGTTAATCTAATTGGGTGATAATAATAATAGTGTCGATAGGGTTATCTGTTCCAGTTGGTACTTCTATGAATTTATGAATGTTATGCTGATCGGATAAAGTATTTACCTTTCTTGCTGCTGAGAGTTAAATATAGACAGCGCATATGTGGCTTTAAGGAATATAACAACCCTAATATAGTTAGTACTGAGAGCTAGCTGAACACTTGGGTTTGGACAGCCTGAAAATATTTCGTTTGCACTGGAAATAATACCTACAGAGTATACGAATTATCAGAGCAGAGGTACGTATTATTTTAAATTCAAGCTATACCATTAGAGCTTCCAAAATGAACTCAAACCTTAAAAGTTAGTAAGTATAAAAGCTTGGCTGTTAATTGAAAATCTCAGAACCGGGTTAACTGAACTAGAGCTCACCGATTTAATTAATCCTAACACAACCTAAGCAGCTGAGTCTTCGGACAAATTAATTGCGCTCTTTAAACAAGCTAATGAGCTGATGTTTTTGAATAAATGGAACTAGCATCTTGGTTAGCTGCTGGAATCAACTGGGCCGGCTCTGGAATAAATTACAGCAACTAAACCGGACTAATGCGCTACCAGCTAATGAGCTGCCGAGCTGCATGCACTAATTAAATGCCTTTGCTTTGTCGGCAGCGGGGACTCGGAACACTGCAGGCGCACGGGTCAGCGGCGGGACTCTACCGAGCTGCTTTAATGAGCTGCCACTAGTTAATGCTAAACCCTGATTAAGGCGGACTAATGCGCAGTAGTTAAACAAGGAATAATGGCAGCTCGGTTAGGACCGGATAACGCACTTAATTACTGCGAAACAGCAACTCGGTCGGGCGTTATTTCTCACCTGCGGCTGGTCCACACGTCCTGGGTACTACTTACCCGAGTAGGTAGCTCACTGGTTCGGTTGCTCCTCTGCTTAGAGCAAGCCCAGGCGGCGGTGGCGAGCGGAAATCCACCGGCGGCGAGGCAGCAAACAGGGAAAGGGGAAGGTGAGGAGGGTCGGGAATGGGCTCCGGGCTCGGACCACGGTTCCAGGAGGTTGGAACTGACCCGAGTAGCTTGGATCTGATGGGAACAGGGAGAGGACTCGGCTTGGTCTGCAGCAGAGAAGTTCGGATGGAAAAAGCTAAGGGGAAGCTCGAGCTAAATAAGGGAGTTGGGCGAAGGCTTGGGATGAGTGGCGTGCTTGGCAGCTGGTTGGGGGGAAAAGTTGGAGGAGGATTGGGTGCTTGCTGGTGCCGAGATGGTTGCTCTGGGGCGGTTTTTATAGGCGAGGCGAGGAGAAGCTGGCGCGGTGGTTGCTGTAGATGAGCAGCACGGCGAGGGCGGCGCCCGAGGTCGAGGGAGGTCGGGGACAAGCCGTGGAGACCATTGCTTGGTTGGGCGGCGCTGTGACGACACGCGGCGCGGCGGACGGCGCGGCGTCGAGGCGCGGTGTGCAACGACGGGAGACGCGGCTTTGCTACTGATGCTCTCTGCGGCGGAAAAAACAAGGCAAGGTCGTGGCGCATGCGGACATGTTCGCCGGTGAGTTGTCCATCACGCGGTGCGGGGTTGTCAGCGGTCAGCGCGGCTGTGCTGTTCTTCTACAGGACCGGTGACAAGATGGCTCGGGGAAACTCCGTGGCGGGCGCTGAGCTGGGAACAGCTGGAATGGCGAGCGGAGCTAGGCAGCGAGGTGGACGACGAGCGGTGCGGCGGGCGGTGCGCTGAGGCGAGCTGTGCATGCGCACTGGAGCGGCACGGGAGCAAGCTTTGCATGTGTGCGTATGGCTGGCATTGCCAGAGCGCGGCCAGAGCATGCCAGGAACGGCATGTGCGCGCCCTGGAGTCATAGTTCGTGCGCACACGTGTCCCTCGCGTCTGTAGACTTTAGGTGAGGTGTTCAAGAGGTGCAGGAGGTTTTGGTACTGTTTAGGGCTGTGCTAACAGGGATTTTATTGAATGCCATTGTTGGCATGGGGTGTTTGATTTGGATGTAGTGTTTGGAGTTTGTCCTGGAGGTGTAACTGGTTAAGGGGGATGCCAGGGAGGTAGAGAGAAGCCTTGCGGAGTTTTGGTAGCTTTTGGGTAGGGAGTGCGACAGGACTTCATGCAAGAGGTAGCTAGGGCGAAGCTGTCTGATGAGAGTCTTTCGAAATTCTGGAACTACACAAGTCATTATTTTTGCTTATTTGGGTTCTTAGAAGTATACTGAAGGGTGTGTAATTTTCTTAGATTTTTCAGAGATATACTTGTTAGGGTTGCCGTTCAACGTCCATTTAGGCCCTAAGTGGCAATTTGTGAGTACTTAAAAATAATTTTACTGGTCCTCATAATATTATTCCATAACTTGGTGAAGATTGGTATTTTATATTTCCTGAATTTTGGTGAGATTCTCGGAGAGGGAAGGTTTCATGCGATATAGCTTTTAGGGTTTCTCGACCAAAAAGGGATATTTAGCTATATTAGGTTTCTCGTAAGATTCTAGGGTTCCGAGGCCAGGGAGGGTGTATATGGGTGTTAGTGTATTCGGGTAATGCGCGAGCCGGGTTCGAGAGGAAGGTGGCATACGTGTCGTGCCTGAGAGGGAAAGGATGCCTTAGGACATTAGTTGGAATTCTGGAGGTCGTACTCATTTTTGGGGCGCGTCAAGATGGGGCGGAGATATGGACCTCAAGATAAGACTTTTATTTCCGCTCGGAACATGTTGGTGGTGAGGTACCGTCGACGCGGGGCGTATATGGTGCGTGTATTGCGTCAAGTCCTTTTACGTATTAGGGTTAATAGGAGTTGGGTCGAGGGGCTGGGGTTTTAGGTGCGGCAAGGCGACGAGAACACTTGGAAGTGCTTCAGGACGCTAGTGTCCAAATTTTGGAACATTTGGTTTCAGGGTGCCGTACCCTTAATGGCATATATATAGCGTGTGCTGCATTAAGGTGCGATGGTTTAATCGGGGTAGGGAATTAGGGTTTTCTGAGTGTGGCAAGGTGGAAAGGGTCATGGTGGGTCTCGTGGATTCTATCTCCTTCATTCAGGTATACTCCGAGATGAGGTGCCGCAAGCGGTTTAGGGTTTATTGCGTGTGTGCGATGTTAGGGTTTACTCGGATTAGGGATTAGTCGGGAGAGGTGCGTGTGTGTGGCGGGGTCAGGTTTATCGAATGCCCGCGAAGTTAAGAACGTGCCGGTCTTATGGGGTCCGTGTTGATACTTACGTTTTCTTGTATCTGAACGTTTTAGAGTTTGGCTGTTTTGTCGCAACGATGAAAGGGTGCAGGATTTCGTGTATATGCATACTAGGGTTTGTGTCAGATACTGATTCCGATTAAGACGCACATGCTTTCTAAAACAACACAAAAAGTTTTTGTAAGCCCTAATTTCTGGGTTTTAGAAAATCGGGATGTGACACAAATGTTGGCCTTTGTCTGAGATTCGCTCTTGGTACGACAACGTCTTAGTTCCTTCCATCGCGGTTTCGCTATGTCGTATCTACACGTCGAAAAATCATCGAATAAGAAACGGCACGAGGAAGAACCAAATAAGAACCAGTATACACTCATGGACTTGAAAATACGTAAGCTGGTCCTAGACTTAGCTTCAAATATGGATCTTTCGTAGAGTCGAAAACCCTAACCTATTCGATTGATGACGTGTTAGCACTACGGAGGATATTGGTTATCAGATTTTAGTTGGGCTCGGGGGGAACAACATGCTCCAAATCTTCTATAGGGTTAGACGGGAGTTCTAGGGAGCAAGATGTTAAAGCAGTATAGTATAACACTTCATTTAAAGGGATGGGGAGTTTTAGGGTTTTATAACGCCGGGTTAAGGTTTCTCTGGTTTCTACTATGCTAGAACTGGGTGAAGTTTATACTCTTCAAACTTTTAGAAATCTTTATTCAAAACTTATTTGAAGAATTTTGGTAGAGGGTGATCATTTAAACAGATATTGACATAGAACGGAGCTTCCATTATTCTCTTGGTTAAAAAAAAATACGAGTGTGATTCCTTATTAGTACGCTGGAGCGAGATACTTTATATGATTCTAGGAACAAGAGTTTTTTTTCGCAGCTATTTGAAAGAAACCTGTATATAGGAGGTATACCTTAATTGAAATTCAAAAATCTCCACAGCTTAAGGGGTGGTATTGAGGTGTAGGCTTGCATTTTTAAAGGAATATATGAAAAAGGAATTGGGCTAAGAGATTAACCAACTGATATGCCTAATGGGCTGCCTGCACTCGACACAAGAGAAGAATGGAAGAAAGAAAAACAAAAAGGAGAGATTGGGGGCTTAGCCCGGAGATGGGTCAATGGCTCGGGTGCCTTCCCACTGACACATGGCGGCACAAGGGGAGCAGCCGGCGCCCGGGAGGAACACGGAGGCGGGGCCAGCCCTAAGAAGAGCGGAGGGCGGTGAAGGCTTGCACGCACGGGGATGGCTGTAGTGGGGCAATGGGCGAGGTCGTGGGCGCCCGGGTGTCAGTGCGTCACCGATGGCGCATCGTCTCTAGACCCGGTGAGTAGCGGACCAGCAGAGGAGAAGGATCCTGCAGCCGACGTGGGCTCAAGTAGGGAGTGGGGTAGGAGAGCAAGGGAGGTGGAGAAGAGACGGACGACCTGGTGGCCTACTGCCGGTGGCGAGGTTGGAGGGAGGAGGCGGTCCGGGAAGGGGCGGACTTCAGCAGCGAGCGGGGACCTTGGGTTGACGGCCTTGGATGCAGAGCTCGTGGCCCAGGGGTGAAGGACGAGCGGAGAAAGGGGAATCGGGCGCGGTGACAGCCACCCAAAACCGGCGGCGGCAGCAAGGGGAGATCAGGGCGGTGGCTATGCCCAGGCCCGTGGCAGCGGCGACTTGGGGCGGCCTGCCCATGCCAGCCCCACGGAGCAGCAGATGCAGGCAAGTTTGGTAGGGGAGACCCCCGCGTCGACGGGCGCGGAATGGGGCAGCGGACGGAGACGGTGCTACGTGGTCTCCCTGTGGGAGGAAGCCATAGCCCGGCGGGCGGCGTCTCACCGAAGATGAAGGTGAGGATACGGGGAGATAGAAGGCGATAGTACGCCTGCTTGAGTGCTGGGGCTATTGACGAAGGGACCAGGAAAGGAATTGTGCCGGCAATAGAACTGGTGCCGGTGGGAGCGTTGTGAGGAAGAAGGAGAGTAGCCTGGTTAAAGAAGAGATGGGTGCCTGATTAGTGGAAGGGGAGGCCATTCAATAGTGGGGGCGGTTGATGTTGGTGCTCAAGGAGGCTACAGAGGAGCTCGGGTGCTCGGTAAAGAAGAAGGTGTGAGGAGAGATTGCGGTGCTTGTAGCTCGGCTGGTGAAGGATGGAGTGCTCGGGCTGTCCTGAGGCAGCTAGGGAAGGAGACAGGGGACGCTTGAGAGTGGGGGAAAGAGTGGAGGAGACGTGGAGAGAAAGCAAAGAAGGAGATGAGTAGCTCGGTTACTGGAAAATGAAGAAGAGAGAGCTCAGTTGACTTGAGTGGGGGCAGCTCGGTTGCTGGAATAAGAAGCAAGTAGGGGCGCAGCAGTGGAGGAAAGAAGAACAAAAGAGGACGGAGTGGCGTGCTCGACTTGGAAGATTTAAAGAGGCAGAGCAGGAGCAGAGAAGCACTTGGCTGGTTTGGGGCGTTGACAGAGTATATGGAGGAAGATGAGGAAGAAGTAGGGAAGGTAGAGCTGCCAGGTGGTACTGCTGCTTGGAGAAGAAAAAGGTGGCATGAGGAGAAGGTGAAAAGAGTTGAGAAGAATTAAAGGGAGAGGTGAGTAGCTAGCAAACACTGTTGCTACAGCAAGGTTATGTACTGATTTGGCAGGAAGAAACAGTGAGCTGTAAAGGAGAGAGGTAGGAAAGGAATAGGGAAGAGGTGGAGGTGGTGTTGTTGACATGCCGAGCAACTTGGGCACTGACTTGCAAAGAAAAGAGGTGGCATTATGTACCGGATGTGTTTGGCCAAACCGTGCAGCAAGAGGAAAAGAGCAGTAGGGAAGTGAGTAAATGGAGGCAGGAAATTTGATCGGCTCGGCACATGGCGGTGGCAGTCTACAGACACGTAGAGAAAAAAGGTCGACACCGGTTCCGGTGCAAATTGGTAAGTTGGTCAAGTACTAGCGCAACCACGGTAGGGGCATAGTGCAGACCTTGAGCATGCTCGTGCCATAGAGGAATAGCAGAGCAGCACATGGCATGACCGGGGAAATGGAGAGCGATGGCCATTCCGGGGAGGGAATATGACTTGATGGCTGGAATAAGTTAGAGATCATATTTTATTATATGGTTAAATAGTCAAGATTCAAAGAGAAGTGTCGAGGAAGGACAGGGAAGTTAGGGCTTTAGATTTCACTTATGTTTGAAGGAAGTTGGAATAGGGTTCGGAGTGTATGTGCATACATGCACTTGGGAATTTTAGCATATATGGAATGACGACTAAGTCAGAGTAGATATAGGAGGCCGTGGGGGCTTAAGCTTGAGGAATTTCACCGGTTTACACATATATATATATATATGCATAGGATGGTAGCGGAGTTGAGCGATGAATTAGAGTTTTGATCCGCAGCTCGGAAGAAATGGATTAGGGTTTTGCATATGTGCGTATACGTAAAAACAATATATTTTTGAACATACTCGTGATAGAACATGGCGAAGTGGGTGGCAGAAGATCACGCCATTCGGAAGAGGTTTGTGACGTATATACGCTCCAATTTCGCAGAAGTACCATGTCGGCACTTAGCGGCAGATGTTGGTTTAGGTTGCACCGGCTAGATGTCACATCCCGACTTTCCAAAACCCGAAAAATTAGGGCTTGCAAAAACTTTTTGCGTTGTTTTAGAAAGCAGGTGCATCTTAATCAAAATCAGTACCCGATACAAATCCGTACACTGTATACACCAGAAACCCTAATGTTATTTCCCTCGAGAGATGGTAAAAGGTTGAAACGCGACTCGCGATCAAAAGACTCGAACCAAGGTGGTATGATCCTATTTAAACTCTAGTGCCCCCACCAATATCTTCCCTGACCGCGGAGACCCAAAACTCTACCCGGCCGTAACCCTACTGCCGTTGGTGACTTCTTTATCGCTAACCCTAACGTCAATCCGTCGGCAAACCCTAGTTTACTTATACGTTAGCCCTTATAAATCCTGATTTGCCATCGACGTGTGGTTAGTACCCGATGTTCACGAGATTAAATAGGACCAACCCGAAACCTATATGGGTAGGTCTTGTACACCGTGTATGTCATACACGCATATACCTAACACTGTCACACACGCACCTCTCCCGACTAAACCCTAACCAGAGAAAACCCCAACGTCGCACACACACGGTAAACCCTAAACCGCTTACGGCACCCTGGAACCAAATGTCCCGGAACCAAGGCACCGACATTCCGGAGTGTTTCCATGCTCCCTCCGGTTCCTACCGCAACCAAAACCCTAATCCCTCGGCCCTACTCCTATTGACCCTAATACGTAAAGGGACTGGACGCAATGCACGCGCCGTATACGCCACCGCGTCAGCGGTACCTCGCCACCAACACGTCCCAAGCCGAAATAAAGGTCTTATCTTGAGTCCCATATCCCTGCCCCACCTTGACACGCTCTGAAAACCCTAACCCTAACTTCCGAACAATTCCCTTCTGCTTGAAATTCAATTCCATCAAAACCCGAACCATGAGATCTAAACCCCTTCGATCTCCCTAAAAATCACGAATAAATTCGAAAAACTATCTAATACCTTACTCGACCCAAATATGAAATAAAATAGAATCATCCAGTTCGAAAATAATGTTAAATGGAAATAATAAGCCCTGGGACCAAAATGCACGTTGAACTGTATCTATTATAAATATGTCCTAGAAAATTCGGATAAATTCACAAAACAATCTTCTCACATTCAGAATTCCAAATATTTGAAAACATGAATGTATTTAATACAAAATCTCGGATGGCAGATAACAAACATCTGGGACCAATAAACGGGTTTCACATGAACTAAAACCTAAACCCAAGCATGCTGGATCAAACCAACTGTGGAACTCTCTCCCCTGTTACCTATAGCCCTGCCAAGGTCACGTTCACCTAACAGTGCTAGGTTTGTCCCATTTATCCTGCTCTGACTCTCGTCATGTCTAATCACCTGGGGTTGTCAAATTCCTGGAATCAGTACCCGGTGTCCGTTCTTGTTGTAGCTATGCACAGCTCATCTTAAGACCCCCCCTGGTAAGCACAGGCATCCGAGACCAAACAGTGGCGAGCTCATGCCACTCCTGGCAGACTAGGACACGCCGAAAGCCGATCATCGCGCGCTCAGGTCGTACACCAGCGTGCCACCGTGCAGCTCTCCAATGCCAAAGCCGCATCTTCCGTCGCCTGGAACTCAGGCCATCGCGCCATCCCTCGCCTGGCCTCGCCACAGCTCAGCATCACCCATGAGCCATCTTGTCGCCGGTCCTGTAGAAGAACAGCAAAGCCGCTCCGGCCGCCGTTTAGTCCCGCGCCGCCTGCTGATGACACCCGCGCCGCGCGCCGGAGTCAGCATCGCCAAATGAACCAACGCGCGCCACGACCTTGCTCCGTCAGCTCTTGAACTCCGCACCGGCCTGTTGAGCTTTGGGGATCCTCCGGTCGCGTCCCGTCGCTGGGCTTGTAGAAGAACAGCGGCAAGCATCGAATACCCGGACAAGCCGAGCTATAAAATCGGTCCCGAGCACAGTTCCTTCTTCTCCCCAAGCTAAATCCACAGCCCCTTTTTCCTCCATCTACTCCGGAGCTCGCCGCAGCCGCAGCTCATTGGAGCTCCACTCACCGCTGTAGCTACTCCAGCCGCCGCCTCAGCTCAGGCAGTCGCCCAACCTCCCCCATTCCACTCGACCCCAATGCAGAACACGGTCACCTCACCCTTGTCGTTGGCCAACCAATCAACGCCGAGCTCAGATCTGAGCTAAGCTACCCCAGCTCGGCCCGACCTCCTCTCCTCCCGGGGCCGACTCCTTCCTGCCCCTTGGACGCCGAGACGCCGCCGCATCCACCTCCCGCCGCCGGCCACCCCGCTTTTCACCCGCCAGCCCAACCAGAACGCCGCTTCCAAGCCGCGCCCCACCGCGGGTGGTCTGCGCAGCAGGCCGCCTCGGGCTCCATCAGCTGCCACGACTCAACCCACTGCCGCCACCGGCAGGCCGCAGTCGAGCGCTCTAGGTGAGCCGCCGTTTTCCCCCAAGCTCTTCTCCCTCTCACCCGCCCGTGCTCTCTGTTCTTTTTCTTTTCCTTCTACTGTGGCGATGAACCGAGTGCGGTTAATAAGCAACTGCCGGTTACGAGCATCTCTGAGTACCCTTGCCCCTTTGGTTTAGAAGCCCTATTCCCTCTTAAAACCAAACTAATTCAACTGTTAGGTATAGTGGTTAGGAATTGGTCTGCTTCGATTTAAAATAAGCATGGGCAGTGCATAAGCATACATATATTCAAGCACCAAATTTTTCAGAACACTTGCAACTAGTTCTTTAGTACAGTGCGACGTCCCAAAATCAGCTCATAGGATTAATTAAACGTTTAGTGTTCTCGGAACTCAAGTAATTGCAAGATTCATGTTGATATTCGATAATAGAAAATGTAAGGCACGGGGCATATTCTTACCCCATGCCGTTGATTGATGTTGAGTCGATGGAAACATCTAGATAATGCGTAGGGAGGTGAACGACATAAAATAATCATGTCTCGGTGCAACTTTAGTGAAAATGCTACTCAGGGATCGGCCAACCCCTTGAGCTAACTACTGCACCTGGTAGTAATCAATTTTAATACCCGCTGTTAATTTCTGTCAGGACGTACTTTCACCGGTTTCGGAATCCTCCTTTTATTTCCAAACTCTTGGTACAAAAGATTTCAGGTTTAAATATATTTCTAACACGAATTAAGGACGATCAAGGTGAGGGCTGATCTTTTAATAGTTTACGCTACGAATATACATATATGGAATTAGTTTCTTTTAGCAAACCAAGATGCACTCCACTGAGTCAGTATGTTCATAGTGTGATTAATGTTCGAAGACCCAAAGGAATAGAAGATTTAATGAGCACAACTTGAGCGACATGAAATTACTGCAATCAGAACGTCAATTCAGGCGGAAAATACGTATATACCCACTTCCTAAAGCATCCTCTGCACTCGTAGACCCAAGCCCTAAAACCTCGAGGATCCACCATTAAGCTAAGCTCCTATATACTCACTCCATTCCTCGTCGGGCTATGCTCAGTATCTTCAAATCCCCAGAACCCTAGCTCGACTAAAATCTGTATATTCACCTTAGCCGTACCTCCCCTCTTGGTTATGCAAACCCTCCGTGTTGTTTGAAGTCGCTTCGATTTTCTTCTTATTCGCCGATTGTTTGACGTGTAGATACCGACGATACAGAGCATCGCACGAAGGAATTCCGAACGATTGCCATTTTGAGTTCGAGATCGGGACTCGACCAATTTGCCAGGCAAGCATTCCCACCTTGACCATGTTGAAGCCTATATTTGTTAAAGCTTAATTATTTTGTTTGCAAATATTGCATGCTATTTTAGTATACCGGTATTTTATGCTAGTGAAGTTACGTTCACTAGATGCATGTGCCGTAGGTTTGAAAACTGTTCCCTTGTAACCCTAGGTCTAGTTAGTCGGTCGAGATCGACCGGCAAGGTAGTAGGAATATAAGCAGTAGCTGTGCCTAGACCTGCTCTAGTTAAAACCAGTTTTTATAAAGTTCAGGGGGGGTATGGGATCAAAACCCTCGGCTTGTATATACATGCCGAGGAAAATCTTTTAAAAGGAAACATTTGTGAAAATCCCACATGAAATGATGGAGGATTTTGGATTCGGGCAGGAACGCTAAGGGTGTTATGAGGAGGTAGAGTAGCCGGTTGCTACTTGCGGAAGGAATGGTCGGGTAGCCGGTCGCTACCCGTGGAGTTGGTTGATTATGGAGTCCCGCTCGAATCAGTTAAGGACCGAACCTAAGTGCCGCTGAATCAGTTCCCCCACCGTACGTCCACATGTCCTTTATGGGAAGGACTGGACCTGGTACCCCGTCTAATGCCGGAGCCTGGAACCGTGAGAAGTTAGGGAGAAGTGCTAGTGGATCCGGGAATCTCTAGAGGATCTCCACAGGACTGCGTAGGGGAAAAGCTCTTCATGAGTCTCACTTTGTCGTGGGGGTAAAACTCGGTAGAGTCCTACAAGGTACGTGGAACATGGTCCGACACAAAGGGGGAGAGTCCCACTTTTGTCATCCGAGATGTAAAAGGTTGGGTAGTCCTCCTAGTGAATCCGGCTCTAGTGTGAACGCGGGAGAAGGGTCTCGTTGTAATAACCCTGGCGGTATACTTGCAAAGTACTCCTAGGGTGACTTACATCTTGTGGGTAAGCCGTACCACCTCTGCAGAGGGTTAAAAACTATTCGAATAGCCGCGTCCTCGGTCATGGACATGAACTGGTAAGGCCACACACTGGTTAGACTGAGTTTTGTTTGCGAAAGCTGGGAAATGGGATTAAGGACGTGGGCATGATGTGTCCACAGGGAGCAGTTTAAGCTACAGTCTGGTAGCGAGGAACTGCGGAAGAGAAAAACCTAGCCCGGGCCGCGAGGCGGTAGCGCGGGTAGGTTGTAAGGATTGTTCGAGGCGGTAGATGGAGCTGCCGGCCTCTAATTGACGACTGTTCTGCTGGATTATCCAGCACCGAGTGCTGTCTCAACAGAGGCGAATCTTGATTTCAAAAATGCTCTTGAATCTACTATTCTGTATTTCGAACAAGAACTTACATTTCCGCACAACTTGCAACTTAGGGTAGAGCTTTTCCTTGATCTATTCCCTGCATGAAATATCGCCGTATATTTCCTCCTGTGGGAATAGCTTGCGAGTACATTCCATGTACTCACCTGGCTTGTTGATTTGGCCAGACGAAGAAGACAGCAATATCCGAGGATAAGCTTACGATCGCGAAAGCGAGGGCGTAACCCCAGTCAGTTGCCTGTCGGGTATGGCATATTGATGGGCCATTTCTCCGCTGAATTTCCGCTGCAAGTTTATAGCCATTGGGCTACAGGTATCAGATTATCGATCTTACCGGTCTATTTAAATGTTTACGCATGTATGTCGATGATATACAGGTTAACTCGTGTGTATCGGCTACTGATCCAGGGACCGGTACAGTGATCACGAGGGAGTTCCCGGCTTAAAAACCGGGGGCGCCACACTAGATGGAAGGGGAAGGAATGCCATAGGTTTGCTCGTGGTGGGAACGCAAGGGCGAATGGCCCCGCATGGAGACAAGGTGTAAGGCAAGGGTTGAATACCTTGCCGGACAGAGCTTCGACGAAACAGAAATTCAGGAAATAGGAAGGGAGGTGGAAGATATTGGTTGACTTACTTTAGGGTTTTGCAAAAGCATGATTTGAATAAAAGTTTTTAATCTGATGTATTTTAATCAGCATTATTAGCAAAAAGTTTTTGTTGGCCCTAATTTTCAGGTTTCAGAAAATTGAGGTGTTACAGGGCTGGAGGGCTAGGGCTGTCCCGCCGCTGACCCTGCCTAACTCATCGCCGTCCTCCAGCGTCGCCGACGCCAGAGAAGGGCGCCATGGGCCGGCGGCCACTGCCGGATCTTTTGTAGAAAGCTGATTGCATTTTTTGTTGCTTTGATTTGTTGGAAGTTGAAAGCTTCGGTAGAAAGTTGGAACATTTTTTGTAGAAAGACGATGAACAAGTTAAAAACTTGATTTGGCTAGTAGAAATTTTGTGTTGTTCTTGTAGAAAGCTCTCGGGGAGTGAAGGAGTTGGAAGCTTAATGGAATTTAGTTGAAAGCTTTTTTGATTTTGGTAGAAATTGAAAGCTTTTCTGATTTTAGTTAGAAGTTGGATGATTTTGGTTGAAAGTTCTGTTTTTGAGGCCCTCGGTGGCGTTTTTGTCGCCACTGCTCGCCGGTGGTGATGCCATTGCCGGAGATGAAGCTATGCAGCAGTTGGTGACAGCCATGGCGGAAGTGAAGGGGAAGGAAAAAGGAAAAGGAGAGTTGTCAGAACTAGGCCCTAGTTGTTGGCCCATTTAGCTCGTATTTCCACAACAGGCTGCACGCTGCAGGAAACTGAGACAAGGAATAATGGAAATGAGCCGTTTGGATTTAGGTGTACGAAAAAAGCCTTTAAGGAAAGCCCATCGGACTTATTAACGGAAAGCTCACCTGGTCGGAACTGGCCGCCGCGCTCCGCGCATGTGATCAGTCGTAAATTACAGGCGCCCTAGGACGAGAATAGGTATAAATAATTTGATTCAGCATAAATAATGATATAATATTTTTAACGTTATAGTATTTTAGAGTCCGGTTAGGCCTCAGTCAACGTGTGAGTCGTTAGATCTCTATCATACGGTCAAAAACAAAATAGAATTTCATATCCAGGAAAGAAATCGAACCACAAGGCTAATCCGATGGCTAAGCTCAGTTGATTGAGATTTACGAAAATTTCAGTTGACTGAGTAGTAGCAATTCTTTCTATAAAATTAAGGTGAGAGCCAAACGTCTTGAATAAAAAAAATACAATTTCAAAAATTTAATTCATAGCCATGATGTCAAGCTCAGATGAGTCTGGAGTTATATGAGCATTCCTTAAAATTTTCTCTGCACTATTATCTAGCTGATCACAAATAGAAAATATTATGCATAACTTGCAGTAACAAAACGAAATGGGGTACATGACACGGCGGTATGTGCGACGGTGTGACCAATCCTCTATGACTAAATAGCTAGCTCTCACTATTGACCTTTTCTGTCCTCTCATTCAGCCACGTCACCAAATAAATCAGGTCTCTCCATTTCTTCCGCATGCCCCACATGATTTTGTCACGTCGCTCTTCAATTAATCCTACTACTTCTCCATGCAGCGCCTTTTTTTTTCATTTGTTTGTGATTGCTGACCACGTGCCTGTTGTTGTTTGGACTGGGACGTTGGGTTAGGCATGTTCCCAGTGTAACAGACAACGTATCGACAGCCTATCTATACGAAAGAATCCAGCTACACCCGCATATATCTGTTGTTCGTCTTTTGCTAAATGAAAAAGAAAAACCGTGGTTCATCTATTCGTCTTCTACCTAGCTTCCGCCACTTCGTCTCCTCCGTGAAAGAAATGCACAAGAAACTGACGAAGCCATCTGAGAAGCCGTTTTTGCATTTAGATACCTTGCTCGATCCAGTAGGCGCTCTATTCCCCGTCTTTCTCCATCACAACAAGGCGTCCAAGCTAGGGTGTCGGTGTCTATTGTGCAGTGCCAGGTCCTCCGCCGACCGCATGTGTGCCGGCCGATGCTGACGCTATGGGTCTTGACGGCGTCATTTCCACCTTGCAACATCGCCATTTCTTGCATGCCTGCAAGTATCAACTTCCTCTGCTCCCTTCTTCCTCAGATCTTTGTTCCCCCCAGAGCCCTTCTCTTTTCTGGCATTCCAGATCGTACTATTGTCTCCCTTCTTAGTCCTTTCTTTATCGTACTTTCTGTGCAATTTGCCATACCGTCTGTTCCGGTCTCACTAATATTTTACTCTGCATGCTAATCTCCTTTTGTCATGTTCCATGTTTGCAGGGTGTTTGTGTTCATTTTTTCTGTGCAGGTTATCGGAATGACTACGAGATTGAGAGACAAAGCCTGAGCTCCGTGAGAAATCAGGCTATAAATAATGATCCCATCATAACTATTTTGGGAACCTAATTGAACTTAAATTATCTATCCAATCCTCCCAAACATCTGAAGTTTTATCATGACCACTTTGAGCCAATTGTCCTTATCTCAGTTAACGCTATTGAGCCTTTTTCTTATAAACCATTGTAGAATTTACTCTCTGTGAGGAAATTTTCAGTGCTCGAGTGGTTCCACATATTAGCAACAAGTAGTGACATACTTATTTGTTGGGTAAGATAGACCAGCTATGACACCTTGCTTCCTCTTGAAATTGGAGTTTATATTTTTCACTTAAAGTGGACAATCAAGATTACTGTTTGTTTGGCCTTTTGAGGAAGTGTTAGTATATCTTCCTTCGGATGATAGCTGAAAGTACAATTCCCTTTATCAGGTGAAACGATAAGCATTAAGTTCTCTTTTGTACCATTCTTGGATATTACCAAGAGAGGAGCTCATGAGCTGGATGTACAACTTACGTTATCACTATTAACCAGGAGTTAATACTTTTTTGGAACAGTTAAGTAATACGTCACTTTTGGGTTCCGTCTATGTATGAACTTGTAAAGCTTTCCAATAGTATATTTTTTAATTGTAGGTCATGCAAATGCTTCCATTGCTTGGTTCAGTTTGGCATCAGACACTTAGAAACAGAGCATGAGAGAGGGAAAACGGTGATTTTGTTCGCTCCCTTCCTGTGAAGATAGTAGGCAATAAATATATTTGTCGAGGTTCATCTGACATGACCTAGCTGAGATGCAAGAATCAATTGATTTGATCTAGAGCCAATGTGTTTACTCGATGTTTAGAATGCAACAATTTTCAAGAGAAGCATCAGTTGTTTGTTTCCATGAAGCTCATCACACAATTTGTTCCCAGGTTATACAATCATTGATTATTGTTTTAAGTTATTTGCTGTCTAGAAAGTAGAGAACTGCGGTTCACATTTGCTGTCTTTTCTTAGTGGTTGAACTTTACTATACAATTTTCGTTATTTGTTCACATTTAATCTCGCCTATCATATATTACTCTGAATAGTCTTCTTTGCTACATCATTTCTGCTCCTGTATATCACCGAAAATTTCCGCGATAACGTGTGGGGCATCATCTAGTATACGTAACTGATCTGCTGCAGTTGGTGAGAATGCAGTGGTTGGGCACACGTCGACCAAATCTCCCCATCTTGGAAATGGTCGCCGCTAGCAACGTACGGTACCTCTTTCCTTCCTAACGATCGCCTGCGAAACAAGAAAATCAAACGGGAGAAAAAAGAAGCTCCTGATTTCTTGCAATTGGAGTAGTTATATACTAGAAGTTTTCATGAAGAAGCCATCAACTGTCCGGCAAGTTGCATGCGTTAAGTCTTCTTCGTGATGGGATAACAGAACCTACCGTCTTATCCTCTAGCACACGCACGCACGCACGCATGCATCGCCAAAACAACTAAAGCACCAAATATGTCGCTTTCCTAATCATAGGTCTTCCTCCTGTGCTCAAAATGGAATTTCTAACTTTTACATGTGGACGCAGGGCAACATGTGCTGAACAGTGGTGCGCTTTTAGAGCATCTTCAATGTTTAGTACAGTTCCTAAACAATAGATTCAGAAGATAAAACATGACAGTGCTGCTAGGAGGCGGTGTACCGTCCATCCTAGAAAACAATGGGACATCATACCCATCGTCTACTGTGTCTACGATGGTTGAGAACTTGAGATAAAATATCTCTTTTCACTCTCTCTGACCTATTGATGACAACTTTTTCTCTGTCTGTCACCTACAATTTCTCTCACGTGCTCGTGCTCTCTATTACACATTCTCTCTTTTATACTTGTGGAAGTACGAGGCGCGTTTCAGAAAAATTCAAGCGAGCTTCATACATTTGCACATACTCTCAAAAGTTTGAATTAAGTTCATCGAATTTCATGAAATTCAAACATGTCCGGCATCGCACATGCTTTGCAGTAGTTTCATTAGTTTTCATCATGTTTGTTTCAAAAAATGAACAAGTATTACATGTATCTGAACCAATTAACAAATTTCAGAAGAATTCAAATTTTTTTCAATGTACTTCATGTATGTTTTACATGTGTTTCGGACAGTTTCACGCAAGATTCACAAGAAAATTCTCATTTCACACAAGCATCACATATTTCATGGCAAAAATCAATATTCCAGAGGTTAGACAAAGAAACAAACTTCCTATAAGAAAGCAAAAGAAAAATGAGAGCAAGAAATCACTGTCCCAACTCCCTACTCCCAAGCTCCACCGAGAGAGAAGGGAATTTTGCGGGGTTTAAATATTTCAATGAGAGAGATGAGTCTACAGCACGTGGGTGGGGTCGACTAGGTTAGATGGACTACTGCTAAGGATTGAACCGTCCTGTTGGTTTGGATTTAGACGGTATATCGTTTCCGTAGTATTTCATAAAGTCTAAGTTGTTGAGAGCCGAATTGTTAAGGGAAGAGGTCGGGACCTATCGGAGCAGAGGCTGGTAGGCCTGAGCGTAGACAGATTTAGTCCACTCAAACACACCTAGCTGAGCAACGTGGAGCTTGGGGGGTGCCGGCGAAGGCCCTCCTCGGTATGGATTCTTATTCACAATGAACTGTGTTCCGTGTACAACTCAAGTCACCCATATGCCACTTGTTATAAATGTTGCTTGTATGACATACAGACGAGACATCGATCTCCTTGTTAGTCCCTGTATTTTGTAAACTCTTCTGATATAGTGAAGATCGCTATTGTGCATCCCTAATGTTTTTCGTAAGAAATTTTCACGTAAAAATCAATATCTCCATTCTTGATCTTACCTTATTAGTTTTTCCAACAGAAGCTACCGCCCAAGATCATCCACTACAATGCATAGTTGCTTTGAGCGAAATCCATAGAGTCCGGAACGAAGCTAAGCCCCCATATAAAGAATAGTTTCAGGATGAATTCAAAAGAAATCTGAACGATACCTCTGTCCAATATCCACTTGCAAATGAGTTTCTTTAGGCTGGACCTACGCGGATTAGTTGAAGCAATTGGGTGCCCTATGAAGCTATCATCAGTCGTGACGTGTCATCTCTATCTTACGTGGATAGCTAGAGCGAATGTCCACGATGTAGCATCGGAGATACTCCGTACTATATTAAGCTAGTCATATGTGTGAGGTTCACTAGCTTAATTTTTTTTTCTGCAAGAATTTTTTTTAACTAGCTAGTGCATTTGTATCACTGGAAGTTGAAGTAGGAGACTTTTGAATATTGATGAGTTTGAAGTTGAATGGTCATTTTTTTTTGCATAAAAATGTATATGAAACATATATTAAATGCAGGAGCGAACGCAAAAGCCCAATTACACAGCTCAGAAACCACATGACCCATCACCCAACAATATTTAGGTTCTTATGATACCCTATTATAGTTTCCATGAAGAGAATATAATCTCCAATGATAGTGACGCCCCTTACATAATTACGAAGCATTGTGATATTATTTGGTCAAAACTCAAACATGCAACAGACATGGGACACAGTCGTCACAGAAAATAGGATCAATTAGCTGAAATGATCATGTCAAACACTTAGCATGCAATTAGCTGAGGTGATAAATTAAGGTAAAACTGGAACAGCTATCTCCATCAGCAGTCACATAAATTTACCAATGTAAATGTTGCAATCTTGAACAAAAAATAGGGGCAGAAACATCTGAGCTAGCAACCCGGAAAATCGACATCTTTCCTATATATATTAACATTAAGACACACAAGTCTCTCGTGTATTCTCGAAAAAAATCAACCCTTAAGAATGGTGTTTAGCTGATCTCAATGAGTAGTGGATTACGATATATAACGACACTATAACTAAAGTGATCCCAAATCATAGGCAGAGCGATATAAAATGCATCACAAATCATTCGGGGAAACGAGAGCATCTCATCTCATCTCATCAACGGGCGATTCAAAGAGCCTGACGTACGTGCCACCTAATGCCGCTACCCCGCGGCGATGAATAGCAGCAAGCCGCAGGTCACGTCAGAATCTGATGCGGAACCGGTTCTGTGCCGGGGCGTGATGTGAGGTTCTCGCGGCACATGAAACCGCAAAATCATGTGGGATTACAAGCAAATCGCACTGGTCAAGAGCTAGAACGAAACTAGGATGGGAATTAAGGGAGAAGGTTGACCCGCGACCTTGTGTTGCAACGTCATGCAATTGATTGAATTAGTCACCATCTGGAACAAAGATACAGGCCTATTAGTATACTGGTACTGCACCAACAGACAAGCTAATGTTTCTGCCTATATTCCCTTTTTAATTTATGGTTTCTGTTAGATATTCTCTCTGTTTGGATTTTTATTTTATTTTGTGATGATTCTTTGTTTACGTTTTGATGGAGCAGCTACTGGATGATGGTTATAGTCCATGCTATTAGAAAATTGCACGGGGGCCTGACGTGATCCAAAGCGGTATCACTCATCACTAAACTCTATTTTCTTAGGGCCTGTTTGGTTGGGCTGTGGCTGTTGACAAAGCTACTGTTGGCTGGCTATTTGGAAAAGCTGTTGTGGCTGTGAGAAAGTGACCATATGGCTTTTGGTTGATCCAAACCATCTACAGTATTTTAAAAAATGAGCACTGAAACTTCAGCACATTGCAAAAGCTGGCAGAAGACAGCTTTTCTAAACAGCTGAATTTGCACTGCAAAGCCCATAGCTACCGTTGGCAAAAACTGTTGAAAAGCTGGCCGTTTGGTTGGGCTGCAGCTTTTTCCAGTGAAAAGCTGCTGAAAAGCCCAACCAAACACCCCCTTAGTTTCAAGTACAACAACTATAGTTCCTACTCTTGTTTGGTCCATTGTTGTTCATTATGAAAGATAAATGTGGGAAATTGAGTTCTGGGCAAGAGCTAGAATACTGGGATCTAGATAAGGGCATTGCCCTCACCATGCTGTTACCTCGCAGCGTGTCAAGTAGACAGCCCCTCCTCTGGGTTGGATGATTGGATCAACGTAAATGTTGATGGTGCATTCTCTGCTGGCGGCATTCATGCAGGCCTTGGAGTGGTGATCCGGGATGCTATGGGGAAGGTTTTGATGTCAGCTTGAAAACCAATGGAGCACGTAAAGGATAGCACTTGCCTGTTGTGAGGGGCTTCGGCTCGCCGGTATATGGTTTTCGTCACCTGTGATGCTAGAGAGTGACTGCTTGGCTATGGTGAACATTCTGAAATCACGCGAGATGTCACGATCAGAGAACTCCATCATCATTTCTGATGCCCTCAGATTTGCGGCCACGCTGACAGCCCTGAAGGTTTTGAAAGCAAGGAGAGAGCAGAACTGCATTGCACATGAGCTGGCACAACTTGCTAAAGTGTCTCACTTAGAAGAGGTTTGGCACCTAGGCCTCCCGAGTTGTGTCGAGCATTTAGTTGCTCAAGATTGTGTCATTATCTCTGAGTAATCAATAAATTTCTATCTTATTCGCAAAAAAATATACTGCACATACCTCCCTATTTTCAAACCAAGTTTATATATTATCGGATTTGAATATGGATATGGATATAGATCGAGTACGTGCTCGAATTGATTTTTTCCAATCCAGTCGAATCCAAACCTCTACATAATGTTGCGTTGCAAATAGTGAACATGGAATTGAATAATAAAGAAATTATTGTTCAGGTCTAACAAATTTGGGAGTGGTCAACATGATATTTTGAGACGGGGGCCATGCGTTGTCCCCCACCATGTTTTCGACCATGCCCTTTAATTATTCTCTTACTAATAGAAAAGGCAGCGCTCCTACCATGTTTACTTAAAAAAAAGTGTAAAAGTCCTTACCATATTCATATATATCAATTTCGGATAATCCATATCCATTTCCGATAGTTAGAACACATAGCACTCGTATTTTCTTTCTTTTTCTTCCTAAAGGGCAACTCATGTCACTCGTGGTATTGAAAGAATACTTCCTAGGGTGGAATAAAAAATGTTTCAAAGCAAAAGACTGAACTAACAAAGGTGATATGGCTTCAAGCCTACAACCTAAATCCTATCAGATGTAGACTCCTAAGAGTAGCTTAAATTGATGACCACTGAATAGTGAATGCAGAAAGGGAAGCTTCACAAACTGTGCCTTTCTACTATTTCAAACAGGAAGCATCCTTTGAGCCCCCATCGTCAAAATCCATGCAGGCGACATATAATTAAGGTATTTTCTGTTGATTGGGCCCTGAAAGCATATAAGCACAGAAGCTAAAAGAAGATACTCCTATAAATAAAGTAAAAGGAATACCACAAGAGGCCAACAAACAGGGGGAATAACTAGAGCCAAAGGCATAGCTCTCTTTTAATAAGCTAAATCAAAAGATACTTGGCCTTGTCAGGTCATCATTTGATTGAGCACTAGAAGAACATGAGTAGTATAATGAAGATAGGTGAGAAAGATATATTAACAACATCGCAAAGAAATGCAACTATTCAAGATAAGAATTTAAACAATGTCGGGACCCAAAGAAAGAGTCATATATCAAGTTAGGGAGGAGAGTTTTCCTAGCAAAAAGGGATGGGAATCACTTGAAGAAATGGACTCACTAATGCGCATAATCATCAACAACAAATGAAAAGTACTCCAATTATATGCTCCATTGGTACTACTAGCTCAGTAGTGCAATTGTCACTCAGTGCAGACTGATCTTGACTATGTCCTCCGGACATTTGAGCATGCCAAAAACCAGGATACAAAAGCACGAAAGCGAAAGTCAAGAAGCTAGGTAGGAAAAATCAAATCATTCCTGCCGATATGAACAAAATCATGGCGAACGAAATCGCTAAACGAAGCAGTCAACCAACCGTGCCAATGATTCAAACATTATTAAACAAAGAAAGACGCCATGAACAAATGATGCACTCACCAACGAACACCCAACAGAAAATGGAGAAGAATAAGTCGAGAAGTCCAAAAGTAAGTGGCTATATAAACCAAATTAAACGCACGGCAACAGACACTAAAACACAGATCACAAGAAGCACCGCACATTCCGCTGTACATTCCACTGCATGATAATGAGCCCGACGGCGGCGGCGGTTGTGTTCTTGGCGCTCGTCGTGGCCTCGCCGCTGCTGGCCTCGTCGCAGCAGCCGGCGCCGAGCATGCCGCCGCCGCAGGCGGCGACAGCGCCGGCGACGAACAACTCGCGGCTGGAGAAGGCGTACGTGGCGCTGCAGGCGCTGAAGCGCGCCATCACGGACGACCCCAAGAAGCTGACGCAGAGCTGGTGCGGGCCCGACGTGTGCAGCTACCACGGCGTGTACTGCGCGGCGGCGCCCGACGACCCGTGCGCGCGCACCGTGGCGTCGGTGGACCTCAACCACGGCGACCTCGCTGGCACGCTGCCCGAGGAGCTGGGCCTCCTCTCCGACCTAGCCGTCTTCCATCTCAACTCCAACCGCTTCTGCGGCTCCCTCCCCGACTCCCTCCGTTCCCTCCACCTCCTCCACGAGATCGACGTCAGCAACAACCACCTCTCCGGCACCTTCCCCTCCCAGCTCCTCTGCCTCCCCAACCTCCAGTACGTCGACATCAGGTACGTATCAAGGTGTACTACACCTGTACCTGCACTACACGGAGGTTTTGTGAATGCATCCTATGTGTACGAATTATGATTAACACTGGATGTCGGTGTATGTGGTGTATGTGTGTGTGTGTGAAGGTTTAACAACTTCTGCGGGGAGGTGCCGGCGGCGATCTTCGAGAAGAAGATCGACGCACTGTTCATCAACAACAACCACTTCGAGTTCACGCTGCCGGAGAACTTCAGCAGCTCGACGGCGTCGGTGATCGTGCTGGCGAACCTGCCGAGGGTGGGGGGATGCCTGCCGAGCAGCATCGGCGACATGGCCGGGACGCTCAACGAGCTGGTGCTCCTCAACAGCGGCATCTCTTCCTGCATCCCGCCGGAGATCGGCAAGCTGGACAAGCTCACCGTGCTCGACCTCAGCTTCAACAGCATCGCCGGCACGCTGCCGGACACCATCGGCAACATGCGCGCGCTCGAGCAGCTCGACGTCGCGCACAACATGCTCGCCGGCGAGATCCCCGAGAGCATCTGCGAGCTGCCGCACCTCAAGAACTTCACCTACTCGCACAACTACTTCTGCGGCGAGCCGCACCGGTGCCTCGAGGTGCAGCGCATCGACGACCGGCAGAACTGCATCGCCGGACGCCCTGACCAGCGGCCCGGCGAGGAGTGCATTGCGTTCCTGCATCGGCCGCCGGTGCACTGCGACGCACACGGGTGTTTGGCGTCGCCACCGCCGGTGCATGCACCTCCACCGCCGGTATACTGACCTGTGGTAATACGGGAATTTATAATGTTTGCTGCATTTGTTCTCTGAGAAAGGATGCACACGTATGGTATATACTGTAATCTTTATTTTTCAGAAACAAAGTAATAATGAATTGACAGATTTGCGTTATAGAACTCAAGCGAAGGAAAAAAAATATTTTAGTGTTCTTAACTGTTTTTCTTGCTTCATTCAAAAAACAAATGTCTGCTAAAGCTTTGTAATGATCCAATATTACATAACTAAATCGTATGCAAATAATGCGCCCTGAGCAGTTCGACTTCTGCAATAGTGTCGTATCAGATTTCATTCATCAGTTATTAATTGGATCTGGAATACAGTTCGACGAGGGACCACATTATGTCAGAATTTAGTTCAGAATTACGAGTTAGGAGTTAGGACCACTCATCACTGCGAAAGTGGGAGAAAAAGTGAGTGGGAAATATGTCACTGCTTTGCTCTCTAAAGGTTAAAAAGACGACTGCCCAGTTCAATTAATTAAGTTAAACATGAACTCTGTGGATTATTATTTTTTTGAACGAGAGACATTAGAAAGAACTCTGGGGATTTATAGAAGTAAGTACATAATATCTTCGAAACGCAGCAAGTACATTATATTATGCCATCTGGCAATTCAGATATCAACCATTGTCAAAAAGCTCCATTTGAAAATAATGTACATGTCCTAGTCAAGAAAAGAAGCTAGAAAAACTGAGGACAGAGCAAGTAGCAGAAAAATAGACAATAAATTAAGCAAGATTCTAGCTAAGGTACATCAAATTATGAACAGTAATGGCATAAACACATTTGATAAGGATTGGTCAAAGATGGAACTAATAAAAAGAAAGCGCATGGATTCCAGCTGCAAAGAGGGATTTATTTCTCTTTGGTTGATCAACTCAAAGGGCAAGAAGCTTCTTCTACCTCTCGTCTTGGCTGGCTCCAGGCAGGCCGGGGTTCCTTTATGCAAGACACTCAAAAGACGGCTTCACCCTGCTCATATAACTTTTACAGTGTCCTTGTCACACACATCAACCCACTAAGATTAGATAACTGAAAGACTACAATGTACTATTTTTAAGTGTATCCAGTGTAATTGAGCACGTCAACTAATTTCCAGAGACGGACAACAGCGACGGCAATTATATGTAAAGGTGACTATGATAACAAGAACATATATGGTATGACTGAAGAATACAACTATAAGAAGTTGAAATCAGAATCGTGAAAATGTAGTCATGCAGCATGGCATGGCATGCTGACCTTTTCATCATTGATTGACTGAGTGAACGACAGACAGGCAGATGTTAACTAGGCAAACACTGTAAAAATTCACGATAATGGAAGAGGAAAACAAAAATGTGGTAATCAGGATGACTAACCAGTGTTGGACCAAGTAAAATATGCTACTTGCCTTAAAATAATCGACAAACAAAGCTGATGGCATTCTTACCACCCTGTTTAAGTATTGATTCGCAAAGGTACAGACAAAGTTATATGATAATCAAGTCCCCTAAGATAGCAGGTAAGCTAATGCATTGTCATGTTGCTATGGTGATGGAAAAACAAGGCCTGTTTACCAAGTTAAATGAAGTACAGTCAAGATAAACATACCTCAGCATGTAGTTATGGCGGCTGATTTAGCAAGTATTCATTTCAGTGATCTAAACATATGTGGTTTATTATCCTATTTATGACATAAAATGATGAAGCCAACTTGATACACTATTCTGAGTTGGTAGCAAGAACATGGGGTCTGACTATTCTCATAGTACTGGCTGGCATAATAACATTATACCGAGTTTATTAGGATGGCACATGCAAGGAACAAATATATTACCAACCTGAAGACAGTTCCCTAGCCTGCCATAATCTTAAAAGCACAGTTTTTTATGAAGTGTTGGTTTTATTCAATAGAAGATTAGGTTTCCAGAATTTTTTTTGCAGATCTCCTAATTTCCTATGGTATCAATGAAATTCAAATGAACACAAATATTCGCAACATGGTGCACCTCACACAAAGTTTGTTGATTTGCTAGAGATGTTACAAACACAACAAAGTCAATCTTATAAACCAAGTATAGCCTGTGAGTGTGACAGTGACACTAATCAATACACCAGTGGACTGCAGGACGTGCTCCAGTTTCATAATCATCTGAACAGTGCAAGGGAGACCGATCAAACTAATGCAATACTAATGCATACAGCAAACATTACCTATAAAATCTGGAAAAAAGGATTCTAGCATCATATAGAGATAAAAATATGCAAATGGTCCTACCGGGCATGTGGTCAAAACTCAAAACTTGTTGAATCGGCATTTGCAGTCAGTGCTTTGCAGCAATTTTACCTTCAAGGTGCAATCGAGCAGCACAGTCTGTTTCACTAGTTTTCAATACCAATTAATTAAGGTACTGTTGACTAGACACATTTATATGTGTTTTCAGTGATATGTCACCATCTTCCGTAAGATTGGGCAGAGTGAATCCACAAGATTCTGCTTTACAGCTTATTTGCACTATCCTACATTCCTAACAATTGTGCTATTAAAGATCAAAGGCTCACCATAAAAGTAACTACTCTTATTGACAACATGAGACTTCAAAATGCTTTTATCAGGCTGATGAGCTTCCAGGAGGCAGAGTTTGTACCAAACAACAACTTCCTTTCCGAAATATTTTAACATTAGGACTGCTTCTCTTATCCAATAATTTATTTCATTTATGATATGATCAAACTCCATAGCAAGGCGCCGTGATGATCTGCATTGCTAGTGTGGAACTGGTCAGGTGGAGCAACTCATTGGGCTAATCTGTAGAATGCGTAGTAACTTTATTCATAAAGTGACAAAACATCTGGTTTTCTGATTTTTCATGTGCAAGAGTAATAGTGCTGGCAACAAAACAACATTAACAACATTTGAAGGTTCAGATGGCATGTTTTATCACTGTACATAGGGGCAAGCATCAACTTCGGAAGACTGAGTGAAAAGAATCATGAAAAGAACAAACTAACATCATGAGAATCACCTGCTTGGGCTTATGGGCTTGGCATAATATGTGCTAGTAATATTAAATAAATATGGTAGGAAGAGATTTTAGGTTACTGTTGTGCATCATCAACTGAAGAAGTGAAGATGGAAGACATGAGTGGGATGGTGACTGACAAGCTTGCAAGGTATGTGCAGAATACATTGAGTTCATGTCTTCACAGGTTCCATAGAGGAACAACCGGATAACCCGAACCAATTCAGGTACCCCATGACTGGAATTTGGAAGAAAGAGTCGTGTACCCAACACCCAAACCCAGTACCATGACTCGGACGAACTGCATTTCCAGTAAGCCTTGAAACTCAAAAAGAAGGACACTTAAACTAAAAGGAAGAAATCATTGCCTTCACAACAACAACAACTACTACTAAGCCTTTTGTCCCAAGCAAGTTAGGGTAGGCTAGAGATGAAACCCAATAACAAAAATTCATAAGCCAAAAGATAAAAGAAAAAGACTTAGAAATAAAATTATGGTTCGGGCACGTGGATCGCTAATTTCCACGCGGTCATATTTGGAGACAAATCCTTAGATACATTCCAATCTTTTAAGTCTTTTTTTACTGTCTCTTCCCATGTCAACTTTGGTCGTCCCCTGCCCCTCCTAATATTATCGATAGATCTTAGAATACCGCTATACACCGATGCTTCTGGAGGTCTCCGTTGGATATGTCCAAACCATCTTAGTCGATGTTGAACAAGCTTCTCTTTAATTGGTGCCACACCTACCCTATCACGTATATCCTCATTCCGAATTCAATCACTTCTTGTATGTCCACAGATCAGCCGTAGCATACGCATCTCTGTGACACTTATTTGCTAGATGTGTTGTCTTTTAGTGGGCCAACATTCTGCTCCATACAACATCGCAGGTCTAATCGCTGTCCTATAAAACTTACCTTTTAGCTTCTGTGGGACCTTTTTGTCACAAACGATACCAGATGCTTGTCGCCATTTCATCCACCCTGCTTTGATTCTGTGGCTAACATCCTATTCGATACCACCATTGCTCTGTAGTATTGATCCAAAGTATCAAAAAGTATCTTTCTTAGGCACTATTTGTCCTTCTAGACTAACCTCTCCCTCCTCACACCTAACACCACTGAAATCGCACCTCATATACTCGGTTTTGGTTCTACTAAGTCTAAACCCTTTCGATTCTAAAGTTTGTCTCCACAGCTCTAATTTCCTATTGACGCTCATCCTACTCTCGTCTATTAGCACCACATCGTCAGCAAAGAGCATACACCAAGAAATATCTTCTTGTATATCCCTTGTGACTTCATCCATCACTAAGGCAAAAAGGTATGGGCTCAAGGCTGATCCTTGATGTAGTCCTATCCTAATTGGGAAGGCATCGGTCTCACTGCCACAAGTTCGAACACTTGTCACAATGTTATCATACATATCCTTGAATACTTTGTTGGGACTTTATGTTTTTATAGCGCCCACCACATGACTGCCCTTGGTATTTTGTCATACACCTTCTCCAAGTCAATGAATACCATATGTAAATTCTTCTTCTGCTCCCTATATCTCTCCATAAGCTGACGTAGCAAGAAAATCGCCTTCATGGTCGATCTCCCGGGCATAAAACCAAATTGATTTTTTGTGACGTTCGTTAATGTTCTTAGTCGATGCTCAATCACTCTCTCCCATAGCTTCATAGTATGACTCGTAAGCTTAATTCCTCGGTAATTAGTACAGTTTTGAATATTTCCCTTATTTTTGAAGATAGGTACTAATATACTCTTCCTCCACTCTTCGGGCATCTTGTTTGACCGAAAGATGCGGTTGAATAGCTTAGTTAGCCATACTACTGCCATGTTTCCAAGGCATCTCCACACCTCAATAGGGATATCATCAGGGCCCAACGCCTTGCCTCCTTTCATCCTTTTTAGGGCCTCCTTAACCTCGGACTCCTGGATCCTCCGCACGAAACGCCTATTGAATCATTGCCTTCAATGAATAATAAATCAGGTGAACACATTTTAAGTATGATTATCAAGTTAACTACATAGCTTTTGCAACCTATGAAGTAACAGAAACAAATTGCAACCAGAAACCATTTTTCAAGAACACGTAAAAATGTTGCACATATTTCCATTAAGAAGAGGAATTAACCAGTCGGGTACAACCACGTTCAAGCACAACGGTACAGCGGAACAAAGAGAAAACAAGAAAAAGAAAAAGAAACTACCAGTGACTATTACAGCTCTTAAAGAACCACAAACTGCCTATAGACTCCTATTTTAGCTAGCACTTACATTCATGCTAAGAAGCAGTACTGCAATCTGCCTATAGACTTCTACATTAGCTACATAGCAAGACGCACATGGGAGCTTCCAATCAAATAGGTTCAGATCTCAATTAGTCTGGTGTTTTTTTCCCTTTGGGAATCTTACAAGAATGCAAGTCATTTGCGTACAGTCATATTGTACAGACAGCAAATAATGTTCAGCAAGGTCATGGTATACATGCAACCCAGATGGTAAGGAAGTTATTAGGCTATGGGCATGACTAAACATTAAATATTCACTAACAAACTTGGGTTAGTTATTATTGTTCAGTACATATTTGAAAAGAAAAATCTTCAATTGTCAGTAAGTTCTCATGAATATACAAGTTGATCATACCTGAATGGATACAAGAAGGATAGAGCATTGTGGTACAGAAATTATGTTCCTAGAATCTACCAGTAGTCTCCACAAGAGCAGACCCCATACTCAAAGTGGTGGAAACAATTTAGATCTCTGAGAATGATCCGCCTATTAAAGACAATAGAGACAAGCTTTGCCATTGAATGACAATCTGGACATACACAGAGGTTCTTGACAACACGAAGGGTAGTTCCTGGAGATGTATTTAGAAGCCCAGAAGAAATCGCCAGCTTCTAACTATGGTATCTTAGGCTTGTTGCCGTCTCCTCCTCACCCATTTCAACATGAAATACGTGCGATGTGTTAGGGACATAACCAACCAGTTTTAGCTGCTCAATCACTTCATCAACCATTCGGCGTGAGTGATTGTGGGTGCCTTCCATCTCCTGCAAAGAACTCATGAACCATGTTATCTATCGCAATTGAGCTACAGCCTTGCACCTTTACCACTCCCTTTTCATCCATCAGCTTCCTTACCCTGTTCATCTCTTCCCATCTCCCAGTGTTAGCGCACAAATTCGAAAATATTACATAGTCACCACCATGAGAATCATCCAGCTCAAGAATCCTCTCAAAGACATGTTTTCCGAGATCAGCATCTCCACGGCTCCCACAAGCAGAAAGCAACGTCCTCCATAAGATGGCGGTGGGCTTTATCGGCAGTTCATCAATGAACCTGTAAGCCCGTTTAAGCTGACCCGATCAAGCTAGCAAATCAGTCACACAACCATAGTGCTTTATCCCAGGAATGATCCCATAATCCCTCATGCTGTCAAAGTATTGGAGCCCTTCGCTCACCATACCAAAATGGCTACAGGCATAGAGCACACCTAGGAATGTAACATCATCAGGCTTTATCCCTTGCTTCTTCATCTCTTTGAACAGTGAAATGGCCTCTCTGCCATAGCTATGGTTAGCGTACACCATCCCCTGGACCAAACTTGCCTATCTCTTGATTCCATCCCCTGGAACACACCGATGGCATTCTCCAAGCTCCCACACTTTGCATACATGTCAATCAGCGCGGCGTTGACCTTGACGAGGGAATCAAGCCGTACCTTCCTGACATACTCATGGATCCACCTCCCCAGTTCCAGCGCTCCAAGCAATGCGCACGCAGAGAGCAAACTAATCAACGTCACGGACGTCGCCTTGAGCACCTTCGCCTGCATCTCCCGGAACAGCACCAGCGCCTCCCCAGGCCGGCTGCTCCTCACGGCCGCGGTTATCATCGCATTGTACGAGACCACGCACTCCCCGTCCATCCTGTCGAACATCGCGCGCGCGGCCCGCACGTCCCCGCACTCGGCGTACATGTTGATCAGCGTGGGGCGGACGTACTCGTGCTCCGCGGCGCCGACCTTGGCCGCGACGCCGTGAGCCGGCCGGCCCTCCTCCCCGCCCGCGCGGCCGCGCACGCCTTGAGCAGCGACACGAACGTGTACGTGTCCGGCGCGACGCCCTCCTCCGCGCCGCCGCCGCGCGCGGGGCCGCCGAGCAGCGCGCGTACCCGAGCAGCAGCGTGTTGTACCAGAAGGCGTCCCCCGGGTGCGGGATTCTGTCGAACACCTGGCGGGCGTAGGCGAGGTGGGCCAGCCCCGCGGCGCCCTCAGCGGTGCAGAGCGTGAGGAGCCTGGTGACGAAGGCCGGGTGCGCGTGGAGGCCGGACTTGACGGCGACGGCGTGGAGCTGCGCGAGCGCGCGGAGGCTCGTGCAGTGCGGAAGGTAGGGGAGGAGCAGGTGGTGGTGGTGGTGGGCCGGTGGGCTCTTGGATTTGGCGGGAAGGAGAGGGGTGGGCGCGAGTGAGGACGAGAGAGGAAAGTGGGTTCTTCATCCGGAGAGAAGATTACGCGACGTCGGAAGCTTTGCGGCCGGCTTGCGCTTACAAGCGGGCCCGTTTAATCATAGTACGTTTTATGAAACAGGAATGTGCCATGATATCACTGGATGTTTGAATACTTTATTATATTTACTTTAAAACATAGCACTCCCTTCGTTTTAAAATATACAGTATATTTTAATTTATTTTTTGACCAACAAGTAATTCAATAATATATAGCTTATGTTACATAAAATTAATATTACTGAATTTGTATTTAAAAATATTTTCTTACTACTATAATTTTATAACTAATAACAAAATATTGTGCAGAAAATTCACAGTCAAAGTTCAAATCCGGACAATCAATATATGCCCTATATCAAAACGTATGAAGTAGCAGTTTATAGATATTTCGAGCAAAATGTGTGTAGTTCTATTCTATGTGATCTACACATTTTGTTTTGGAGTTGCTGAGACTCTATGCAAAATAAGTGTGTGTTCCTAACAAGAATTTTTTTTTAGAGAAAATATCTGCATTGATTAAGATAAGGAAAATGCTACAGTAACAGGACAGTTGCCCCTCACACATCCGAGAAAACCCCTAAAGAAAGAGAAATTACAAACAAGCCCCTGGGGCAAACACGAGCAGACACATCAACGCCTGAATCCGCTCCGCACCTGGCGCTAGATCTGCAGCACGAAAACAAAAACAAAAGCAACACACGAAACGGAAACAAGAACTCCCATGAGCTCCTCAACGAAACCCAGAAGGGAGACATTGAGACGAGGCTTGGAGCTGGGGAGACCAAAACTCCCTCCGCTGCCGCAACCCTCGACAAATGGATGCCGGAGCGGAGAACAAAACCAGGGACCTCAAGGGCCCTATGCACACGCCAGGCGAAGGCCGCATTTTCCCCACCTCACGGTGCCCGGAGGCGACCGGAGGCGAGGAAAAACGGCGGCCTCGCCGGCGGGGAGAGCTGGATCTGGGACCGCCTGTTTTCCGCCTGGTGATTAGATGCAAATGTGCAGCAACTCGTTGTCGTCGTCATGTCACGTGAATTTTGTGTCACGGGGCTAAGTTTTGTTGCATGTTCAAAGTTTTTGTTGCGCACCAGCGGGTTATTTAATCAGACGGGGATTCGTTACAGTCGTACTGAAAGAATTGCTATGCCTCATATATTTTCTTTGCACTATATGGGATACGGTGAGATGTCCATTTTTCAAGTAGGATTGAATGGTTGGGGAGCACCCGATCAAAGTCACTCATGAGAAATCCAACAGTTACTCATGTCGACGTATAATAAAACCAATCAATTCATCAGAAAACAAAAGATTTCACAACAACTATGTAGCATCTTTACGGGAGGAAAATTATAGCAATGTGAAATTGTCGATAACCGACTTTGAGTTATTTGCCATACAACTAAGAACAAAGAGAAATTCCCTCTATCTAGTCGCAGTTATTAGGATGTTTTTCTTAGGATTTTTCAGATAAGATTTTGTGAAGCATGGAAACTTTACGGTTGTGTTAAACACGATGCACAATTTGGTTTAAAGATTTATCTTATATGGGTTGTGGTAGCGCTGTCAACTACCACTGCCAACCACACTCAGGGAGGAAGATGGTAGACGACGATATAAAGGAGCGACATGAGCTTTCTAGACAGAATATTTAAGCGGATGGACAGGACGGTATGTAGGAGTAGGGATGATAGCACAATGAGCCAATGTGGTATAGACGGAGAGTGGAGAAAAAAGGTCTTCTATTACTATGATTTAGGAATATGAAAGATAAGAGAAATGAATAATATAGAAAAACAGCAGCGAAAGAGAAGAGAGAGCGAATGTGAAAATGTGCGAGAGCCGATAGGACTAGAATCACACTATAAAACCTATAGTCTAGTAGAAACCCTTTTGGAGACCGGAAGTAACCTTGCAGTTACAGTAACACATCGATGTTAAAAAGAATTGAATATCACACACCTCTCAACACAAAATAAAAACATAAATCTCAAACAAATTCCACGTATAACCTTCCGTGGGCCAGAACCCGTCTTGCTGTGATGGCGACTCTAGTGCGAGGGCATTAGGCCTCTCCCAATGCACAGGTGCTTAGATGAGGTGCTAAGTGCATGAAAGGGCTTAGCAACTAAACTCTCCAATACATAGATGCTTAGTTTTTTGTAGCTAAATTCCTTCATTTAATTGTTTAGCAACTAAACTCCCCAATGTATAGATGCCACATAGACGTTTTGTATAGATCCGCGTGCTTAGCATTGTTTCTTCTTGAGGTCACCAAAGTGCCCTCTCTCCTCCTTAATTACTTTGCCATGTCAGTTTTTCGTCTATGTGGCATTCTTAGCACTGCACATGTACACCGTGGAGCACTAGGAAGGACCTTATATATTCTATTCTAAAAAGTAAAAAAACTACTACTATCATAAACTCCACCTCCAACAGCTTCTTAAAAAAAAACTCCACCTCCAAAGACCAGCACGCACTACACACTAGTAATCTCTTATCATTGGTTCCAATCGATTGACCCGGTTGAAAATCCCCAAAAAATTTATCTGCAGAATTATCTCCTTCGCGTCATGTGTTTGTTGCTTTGCAAGTTGGATGCATTCGATCCCTGTGGGGTAGGCAGGCTGCAAGGGGGAAGAAGGGGGAAGGAGGCCTGCTCGCTTGGCTGCCATCTTTATCGGTTGGATTCCTCCCTCCCTTCTCTCGCTTCCTTTTGGGCTGCTCGGAGAGAGACCCACCTCACCTCCTCCTCCTCTGGTCCCCGGGGAGCAAGCCTTTTGGTGCAAGATTCAATCTGCTCCTGCTCTTCCCTGCTGCCCTGTTCTTGCCGCACAGCACAGATTTGCCCCCCACCACCCCCCCCCCACACGCCCTTTTCTTGGCTTCACGCGGTTCTTGTGTGGTTAGTTCCAAGTTCTTGATCCAGTCCTTGCTGCTGTGTTGGTGTGTTCTTGCGGGTGAGGTGTCCCGGGCGGGCTGAGATTGCTGCTCGTAGGACGGGTTCGCGGTTACATTCTGCGGCTCCTCGATCTGTTCCGAGGTCAGATTTGATTGGCGTGGTGTGTTCTTGGAGCCGGGGAGTCCCAATTCGGCCGCTCCCGGTGTGCTCCAATCTCCCACTTTGATGAGGCTCTCGCACTGTGAGAGCTACTGCGCCTCTCCCTTGTGCTACATCCCCTGCCTCCCGAAATCCAAAGATGCAGGGAGCGATGCAGTCTCTGCGGCACCGTGCAACGCTGGCTGCGCCGCCGCCGCCGCGGAGGACGAGCCGCCTCCGGTCCAGAAGATCGAGGCGGTGGCGGCGACGGCGGCCGAGAAGAACGACGAGGACAGGAAGGATGAGGACGGTGAGAAGACGGCAATGGCGGCGGCCGCCGCAGCGGTGCCACCGAAGAGCAACCTCAAGAAGGCCAATTGCGCCGACAGCATGACTGCTGCGAAAGGCAATGTGAAGTGGCTTGATTTGCTGGGGAAGGATCTTACCGAGGTGAAGGAATTCGAGCCAAGGTATACCCCCATTTTCCTCTATAGCTCCATGAACTTGTTGCAACTTTGGGTGAATTTGGAGACTTGGATTGTATTGGTGTAGTCGCCGATTCGCGGATGAATTATTGCCTCGTGAGGTGTATGTTCACCCATCTCGATTAACTAGGCGAATGTTTTGCATGCTTGGCTTTTAGTAAGCTAATTTTTGTACTAGACCGGATCCTCCTGGATATTAAATCATATTGCGTGTTGTGTTGAGGGTTGACATAAGTGAAACCTTTCCCCAATACCAGTGTTTAAAAAAAAATCTATTTGGCCCCTCAATTTGATGTCTGACATTGTTTTGTTCTTCCAAGAAATCAACTTCTTGATAGAAGAAGGGGACAAGTCACCCAGTATTATACAACTTGAGATACTTGATCATAATATTTACTTACAGCCCCAGTATGTGCTGTACACCATTTGTGTATGCATGATTTTGGTGGAGAGTACATTTTTGTTACTTACGCAGATGATAAGATCAATTTTATACATAAATGTTGATCTTGAGTTCCAAAGTAGTTATATGTATTACGAAAATTTAGCTTTGACTCCTGAAAAATGCTGTCATCAAATTATGTATATTGTTCTCACATCAATAATCTTCTAGACTCTAAAAAGCCCACCATCTAAACTTTAATGAAGTAATCTGAGTGCATGTTTTCAACCTGAGTATAAAACATAAATCACATAATCAATAATTTGGGGGTATATCCAGTTTATCCTCTTAATTTCAGACCACGTTCGATATCGATTTTTGGAGGCACATTATTTCATTTCTGCTTTCCCGTTTTAAGAGCATTGAAATGACTTGCAGACTCCTAGTCCGTAGTGGTGTACCAATCAAACTGTGAAATGACTGATCATCACTACTTTCCAATAAGAAAATTCCTGATCACCACATTATTTCGCTTTTACCTTTTATCGCGATAGGGATGGCATACTGAAATAAACTCTCAAGCAACTTCTCCACCTTCTAGAGATGCTTGTTCTAAATGGCATTTGCACATGTGGTGTGGCTTAGCTTGACTTGCTTGACTGCTTAACTCACATTGTGGCTCGTATGATTCCATACAGCGAATCCGGAGACTCGCTGGACGATGGGGATGGCATCTCAGCATGTGTCTGCGTTATCCAATGAGCCAAGAAGAATCTTCCCAGACGCTTCTGTAAATTCTGTGAAAATTAAGGGGTGGTTCGGTGCCCAGCATTTGTTGCCTGTACCAGTTTCATCAGTACATGCCGCCGCCATAGCTGCGTAGATGTAGAGGTTTTTCTGCCATCTTATCAGTCAGGTCTCTCTGTGTGTTTGTTTGGGGTCGGCGTGGAGCACTTTGTCTGCTGAGTGATACACTTCACACTCTCTCGGTGATGTAGTTCAGAGTATTGCTTCTGTAAAGTTTCCACACAGAGATATCCAGAGTCCAAATATATCCTGTGTTGTTTACTAAGAAAGAAAGAAAAAAAAAGTTGCACACGCAATATATATCGGAAACATACATGGGGAAATGCCTTTTCCCCTCGCGCAAAAGAATTTTACAGCTATTTGCGTCAAAAAAGAAACTACAGTAAGTTTTCTTGGAACATTTTTGTTCATGAATAAATTGCGTGGCTTACCCCTAGCTTATCTTTAGTGAATATGCTTAGCCCTATAATGGTAGAGGAAAAGCCCATTCTTATTTGGACCCCATAGACCCGGCCCATTGAAAAATGTGCTCTGTTTTTTGTTGAGAGAGAGAGAGAGAGAGAGAGAGAGAGAGAGAAGGTGTGAGTTTGGTACTTGGCGCGGCCGAGGAAACGGGAGGAGACCGCAACCATGCAGATGGCCTTCACCTTCCTGCTCTCCTCGCCCTCCCCTCCGCCCCCCAACCCCGCGTCGGCCGCCGCCTCCACCTCCTCCTCCTCCTACCTAGCGGCCGCGCACCACGGCCGCCGCCCCCTCCGCCCGCCGATTCCCCTCTGCCGCTGTCGCCGCTCGCCGGAGACGGCCTCCAGCAGCAGCAGCAGCAGCTCCGGCGGCCGCGGCTCGTACGAAGAGGACGACTCCTCCTCCTCCGCCGCCGCCGCTGCCGCCTGCCGGCCCCTCGAACTCGACGCCGGCGCCACCTCCTCGGACCGTCAAACCGGTAAGCTACGGCGACCGTTATCTCTAAGACCTTTTCGTGCGAGGTTCTGTGGTGAGGACTGAGGAATGAGGACCTCAGGTTGTGGAAATTTTGGACGCGGGGTGTTGCACCGTGATAGGAGGGAAGTGGAAAACCATGCAATTAGCTGCGTAAGCAAGAATTGAAGTCTTACAGCTATGAATTTCGACTAGTTAATTTGCTGAATGTTTGTAAATTAGTGTGCGGAAGCATATATCTCCTCTGGTTTTCTTTCATCCGGTTATATGCATCGGTACTAACTTCTTGCTTTCGCATATATTCTTAGATAATTGTTGTCTGGGGGCCCTTGAAGTGTGTTATATTGAGTTGTCAAACAGTTTGGGATTGTTGCTATTTGCCTGCTTAATGGTTCTTATAGTTATAGCATAGAACTTTAGAAGGATTGTTGACATCTTTCCTTGTGGATGGCGCACCGCCTAGCATAATGATCATCGTAGCATAGCGATCATGTTCTCCAAATCTTGTCTGATTATTGACTTATGTATTTTACCATTGCACCTGGAGTTTTTATTTGGTACTTCTTAGGCAAAGCTACTTGTAATATTTACTTGTCAAGATTGCTTTAAGTTGCGCCATCATTCCTATCATGTAACCTACTGTAGGAAGTGCGGCACCAAGATATCATGCAACTTCGACTAAAGGGGACAGTAGGAATGGACATTTTGAGGGATGGCAAAAGAATCAATATAGCACAGATGGTTTCTCCAATAGCATGTCCAAAGCAGGTTATTTCAAAGCATTTGGGGTTGATTTGTCCCCTGACAAAGTGGCTGTTGCTACTGTTTATTTTGTGCAAGGAGTTTTGGGTCTTTCCAGACTTGCTGTCAGCTTTTACTTAAAAGATGATCTTCAGCTTGATCCAGCAGAGGTATGGCGTCCACTATCCTTTCTTCCACTAGTTATACTTTTGTTTCAAGTCTCTGGGCATGTGTGGTATTGTTCCAGTTGAGCATAAGCGTATGGGTGCATCCAATGCATTACTCTCTTAGAAGCTTTTTTCTGCTAACATTTTAAGCCTTCGGCAATACCTGTTGCCACAGAGATTAAGATGGCTCATGTTATCTAGACTGCAGTTATATCTGGTTTCTCAGCCTTGCCATGGTTGATCAAGCCTCTTTATGGTTTTATCAGGTCTCACCAAAATACTGAATCTCATTCCTACCATTCTGTTATGTTGTATGTACTTAATTGTGACACAATATTGTTCTGATTTCCAATACAGTGATTCCATCCCTCTCTTTGGATATCGAAGAAGGTCATACCTTATTCTATCAGGACTCCTGGGAGCAATTTCATGGAGTTTGATGGCGACAATTGTGGATGATAAATACAGTGCAGCACTCTCTATTATTCTTGGATCTCTTTCAGTTGCCTTCTCTGATGTTGTAAGTGCGAACAGAAAAAATGTGTTCACAATAGTTTGTTTGTTCCTTTTAATTGATCATCAATGACGCTGGTGTACTATTTATGCTATTTTGTTTTTAATCCTTAACACTGAAATAAGTGAATCTTTTTTTCTTTAGAATACAAAGCGAATTGGTCCAGAAAGTGGTAGTATGATCAATGCTTTCATTACTGTTTCAAATGGCTAGGTTGCCATTTTGTTAGTAATATATTTGAACTCTAAGCATTTTTAGTTCACTAATCCTTGGGTTATAGCTTGCTAGCATTTTCCTTATGTATTGTCCATTCTCTGGAGCAGCTGTCCTAGGATAAGGCTTGGATACTATATGGCATGTACATGCTATCATGGCATCTTTCTAAAAATGCAGATATGACACACAGCCTGATATTAGGAGTATTTACGTAATTTGTGATTCTCTGAATATATTTTCAACTGATTTTTAAACTATAAGGAACTGAAATTAGATCATAGATACCTTCTTTTGTGTCAATAAGTCATTCAAAGAATAAGTCGTTCAAAGAACTCAACTCAGTATGGGCCTCACTTGTAACAACACCTGAAGTATATGTCTGAAAAACAAAAGATCTGCTTCTACACCTGATGAAATCATTTCCATGTTTGTGTCATGGGACCAACTGAAAGTTTGACACATGTCGGGATACTAGTGTTAGTACTTCTAGCTCGTTTCGTCATGTAACTGAAAATACTGCAGGTGGTTGATTCCATGGTTGTCGAGAGAGCTCGAGGTGAGTCACAGAGCACATCTGGATCTCTCCAGTCGCTATGTTGGGGATCCTCGGCATTTGGAGGAGTTGTGAGTGCATACTTCAGTGGTTCTCTAGTGGATACTTATGGTGTAAGGTTCGCTCCTTGGCAAAGAAACTTGAAAAAAAGTTAATGAAGCCTCTGCGTATGTTTGCATTCACTGATCAGGTGTTCCCCTAAATGCAGATTTGTCTTTGGTGTTACGGCATTTTTACCCCTGATGACATCTGCTGTTGCAGTTCTTGTAAATGAACGACGTCTTCCGTTGGGGGGACGTTCTATCTCTCTTTCAGGTTCAGGATTAATTGAGAGCTCTAAGCAGCAGATCATGCAGCTTTGGACTGCAGTAAAGCAACCCAACATCTTCTTACCAACCTTGTTCATATTCCTTTGGCAAGCAACACCGCAGTCGGATTCTGCGATGTTCTTCTTTATGTATGTTCCACGGACTCATTTGATCTGCTTGGTTGCTCTGGACTGTTCTGTTAGACTCAGTTTTAAATCCTCTAAACACAATTTGGAATATTAAAAAAACGAAGTTTTGGAGATGTTAGAAGAATGTTATCATTCTAGCTGGTCACTACATGTTGCATCTACCTTCTTCCTTTTTTATCTTGCATAGCCTGCAATTTTCATGGGGTATATAGATTACGGCGTAGGAAAGTCTGCAGGTAACTAAATGTTTCGCGTGCTTCTCTTTGAAGTAATATATTCGTAATGATTAAGTATCTCATGGGCTCAAATTTATTTTTGCTAGTTGAATACATTGCATCATGCTGCATCTACTTAGATGATTAAATAGCCTAAATACATAGGGTAAAACATGGCCATGAACTATTATGTCCTTATTCATGCATACCTTAGAAGTTTGTGTGAAAAATAGCTGATTTTTCATATGTTACCTTCTGATGAATTTCAGCACAAATAAGATTGGGTTCACTCCAGAATTTCTAGGGCGTGTCAATCTTGTTACATCTATTGCATCCTTTCTGGGTATCGGAATATATAATTCGTTTTTGAAGGAAGTTCCACTGAGAAAAATCTTTCTTGTGACAACAATTTTAGGCTCTGCCCTTGGAATGACACAGGTTCTCTTCTGTGCTTACTTGTTCTAATGTGCTACTATATTCATTCTTGTCAAATCATACTTACTTAGTTGTGCCTTTCCAGGTTCTTCTTGTCACTGGGCTCAATAGGAAGTTCGGGATAAGTGATGAATGGTTCTCCGTTGGGGATTCCCTGATTATCACAGTCCTTGGTCAGGTATGAAACACTATTGCAATAACTAGTTAATTCGAGTGTCAACCATTTGCATGTTGGCGGTACTTGATAGTATGTATTTTATGGAGGAATTGTTCTTTGTGTTTCTCAAAAGTTTGCTCAATCATCAAATTATTTCTGTATCATGATGCTGCTACTCACTCTTTATAGAAACCTAGTCCCTTTATATGCTTACCACTCACTCTAGAATTGGCAAGGCAGAGGTGTAACTAACAGGGTATAATTTCCAGATATGAAGATGACATTCTTACGTGAAAATAGTTCTTCGACCTACATATACGGTTTCTAAGGATTGCCCAAACATTTTTAGATAGCAATACACCACTTGGACTGAGCTTTTCGCATTTCTTTCCTGCGTAGAATTACATTCTTTTAACAAAAACACTTACAATGTCCTAAATTATTCTGTAGGCTTCCTTTATGCCCGTCTTGGTTTTGGCCGCAAGATTGTGCCCTCTGGGAGTGGAAGCGACATTGTTTGCCACTCTGATGTCCATTTCCAACGCAGGAGGAGTCGCTGGCGGTCTGGTTGGTGCAGGCCTAACTCAGCTTCTGGGAGTCACCAAGGACAACTTTGAGAATCTGGCTCTGCTGATTATCCTGTGCAATCTCAGTTCCCTGCTGCCTCTGCCTCTGCTGGGTCTCCTTCCAGATGAATCACTTGATGCAGACAATGGCCAAACGGAAGTTGATTGAGGATTAAGGTTCCCTCTCCATGAGATCCAAACTGCAGTCGACCTGGGAAGTGGCGCAGTGCCCTGTTGAGTGTCGAGCACCCCCTGTAGAAGGTCCAGATGACAAAGATGACCATGGAAGCCGCAGCGTACGACTGTCTGTATAGAGCCTCTGTTTAAAAGAAGAGAAAACGTTATAGAATATGGGGCGAACTATCCAGTTTGCTTGTTGTGCAACCAGTAGAGTTAGAGGAAGATAGAATAGGCTACACACTTGTAGCGACTGATAAGAAAGCTGTGGTAGATTGTATTATCCAATTGTTTTGCTATCCGAACGTCTAAATCTCACGGCGTGTTTGGTTGGAGAGAATTGAGGAGAGAGGACGAGAGTTTGGGGGGTCATGGATTGTAAAATCATTTGTTTGTTTGGTGGAACATAGGAATTTATGAGGGATAGAGCAAGAGAATTGATGTTCTAACTCCAACCATTTTAATAGCAGGGTGGGTGTGAAAATTAGGAGGGAATTATTATCTAGAAAATGTCTCAGCTCTTTATCATAATCTCATAAATTCATACTAACTAAGGAAAGTAAGAAACTTCCCTTTCAAATGCCCACTATCAAATACCGATTAGTAATTTGTTGTCACATAACCAAATAAAAAATTGAGACTAAAAACCAACTTTTCATGTCCAATCCCTCGATAAATTCTATTCTCTAAACACTCGTTCCCCTTTCATAAAGTTGCCAAACGGGCTGTCAAGCCATGTGAGGTAATGAGGTCGTCGTAGCCTCGTAGGATAGTAAAATCATGTGTCATGCTCATGCCAAGGTTTATTTTTTGCCGAATGCCCAAACCTGCATGAAGGACGCGCACGTAGGGGCAGCGGCAGTCTGGCACCCCCAAGCACGCGCGCTCCCGACCGACTGCAAATAACGACCAGTACGTCAGACACACGTACGGTACGTGTTAGGATTCTCTCCAACAAACTGATTGTTCTCCAATTCTTTTCTCCAGCAGTTGCATGCATGCATGCCTAGAGCTGCGGGCATTCTGCGCATAGAGCTCGACAGGAGGGACGCAAGGACCCACCTGTCGAGATAGTAAAGATAAACATCATCAACTACGTATCAACAGCTAGCAGAAAATCAGAGACCGGTTGAACTTGTCCTCTCGTGACCATAAGTAGGTGAGCATGGACACACCATTTGCACTCACCTCCGCACCACGCACGCGCGCCATCTGCTTTGCTCGTCAATCAACCCGCATCCGCAGCCATGAAGCTCCCGGTCGTCTGCACCATTTTCCTTGTTCTTAATGGTGCGTACGTATGTCATCTGTGTTCTCTGTATATGCATTGTTACGAGATTGTTAATTAGCACACACTTGTTTATACGGATTGCTAACATTTTGCTTACATGACAGCTGCTCTCGTCGAGTCCCGGCGCGCCTTTTATGGACACAGCATGTTCGTGTTCGGGGATTCATTCGCGAACAACGGGAACCTCCCGAAAATGGATCCTATTTGGGAGTTGTCGCATCAATAGTACTTTCCCTACGGTGGCTCTAACAACTCAACTAGGGCTGAACATAAAGCTCGAGATTCGTGGCTCGGCTCGGGCTCACTAAGACTTAGCCCGAGCTCGGCTCGGGCTCGCTAAGACTTGGCTCGAGCTCGGCTCGGCTCGATGGTCGAACGAGCCGAGCCCAAGCCGTCTTCTCGGCTTGCAAAGCTCGGTGAGCCGGCTCGTAAAAGCTCACGAGCCGCTCGTAGACTCGTCGAGAAGGCCGGAGGTAGGGGTCCGACGTGGCGGATATGGAGGCGATGGAGACGAGCAGGGAGGTGGAGGCGCCCGGGTAGGGGAGGCGGAGGTGGAGTTGGGGCCGCGCAAGGTGAAGGCGGGGTGGATTCCTGGCGGCCGGCGAGAGCAAGGTCCGAAGGATTCCACTAGGCAGAGGTAGTCGCATTGCACTAGGGGGTGTCGGCGCAGCGCGACTAGGACTACGGCCTCCACGCGCACAAGCCCGCGACCCCTCGCTGGGCTGCCGCTCCTGATCCATGAGCGACGGCGGAGGAGGTGGCAGCGAACGACGGCTGTGCCCGGCGAAGGAGCAGCAGGAGGCGGCGGCGTAGCAGTCGGCAGCAGGAGCTGAGGCGGAGGAGGTGGCAGAGGGGAGGAGGTGGCGGAGGGGGTGGTGGAGGATGCGGCAGAGAATATGGCGGCGGACCGGCGGCTATGCCCGGTGGAGGAAGGGTGGGAGGCAGCAGCACCCTAACCCTAGGTCGCGTCGCCGTCGCGACCCGCGAGAGAAAGAGAGAGAGGAAAGGAAACGCAGCGAGATCTGAGAGGCTGAATCGAACGGGAGCAGTTTAAGTTGGGCTGGGCCAGCTCGTGAGCCATTACGAGCCGGCTCGGGCTCGGTGAAAGCTCGAGCCGAGCCTCTTCCCTGACTCGTGGAATCTGGCGAGCCGACTTGAGCTCAGCTCGTATTTTCCCGAGCCAGGGAGCCACGAGCCGGCTCGGCTCGGCTTGTTTCCAGCCCTAAACTCAATTGGTTGCTTCTCCGATTACATGGTTCAATATGATATTATTGGTACGTAATCCCTTTTCTTATTTCTGTTTCTAGATGGATTTATCTCGGTGAAGTACAAGCAGATTAACTATACTATTCATGATTGATGAATCAATTGATGAGTCTCATTCATCCTAATTAATCTTCGGTATGACCTCTATCGGTTGGTCGTTGCAGCAAACATGTTAGCACTGCGACCCGTCCGGCATGACCTTCACCGTCGATGGCGCCGGCGTGCTTGATGTTCCACAAGAGGTGGCGACCCTCGGCGTGCAAGTTGATAATTTCGTGAGGATGCTTGAAGTTGGAATCATCTCGGAAGGCATCTCAGGAACTCCCTCGAACTCGTCGTCGTCTCCGACAATGACTACGCGCGCGTCGGCATCGCTGACATGAGCAACTTCGGCGACGTGAGTAGTAGGTTTAACTGACACACGCACATGTATTGGTTGATCAACTTGCCTGCATTCTACTTGTCCTGCATATAGATCACCGCTTTTATCGGGAACGGGACAACCGAGATTGCGGCGAACGTTGAGTGCCTGCAAGAGCTCGGCGTGAAGAAGGTTCTAGTGAACAGCCTACACCCCATCGGGTGCACGCCGTCGCAATCCAGGGCGAGCATCTACACCAGCTGCGACAACGGAGACAACATTGGCACATCCGTCCACACCCGTTACCTGAATGAGAAGCTAGGCTCAAAGGAGGACGTCCTCGTCGTTGACCTCAACACTGCCTTCACCAACATCATCAAACATCGATGGTATGTGCGGCATGCATGTTTGTATATGTTACTACATGAGGTTTCAGGTTTCTAATTAATAAGTGCATCGACCTATTAGTCTGATCGTTAGCTTGAACTATCTTTTTACTATATATACAATTTAATTTGGTTTTGATCTACATGCATTCATGCAGGTCGAGGCGGAAAGCTAGCCAAGCAGTTCAAGCACAAGCTGGCACCGTGCCGCGAGAGCATTGATCCCAAGGAGTGCTGCGGGCAGCTTGGGCAGAAGCAGAGTGATGACGAGGATGACTCTACGGATCAGTATCTTTACACGCAAGCTAGCTGGGAGCCTGGGATGCTGCCGTCATGCAGCAGCTGGAAGACCCCATCAAGGAGTTCCTGGGGCTCAATTAGATCTGTTTTGAGTCGTTCCATCTTTAGCTAGCCATGCATGCATATGTGTGTATGCATATACCTATCGGAGCTGACTCTGTTAGGTTTGGATTCCAAGGTAGTTTCAAGTCTGTTTGGGTGTCGCATAAGTTTTAGTGAACATCTCGTTCGTTGCTGATGAATCAAATACGCGCCGGTCTAGTGTCTACTTACGCAGTTGCTTCATTTCTTATTTCCGAAATATTAGATTATTGTTTCTTAAGCTGGATATTCCAGTTACTTTGTCACGAGCAAAAACATGCATGCAACAAACAACTAGGCAAGCAGCTAGGTTGGTGTGCAAAACAACAACAAAAAATACAAAAAAATTACTCAACAGAAAGCACAGCACAAATAGGTGTCGATGATTGGTAAACCACCGATCTTATGATAGTCTCGTGAGACAGAGAGATTTGTTAAAGGGTAAGGGCCCTGAGACCGTTAATTGGCAGTATCGAGGAACACGAACCAGGATTTTTATATAGGTTCGAGCCTCCCGTGAGATAATAACCCTACGTCTTGTTAGTATATATCGAATCTCGAGTAACTTATAAAGGAGGATGTTAGTGGCTATCCTAAATGGGATCTAAATCTAATCAGGTCCTTCTTCGAGTAGATCTGGATGGCTGATGGAGTATTCCCGTGAAGGCTAGGGCTTGATCTCCAAAGACTTCTTGCTTGTGTATGGCTTCGATTCTATTTGCTTGAGTCTCTCCTCTCCTTGGGAGTCCTGGGGTCCTTTATATAGGAGATGACCCGAGTCGTAGAGGTCGCAAACTTATCCCTAACCTATCATCCTTAAATATAGGGATCAACTTTCTAGTTTAAAGGTTTCATTGCCCTTATTACATAAGGAGTCGTTATCTTCTAAATTCCTGGGCTGCTACATCAACGGCTCCGGATATCTAGAATATTCATATACTGATACTACCTCGTATACAGTATTAACGTATTACTCATCATCAGCTTGTATATTTCATAAGTTATTATAAGGTAGCAAATTTTACAATCTAATTCAGAAGCATCTGGGCCATTTAGGTCCTTTATCCTCAAAATGAAAAAGACAACAAAAACACGCAATACTTTCTCAGCAGGACACCAATGCAATTCTGTAAATCGAAACTACTGCAGGACTGCAACATGCGGGCAAACTAAACAAGCAAGGGAGCAGGCTTATTAGAAGGGGATTAAAGGGAACATCGACGAGACGAGCGTAGTCAAAAGGTGTTATCGAGGCATCTAGCTGAACTTAACCATGTACGTGCTTGAGGGTTCAGAGGCCTAAAGTAATCGTCGTCATCGCAGCATTCACACCACCGACAGACACAGCGGCACTAGAACTTGAACAACAATTAAATGCGTGACAATAATCAGAGGGAAACATAACCAATGCCATCAGAATTATAATTAACACAGCATTAATAAGTCCAGTTTCAGTGCTTGAGGATTACATGCAGACTTTCTGTTTAGAGTGCTTTAAAGTGAATTACAACACAAGATCCCAAGGTCCACATACACTGCATACATACAATAACCAATGCCATCAGAATTATAACTAACACAGCATTAATAAGTCCAGTTTCAGTGCTTGAGGATTACATGCAGACTTTATGTTTAGAGTGCTTTAAAGTGAATTACAACACAAGATCCCAAGGTCCACATATACTGCATACATAATTTACATTCAGTTTTTCAGTGCGACGTAGACAGGAGTGCTAATAAAGGACAGAACGAGGTAACACAAGCATCTAGTAGTATTAAGGACATACCCAACCTACCGTCGTAGTCAGTCACTACAAAACAGGGCCATGGGTGGCGAGACGACATTATCAGCTGTTGTCATTTCATCGTCTTTGACTGATCCTAACGGTAATAAGCCTGGTGAAAGGCTGGGGCCATTGCATTGCTGTAAGCTCCCAAGCCGTTGTTGTATCCACCATAGACAGGGTAGGTCATGGGAGGGGATGGGTATGACATGCCGAGACCAATATTAGGTACCGCAGGTGGGTATGCATATGGTTCCCTCATTGCCAGTGAGCTCTGGCCACAGTAGAGGGTTTGTCCAGCTGGCCTATCATAAGAGTAAGGAGATGTTGTACCGTAAGAGGCATGGGAGGATGGGGAGCGAACGAATGTTGTGGTGGTTGTGGTGGCAGTAGGCGAAGATGAGGCACCAGTGTAGTCACTGAGACGACCAGCCTTAGCAGGGGGCATTGCTCCTCCATTGCTTGCCCGTATGCGCTTGTTGGCTGGACCAGAGCTACCGCCACTGGAACTGCTTGATGCCGCCTTTTTCTTCTCTGTCTTGGCCTTCTCCAATTCATCCAGCCGTTTCCGAAGATCCTCCAATGGAAACTCCGTCTCGAGTTTGTGGTCCTCAACACACTTTATAACAGCCCGCAGTGCAGACTGCTCCTTTTTATTCGCATTGATCTGCAAGAGAAGCAAATTAGATCCCCTAATTTCGTAGAGAACTAAATACAATGCTAGCTAGCAAGCAGAGGTGTAGCCACACAAAGTATCAGTATCTCTCATAATGCCCTGTCGACAGACTACTTGTAGACTTTACCAGGCATTTGACACTGACTTCAAAATGATTATTTAGACATTACTAGTAGTCTTACCCCAGATTGAATAGTGCTAGTGCTCGGGTTATCTGTAGTACAGGATATCTTCTTGGAGTCCTCCAGGTAGGATTTCAAAAGTGGGACTGGGGGGAATTTTTCCATAAGACCAGCCTCATATGCAAAGTTCACAGCGTCAAGTTGTTGCCCCTTAGTGATAAGTTCTTCAATGATATCTGGAAAACAGAATCCAAGGCCGATAAGACAGCTTAATTCTGGACAAATTTACTTAAAAATGATGATCTACCAATGTGAAAAACAGGAACAATTACTAATAACAATCAATCCATAGTCCATTAAAAGGTAAAAGGCAACAGTAGCATATGTATGCGATCAGGCCAACCAAAACTACAAAACCAACCCAATAAGCTCATAGGCTCATAGCAGTACATTAAACAAATTACTAGATAGCCCAGAGACTAGTTGTTTTCTTGCAGAAACGAGCTGAAATGTACAAGATGAAAAGGCGTAACTACTCAATGTAGGCTTTAAAAAGCTACTCATCATTTGATAAAAAGTAGACTAAAAATGCTATTCATCATTTGGTAAAATGGAGAAACATTTTTTTCACATATTTGTACTAATGCTAACAGAGCTCATTCAACAGAGAAATAATCAAATTGAATCAAAATGAACAGGATCGTACTTAGTGGCCCAAGCACCACTAGCCTTAATGAGGACTGCAACAGTCACAATGACTTGGGAAAGACTGTAACATCTCCCCGCACCAGTCTACGACAATGATAACACATCCAGACAAAGGGACACACTTACCAGAAATGTACATACTCTAATCACATACCCAACAGTAACCCAAACATCGTTGCACCATACAGTAACCCCATTGCCAATTACCACCACAGGAAGACTTGCTCCAAGAATCTAAATCTACTCCCTACGGTTCACAAAAATGTGACATTTTAGACATAGCTCTAGTCAAAGTTTTAAATTTTTTACTACTTAGATCTTTTTAAGTATGTATATTGGATTTTTGTAAATCAGATGTGTAGATTCGTCTTGAAAAATACTTTTCTAGTATATAAATTTTATTGAGTTTACAAATATATTATAACAGAAATGAGTGGTCAAATATGTGTTTTGGAGATAGTGTCCTTGTCCAAAAGGTTAGTTTTTGTAAACTAGAGGGAGTACACTAGTACACTACTGCTCTGATCCACAATTCCCTGCACAAACCGTAGCTTCATAGTGACTGCTGACGCTAGATCTAGCAAAGTCAAAGGATTTTATGCTCTGCATCTACCAACAACTCGGTTCATCATTTCAGTTCTTGGCCTGCAAAACATCTAACAATCATCAGAGAGACGAGGGCACAAAGGCATTACCATCCATCTCATCCTCGAGGCCAAGCGTGAGTGCGAGGCGAGGCATCTGCCTGCGCCAGGAGAAGCTCAGAACAATCCGCCTGTACAGCTCCCTGTCCTCCTTCTCTGCCACCGCAAAGGTCGCGACATGCTGCAGGAACGCGTGGGCGTCCGGCGGCTTGGTGCCCTCCACTCCACCCTTCCGCTCAGCTGCCTCCTTCCACTCCGTCGCCATCCTACGCGCCCTCTCTCTCGCCGCCTGCGGCACCATCGGGCGCGCCGCCCCGATCTCCGGGTCCGGATCGGCCAGTGCCGGCACCACCGCCTCCAGTATCAGCACGCACGCCCAAGCCAGGTCGGTGGGGGACCTCACCGCCCGCTTGTCCACAGGGAACACCTCGGAGACCGCGTCCATCACGAACCTCGCCGGATCGACGCAGCGCTTGAGCGCGCCGGGAAGCTCGGCGCGGAGCGCGTCCACCTCCTTGCGCCGCTCGACCACGAAGTCGAGGAAGCCCGCGGAGTCCATGCTGGAGCAGAGCGACCTGAGGCCCTCGGCGGCGGAGGGGGACCCAGACCCATCCCGCGCGGCGCCCTCGGCCAGGGAGTCGAGGCTGGAGAGCGCGAGCGAGACGGAGCCGTCGATGGAGACCTCCCGTCGGCGGAGCGCGTCGAGCCTGCGGGAGACGCGGACGTCGAGGACGCGGCGCCTGGCGCGGAGCGACTCGGAGCGGGACGAGATGCGCGCTCCAGGGAGCCGAAGTGCTCGGAGAGCTGCTGGTACAGCCGCGTGCAGCTCGCGAGCAGCTCCTGCTGCCGCGCCAGCTCCGCGAAGCCGTCCCTCACGGCCGCTCCCGTGACAGCCTCCGCCGCCGGAGCGGCCATGGGTGGGGGCGGCTGCCGCGTCGGTGCAAACCCTAGGCGCAGCGCTCGATCCGCGAAACCCTAGATAAAGCTAGTGTGTTTGGAATGGGGAAAAAAGGAGGAGAAGGGAAAGCGAGGGAGGGCGTGGGAAATAAAGGCGGGGAGAGGGAGGAGGTGGGGAAGGTCCTGGCAGCCGCGTGAGCCAATGGTAATACGACGCGTGGCCTTTGCGCCAGTACGGGAGGACGCCGCGGGAAAGATGGGTCGGGTTTTGTTTATAGCTACCGATCGGATGACGCCACGAGCGGAGGGGTCGGGATTGGGCCCATCTGTCAGGGAGATGGGTCACGAGGGGGTGGGCGTAGAATTGGTGGGGGAAAAAGGTGGGGTGTGCTAGCTGTGAGATGCAGTGGGACAGTGGGAGCGGTCGGCTGCCTTTGAGGAGCACGCGAGGTGATTCGGGGATGTTTGCTCCGGACAGACTCGAAGACGCTCTCGGACTTGCAGTAGAAATAAATTCTGCAGGCTACTTTGTGCCTGTGGGCTGCAAACCACCTATCATGGCAATATGTACAGGGTATGGTGGCTTAACTGCTAATCGATTTTGTTACTAACTCCTTTTTATGACCAGCGCTTAACAGTTTCTTGTTGGCAAGCAAAGCTTTCATGTTGTCTCTGTTGTTCAATGGTAAGCTAGGCTTGGTCGACTACTGAATAGAATGAAACCATAAAAAAAAATGCTTACTCGCACTAACAGGCGGTAAGATTCGTGCGAAAATTGCATTAATAGAGTCAGGAGTTGGCAAAATACCATTAGCTGAGGCAATGACGGGTGGGGCCTAGTTTTCCACGGGTGGGGTGGGGTGGGGTGGAGGATAAATCATTAATCTGTATATGCTATCGAGACGAGCGACCGTGCGTAACGACAACACTTCCCATCTCTACTTTGCCCAATAGCAGCCTTCTCCAGCGACTGCAAGGTGACGGTGTGAAGCGAGACTGATCAATGATGATACTGAGAGGGAGACGAGCTCAGTCTCAAGAGCCTGTGGGAGCACAAGGAGGCCAAGCTACCCATGGACGTGGCGCTCATGTACCCCTTCTTGAGCATGCAAGAAGACGGTGTCGTCTACTTCGTCTTGGGTGAGTACGTCCAAGGCAAGGAGAAGAGCTGTCCAAAGAATGCACGCCACATATTCCGTGTCGACATGCGCCGTAAGGTTCTTCTGAGCTCCGCACCTTTCCCTCCTTCCCGGGTCAACAGCCTGGCCAGTCTTGTCGGCTCCAATACCAGCCTACGTCTACGGCGACGATGAGACCGAGGTGCTCCGACTACCAGCCAAGAGGAAGTTGGCAACAATCTTGGAAGATTGACCGACCCGAAGTTATGTCCTTTGGTGTGGTGGCTTAGTCAATTTGACTTTTTAACCAAAAATTTTATGACTACCACTGATCTCAACAAATGTCTTGGTTGGCAGGCAAAGTTTGAAGTTGTCTTTCTTGTTCAAACGCTAGGTCCTAGGTAAGGTAACCTTGGTCAAGTAGTGAATTCAATAAAATATAACAATCAAAATGATTTCGCACCAACAAGCGGTCGAGTTTATACATCATCAAATACCAATTGTACTAGTACCAACCTTATCACAAGGCACAAAAAGGTGGTTTGGTGCAGTCTTCGCCACCAGCGAGGGTAATCATTTCAACACAAAAAACAGTTTTAGCAGTAATCCAATGTGCAGCTTTACAATTCTGAAAGGAGAAGCTAGTCCGGTGCTTGGGCGTGTTGCGGCCCTGCACGGGATGGCTTGCGAGCAAGGATAAGGCGGTTTTGGAACACCATCGTGGCACCACCCCACACAAAATCTACCGTTCCTGATATCTCACACTCCTGGTAGAATTGTGTGTGGTTTCTTCGCCAGCAGAGTGTCCTAGAACCCCATTGTTGAAATATGCAATGCATACTTAAGAATACTCTAGACGATTTGGGAGGCAAGATATTTGCCATGGAAGATATTAGAGATAATTCTTCATGCAAAGTGAGAAGTTTCTAGAGCTATTAGGAAACTTTTAAGACACTAGATATTTTTCATGAAGATTTTAGAATAACTACTTACCATATTTCATGGTAAATGTAAAAAACATCTAGATCTAGATATTTATCATGGAATATACTATAAGAATCTCTCCATGGATAAATAGAAATAATCTAGACTTAGATATTTTAGTAGATAATTCTAAGGTAAATATATTTGTATTGAATGTTTTGGATGGTTGCCACTTGATACTAATCATATGGGATAGTACAAATATAAATATGGGTGTCAATCCTCCCCATGTACACCCAAAATTGAGCCACCATGAGTATAAGAGAATGTTAGGAAGGTTAGCATGGAGTTCTTGATAGAGTGATAGGATAACCACTAAAAGAGAATTGTATCAAAGTTCTAATAATGAATAAGAGAGTTCTCTTGTATAATTATGTTCTCCCAATTGGTGTACCACGTGTAGATCCTCACGTAGCGTGGTTAGTAGGGCCACCTCGAGCCATTCCCAATACCCATGATCTGGCAACGATAGAGGGAGCAATTCATGTTGAACCGTAGTGCCAGTGTCTGTTCTTGGTATGTGCCTCGCTTCACGTGGATGACATACATGTCCTCTCTATGTCGTCTTTTGTGACCCGCCGCGTTGATGGTGATGTGGGTGCTGCTGCCATCTTTGACAACCATGGCGCCACAGCACCCAGAGCAGGATGCTCTCGATCATCGGTGTTGAGATGGCCATCCTCACCGTAGCGGCATGGACGATAGAGAAGGTAAGGAGGAGAAGCACCGGCATGATTTTGCAAGCCACTATACTCTTAATCATATAGGAACTCGCTATTGCCAACATGTCTAGCTCCAGCGATCTGTGCATGCACGTAATCTACATAGCTTGTCTAAAGAACTGCTTTCTGCTCCATCGGCCGCGCCAGCTGATCGTATGTATACATGCCCACGCGCCTTATGCGAGGTGCGAATTATTTTAATATTGTAGCTACATTTCTCTTCATTTCATTGTGTATCGTGGCAAAGTTCAGTAAGACCACCAGCCCATTCCTCTCCTATATTGCATGCATACCCTCTTGCAAGCTAAAAAATGCTTTTGCATACCCTCTTGCAAGCTAACTAGCTTAGCTTACCAAAGTACAGCTGATAGCTGCCCTTGGTAAAACGACGAAAGTCACAAATCTTGCAATAGACGAGACGCACCTATATTTTGATTATTCTGATTGTTGTGGAGCAAGCTGACATATAGATAGTCAGGCTTTTGAAAGCCTCCTATGATGGTTTCATATCGACTAGCTAGCTATAACTACAAGTGAAATCACATGCATCTGAATGTACGAGTGGGCAAAGATTCCTTCCAGCAAAAACAATCAAAAAGGTGGTATCATGCATGGCATGGACCATTGCAATCATCGATCAATGCTATGTGTGTGCGTATATATAATAATTTCACACCAACAAGCGGTCAGGTTTATACATCACCAAATACCAATTACCCTAGTACCAGCCTTACCACGCACAACAAGAGGGGTTGGTCCAGTCTTCGCTACCAGCGAGGGTAATTGTTCAGCACAAAAACAGTTTCAGCTGTAGTCCAACTTACAGCTTTACAATGGCAATGGTTGCCCTCTGCTCACATTCTTGAGTGTGCCCTCTGCTCACATTCTGTCCTAAGAAGTAACAATGCTTGGTCTAAATCATTGTCCTAAAACGTTACCAGCTCCTTTCAACGTGATACAACAATTCAACGATGGGATGAATAGCAGGGATACATCGAAACAAACCCTATGGCTGCTTTCAACAGGAGCATGTTGTGCTTAATGGATATCCTGGTAGCAGCGTGCCCACGCACATGGAATGACAAGATACATTATTTTGAGGCAAATCAGTAAATCACTTAGGCTGCGGGTTCTTCATTGTTATTTTACTCTGGCAAGCCACTAGGAGCTTGACCTTTGATACGGTATACTACCTTGGCAGCCTGCTGTCTCCTCTCATGCTGTGATCTTGGGTTATCCTGCTTAGGCTGCCTATCCATAGTTGTCCTCGGATCCTGCCTGGAAGGTATACCTGTCTGGCCTCCAGTTACTTGCTTGCCAATCCAGGTACTTGGAGGTAATGGTGGTGGAGCCCCATTTACTGGTTGCTGATGCAGGAATCCTGCATTGTGGACAGGTAGCTGCTGTGGGAATGCTGCATTCTGGACAGGTCGCTGAGGTGTAAAACTGGTGTTCTGCATGGGTTGCTGGGGTGGGAACCCAGCATACTGATTCGGATGCAGCTGATTTGGGAAATATCCAGAATTCTGCATCCTGTTATTTTGATGCAACCTTGGCCCATCTTGGATTGTCAGTTTCGATATCCCTGAATGGATGCCACCATTGTGGCTTTGAGAGTTCGGCCTTTCTAGTATCTGCACATTCTGTCTGTTGGCTTGAGCGTCACCAAAGAACTGAGGCCGAGGATTTGGGACGCTTCTGCACATGTGTGCATGGTATGGATTATCCACAAAACCCCTCTCATATCCCAACGGTCCAGCAGGCCTTGGTCTGTATCCAGGGCCATAGGATGCACCCCTGCATGGCATGTCAAGCAACCCAGCAGAGTTGCCAGGTTTGATCTGCAGGGAATTTTTCACTAGACGATGTGCAGCCTCTCCTAAGACAGAACCTGACAGAACTCCATGCACCTGAGGCCTGGAATTAGAAAATGATTTACGATCAGGAGCAAACAATTTATCGGTTTGGTAAAGCTACGAAAATGTTATAGTCAGAGTGAAGTATTGTTCCCAAGAAAAAAATGTGCATTAATCCATCTGGCAACAAATCATGTAATTTGTATGCCGTATGACATTCGGAAGTTTCTGTCAGCAGTTTCTGAATTCTTTCTAGTGCAAATGAAAGAGCTCTGCTAAGAACAAGAACTGAAACCATACCTGTCTCTTGTTTGTCGCCGACTATTATCTTCATGCCACAACACAGGGAAGGGTTTGAAATCGCTAGGTTTCAATATCTACAAAATGGTACACCATGTTGGCCCACGAATTTATCTCAAAGAGGAAATCATATGTTTCAACTGAAAATGAACTTCTCTGAAAAGGTACTCCTTTTCACTAGGTTTCTGAAAATGTGGGCCCGTGATAGACAAGCAAATTGTTCTTCTCCAATAAATAAAATATGATACTCCTTTTGTTTCACACTATAAGTCACTATGTCTTGCGTACAGTCAAACTTTATCCACTAGTAATAGTATACAAAAATACTTCATGGTTACATGAAATTAACACAAATAGATTTGTCACAGAAATACTTTTTGAAAGTATAGTTTTATAATACTCTTGACATTATGGTATTTTATATAATTATGGTATTGTAGAGAGAACAATAGTCAAAGTTACATCTTCGGGACCATGGAAAGTTAAAGACATCAAACAATATGAAACAGATGACGAAGCACCAAGAAAACTCAGAGCAACGCCCCACATTACTTTCACTTATTGGCTGAGTCGAGTCAGCAATTCCTCCATTTACCAACGCAAAAGTAATAAAGGTTTAACTACAAATGATTATGTTTTATTATTAAGAAAACCAAATCTGTATATGCAGCTAAATGCGTACAGGGTTAGGAAATACCTTCGCAGGTATAATGACCCCCTCTGGAGGCTCTGCGATATGTTTCTGACACTGAGGGTTAAGATAGGTAGCATTCCTGAAAAACAATAGAAGAACAATATAGCACTTGAAGATTTAATGGTGACTATTAAATTACAGTTGCTTTCACATGTTAAGAAACTTACAAAACTCTGTTATGGGTGATGCCATTGAACCCCTTAACTGGAGATCCTACAGAAATGCTGTACCAGTTCCTTTGAGATAAACAAAGGAATCCATTCATTCCACCACTGCAAACCAGGGGAAAATATATCCAGCGTTGTAAATAATTATTGAAGGAACAGGACCACCAAGAAATGGACGATCCAGATCCATGTACACAGCATATATACCAACCTAGTAGCAGGGTCAATGGGAATAACATAGGAAGGATCAGTCATTGATTGTTGAGAGTACATCTGATACAGGAAGGCAACCTGAGCAGCCAATGGATGAGTCTCCCGCACATAAATTATGTCAAGCATTGTCCTATTCCTGAATCTCTCTTCTTCCTGCAAAAGCCAGCAACAACAAAAGCACACTGAACAACTGAAATAAAAATTACAAGCCTAGAACGTTAACAGTGAAGGATAGTAAATAAAACTCAAATTAAAATAAGCCTAGAGCATTTGATATAGGAGGATCCTAGAATCTACATACTGTCAATGAATCTTCAAGTTTCTGTGTCTCCGCAAGCAGTCGCCTTTCATCAATAAAAGGCAATTTTGCAACACCCTGGATAGAAAAAACAACATAATGAACCTTCAAGCAATATTTAAATCAGTTAACTGAAGCAAAAATTATTTATCCATTCATTGATTACCTGCCATGCAAAACGTTTTCCGTTCATGTCTATCTCAAAATCTGCAGTGGCCACAGGAATATGGTATGGAGTAAGAGTTTACAAGTATGAACTACCATCCTATGCATGAGGTCCTCAGGAAAAGGGCCTACATTATATCCCTAACTCTACTTCTTTGAGATCTATTATAATTTTTAAACATTTCCACTCCGCATTAGATAAGAGATGGTGGCACCTTTGGGATAGAAATACTTCAACGGCGAATTCGGATCAGTCATCAAACCCCCGTAGTACTTAGGCAATGCATTAGAGCTACAGAAAAAATGAAGAATACAAGGTGATTTTCATCTTACAACTCATGGTATGTGTCACTCTTCTCAGTCTTACACACAACACTCATAAGCACAGGAAAAAACAAACCTAGCAGCTGGCAGTGTTCCCATTAGTTGATCAAATGGCTTGAAAGGTTGACCCAAGAAAAAGGTAATCTCAAATTCCATCAAGCCTTTCAGGTCGGATGCAAAGGCGCATAATGGTATGGATAGAACCTGTTTTAGATGAAGAGAAAGAACTTGAGTTCATAGTTGACACCAGACAGAAAAGGTTGATGAGCTTTGTCTACCTAACTGCGTAATTGGTATCTGCCTATGTCCAACTGATCAGTTATGCATGTTGACATGACACAGGTGTAATGATTTCCTACAACATGTGACTGATTTAGTAATAAATGATTTTGACTCTTATCTGTATGTCATCATCAATGTCACAAGCATCAGGGATCAACCATCAGCAAAATAATCACTACAAAAGAATCTGCTGGAACCATAAATTTCTGTTGTGTACCTATGGGGATTCTACAGCTGCAGCATAATGTTGCACTGCAGACGAATAGCAGTTGTTCCTGACATCATTACAAAGAAGTATCACTCTGGATTTCATGGTTGAAAATTGAACAAGATTTACACCAAGTTACAACGCGTGATACCATATCAAATGGCAATGGTTTGATACTAGTAAGATTTAAATGAGTAAAATGCACCCGCAATCCTGCAACTGCGCGGCACGCTCACTTTGGTCCTCATACTCTCAAACACATATTTAGCCCCCTAAACTTTCTAAAAGGTTCACTAGAGGTCCAAACCTGCTTACGCTGGTGCTGACCGTTTACATGGCATATTGACCGCGCCTGTGTGGCCTCATAGTCAGCACGGGCCCACATGCCACTGTTCCCCTCACTCTGCACACATTCTCTCTCTCTCTCTCTCGCAGACCCATCCCTCCCAGCAGCTGAGCCCCATACAAAGCGGAACTCTGCGCAGTAGCTATTCTTAGCATTGAGCCTCCCCTACGCCACGTCACCATTGCTCTGCTCCTGTTGCAGCCATGGAGCCACGGAGCACAATTTTGCTTCCGCCATGCTCGAATGGCAATCATGGAGCGCAGACCTGTTGTGACATCTGCTGCTCTGCTGATGCATCATGGAGTGGCCATTGCATGCTACTACTTGGGGCAAGACAAAATGGTCGCTTGCAGCCCGGTACTACTTGAGCATGGCACCGCACCTCGGGCATGGCTAACAGGCCGTGGGCGACAACCAATTCGTGGTTCCTCTCGTCTCTATCCCGCGCCCCCACCTCCATAGCTATCCCCTGCAACCAGCTCAAGGCAATCACCAATCATATCAAGGCCGACGGATCGGAAGAGAGGACGCCTCCCAAGAGACAGCCTTGAGCGCCATGGTGGCGTCACCTCCTCTGCGTCCCCCTACCTCGAGCCCGACTATGGCTTGTTGCGTGCCACACCACCTCGAGCTCAGCCTACGCGCGCCTCCCGGCCTCGTGCTCGGCTGTGGCATGCGCTGCGCCACCCACCCTCGAGCTCGGCCATGGCATGCCGTGCCGCCAGCCAGGGCTTTGAGCTCGGCCATGGCTGCTAGAACTGGAGAGGGGAGAGGAGTAGGAGAGTGGAGGGTGGGAGGGGAGAGCAAGGTAGGGGTGGGGCAGCCATTGGGGTTTGGGGAAGGGGGACGGGGCTGCTCCGCGGACAAGGAGGGAAAAGAGAGAGAATGGGTGAAGAGCAAGGGGAGAGTGTGACATGTGGGCCCCATGCTGACTATGACGCCACACAACGCAGTCAACATAGCATGTAAACAGTCAGCACCAGCATAAGCAGGTTTGGACCTCTAGTGAACCCCTTTAGCAAGTTTAGGCAGCTCAATGTGCGTTTTGAGAGTACGAGGACCAAAGTGAGCGAACCGTGCAAGTTAGAGGACCGCGGGGTGCATTCTACTCATTTAAAAATATGTTCATTGGGTTACTATAAATAATAAGACATTGAGAGTCTCAAGTATGATCGTGGAGTTAAGAACCTTTAACAAACCATATCTAAAGAACTTTTTATGCCAGAAATAATGAAAAAGGCTTGCAGAAAGATCAAGTGATGTTTTCTCTACCAAGAAAAAAGAACAGTAGTTACACATCGTCAGTTAAAAGTTACCTACCACTGCCATGAACAAACACCTTGATAGTAGTATCTCATAACCAGCAAAGACCTTCCACATATTTCTGGACCTGAAAACATGATTGTAGATAGAGATAAATCTGTGTTAAGAGCACATGGTGACCAAATAACAGATACATGAATTCGTGGTGAACAGCAGATATATACTACATACTCCTACCACGGACATTTACACATTTTACTATAATTATACAACAGTAACCTAGTAAATTTTTAACATAGCAATAACATGATGAGCTGACAAACAAAATAGATTAGAACATTTCCTGATATAGATAAATTAGAACTAATAACCAACTTCTGAAGAATTATCATGACATGTAACTCCGTAGGTTTGAAAAGCGTGCCCTTTAGTTTATACTCCGAGTTCATACATACACAATTACTGAAACCCCAATAAGAGAGCATTTTATATCAAATTTAGTTCTGATTGTAGTAGAAACAAGTGAGATCCCAGCGTGTGGTGGGTGGGGTGTTGGTTATTGCAGTCAGTAATTGTCATAAAATCATGTTTGTTATTATGGCAAAACTAAATATGGCATCTTAATGATGATTACATGACGTAAATATTGTAGAACACAAAAAACATCAATACTGGTTAAATTTGATTTTATTGCTGCTATTATTAAGAGCAACACATTCACAATTTTGCTGTAGATAATAAAACATTACTTTGAACCATTCATTTTCTAGCATGTCTAATCCAATCGTATTCCACATGTCAAAATCAAATAAATGAAGAAGCACATCAGGGCTGATTGTAGATGGTAATGCTTGGTGATTTGTTTAGGAACTAGTGTCATTCCAGAAATCAAAAGTGCCTGCCAAGAAGACTCCAACCATCTCTCTGAACTTGATCAATGGATTTTGATTCTGCCTCTTCTTTAAACTTCTCAGCATAATACCTCGGCTTGTATCCTGGCTCTCCTAATTTTACCTGAAGGCGAGTCATGAAACAGAATCAATAGGCAAAACTTACAAAAGAGAAACTTCCACAGTCCACACTCCCCATCTCACATCTCACTATCAGCAGAGAGCGAAAACTCTAGAAATTACTAAAGGAACAGAATTGTTGAATTTTAAGAAAGCAGAATTGCCAATAATACTATTCAGAATTCACAGACTTCAGAGCTACCAGCAATGAAGATATTATAATCTGAAATAATTGTGTATAACGTTACTAAAAATAAATATCTGCAAAGATGAAATGAAGCATACACGAAGTTGCACAGACAACAAAGGTTATTCTCCATATTAAAGCATCAGAACTGCTAAATGGCTAAGCCTCTGTAGCTACAGGGGAGTCACTAGTAATGCAAAGTACGAAGCTTTAAAGAATACACCAATTCTAAAAACAGAAAGAAAAGTCTGCACTAATATGAGTTATCGTATACAAGTTTTAAAAAAAAACGTGAAGCTTTCCATAGTTCCAACCTTTTAACTGCTTATGTAGCCACTGCCACACTGCAAAACTTAAACGCCTATGTGTGACTAGCTGCAGAATCAGCACACTGTCCAGGAAGGCAGAAACAGTCTGTTCAACTGTCAGCTTAAACAAGACATGTTCCCTCCTATATATACAATTAGTTGACGAACCGCAGAACAGTGAACCCATGAGATTGGTTACAGGACTTACATTATGTATCTTTGGTGCCAATATGCTCATTTTGGTCATTTTGGTAAGGTTAGCCACCCTATTAACTGGCTTACGAGGACAAGCTACAGGCCCCTACTAGGAAACACGATCACCAGATGGCATGGTTCCACATAAATTTCTAGTCACTTTTGAAACACTTGATAGTGACAGAATACGTTCTCTGAAATAGTGCAAGATATCATTTGCTAACGTATGTTCAAGTGTGTCAAAAAAAAAGATTTGAAGTATCAATAGGAGATACTATGAACTAGTGCAAGCTGGAAATCCTTTTGGAACGATTGCCCAGATTTAATTGCATATGACCTACTTGTATATTACCACCAGTCCACCACTATTCCACTACAAGAGAAAACAAACCATGTCCACATATTGATTATCCTCGGAGTTCTCTCGCTGCACTTTACGTCTCTCCTCGTTGTTCTCGTACGCCTGCAGTTAAAAATCATAAAAATTAATTGTCATGTAAGATAGCATTCTCAAAGGATAACTTAGATAACAAGGTTTTGTACACTTCATTAGTAGAACTAAGGTTACCATGAATCAAGAAAGTTAACAAACTGTTTGGAAATGTATACTCATGTGGAAGTCAAACTGTACTCCATGTGAAGACATTCACTAAAAGGTGTAACCAGTAATAATTGTTCGTCAAAAGCATCAGGCCTTCCACTTTCACTATTTCAATGCAACTTAATCCTGAGTCGTGACTCCAATCATACAAGTACATTGCAGCAGAAAAAGATAACTACATCTTAGAACCGGCCCATTAAAATTATCACTGAAGTAGGTTGCGCTCATTAGCATAAAATGCACCTCAGGATCTTCACACCAATCATATATTTGCACCACAAATAGCTATTTCAGGAAATTCAGAGATAGATAGGTTTCCGCGCATTGCTTGCATAAAAAATGTATAGGATACAGAAGTCAAGAAGGGCAGTGATTGAAGAGTAGCTAGAATGTACCTGCTGAATACGTGCACGCTTCCGGAAAATTTGTTCTTCGTGGATAGCAACAGACTGAATGAAATGCTCCACTCTTTCCAATAAAACCTTTCATTGAAAAGGAGGAAGTGTCATGATTTCAGGCAACTGCTTTGCAGCAAAGAGGATAACCCACGCATTCTGCAGCAAATCCGCATTTGCTCAATGGTATGACACAAATGTTTGCTTTAATATTATAAGCTTATTGTAGCACAACTTTTGCACCTGGTGAAACTGTACTATCCCTGTTTGGAACACAGGAATTTCATAGGAATTTTGCAGGAATTCCACAGGAACAGTTCAATTCTCACAGGAAACGGGAAATTTCCCACATTCCAAACGGGGCCTAGAGCAGGACAAGAAAAAGCCTCGGATATTCTCCCACTTAGAATAGCACCTGCAATGGCATACTGAACTGACTTAACATGTACGCTACTTTGAGCTACATGACGTCCAGAATATCCATTATCGCAGCAAGCACTACATTTTCAAGCTTTGTAAAAGTTGCTGCCAGATCACCTGGAATATCATTAGGTTAGGTCATACCACCAAGCCAAGATGTCAGTGCTTCAAGTGAAGCAAATGCATTTTGTTCTTTTATTTTAATTTTTTTTGTGATTACAAGGAAGACACGCCACCACCACGCACATTAATGCAACCAAACTAAACAAGCGGAGCTCTACCAGAGATAATCCATGATAGGATAATGTGTTAATGAACTGCACCACAACATATGGCCATATAAAGTAAGCCAACGCCTCATAAATCTTTTAAAAATATCAGATTGTCTTCCTATAATCTAAAGTCTAAACAATGTCGTTTTCACAGGCAATGCGCAAGAATAAAATGGCATAGCCCGATGGGAACTCCTCCGGCGCACATAATGATAGCAGTACCATATTTAATAATGTCAGCCACTTCAATTGGGTAGAGAGCACAATGGATGGATGTGGTCCTGGAGCCATGGTGCAAGAAGGGAAGAAGCAGTATATACCCAAGGGGAAATAGGATGTGCAGGATGGAGAGAATGTTTTCACAGGCAATGCGCAAGAATAAATGTGCATAACCCCCATGAAAATTCCTCCGGCGCACATAACGATAGCACTACCATGTTTAATATGTCAGACACATCCATTGCGTAGAGAGCACAACGGATGGATGTGGTCCTGGAGCTGTGGTGCAGGAAGGGAAGAAGCAGTATATGTGCAAAGGGAAATAGGATGTGCAGGACAGAGAGAATGAACTGGAAGTGGGAAGAGCAGAAGACGTCAGGGCGAGAGGGTATTATTTCTTGCTTGCTGACCTAATGGTACAAGCCTCCATTAATAGCCATGCTAGCTTGCTGATCATAACCAAATGGAATTCAGAGATAAGCCAATCAAACCGATCCTAACAGAATGAAGCTAACAGCTATCTGTCTCAAACTAACAGATGAGCCATTGAGTTGGCATCTTCTTGCTGCGGCAGCTGTGTTGGGATGCTGTGGGTCCATAACAATAATGTAATTAATGTGTCGCGGAAATTGGACATCATGCAGTCAGTCGCTCATCTCAAGTAAGAGTATACTATGACGATTTCTCTAATTCACGAAGTTCTACCATTACAATTTAGTTGATAGACTGGCATCGTTCATCTAAGAAACGTTAACAATGTAACTTACAAAATAATGATAAAATGAACCATGTGCAGGGATATCCTTTCTCAGTTTGGTTCTCTAAAGCATCTTAGTGATATCATATGGAAACTTCTCAATAATTATTAGTTTATTACAAAATCACAGCTAAAGCTGATCAATAATCCAGCATTACTCTTTTTAACATTCTATAAGCACTTGCCATAGAAAAGAATTGATGCAGTGATATGGCTTTGAATCACAAAAGATTGGGGTACTAAGAAACTTTACCTCGCCGCCATCGGTGAGGTACCACCCATTGATTTGAACTCCGCTTTATAAATACTCATGAGAAGATTAAGGGCACCCTACAGTATATAACAGGCAACTAATCATTTCACAGCTACGCACGAATTATTCAATGAGCCAAGATGAAACCTACTGAAATATAGGAAAGTCCGTAAACAACAGACCTCGCGAATTTCCAAAGTCGGCATGTGAGGCAGAAAGTCATTCCCAACAAAGAAACAAATGAACACAAAATCATCCACAATGCGTTCAAAGTTTATCTTGAAGGGAGGGTCCACAATTTCCAAATCCTTCTCCAGGTATTCACGCAGCACCCAGATGTTGAGAAACTGTAAACAGGTCAATAGTTGCAATGTGAATCAATAGCAGTAAAAGATGGGGAGCTACAACTTGCAAATGATATATCAGATGTATCCCCCAAAAGATATGAGACAGATAAGAAAACGAAAAATATTAGAGCAAAAGATGATGTGCATGTGAGTACCTGGTACTTCTTTTTATGAATTGGAGGAAGCTCCACAACATTATCAGCCTGACCAGGGCCTCTGCATTCAGCGGCCAAATGCCCAACTTGACCACAGAGAAAGCATTTTTCATGTTGCCCTGGCATGGTGATCACCTGTAATGTCAGTTGAATTCTGTTGTTATGGAAGTACTCCTAAGTTACCATAAAGAACACATAAAAATTAACTTTGAGGGATTAGCTAAAGTGAGATGCATAAGCACACCTCTCAACAAATAATTATTAGAAGTTTTACCTCTCTTAAATGGAGAAGTGGACCTCATGAGTTGCCAGAGAAAGCATAATCAAATCAGCATCCTGAAGAATATGGGGGTTAATGTGTAAAAAAGAGGAAGCATAAATGGCAGCTAGTTTGAATTTTGCAAATAAACTTACAAGGCCATATAAACAATGGCGCGTATTTGGATCAAACCCTGGAAGATTGCGCTGCAGGCGGATGTATGACATGATCTTGTGCTCCCCCTCCCCAGGAACATTCGAATCAGACAATATTACCTTCAAAAATGCACCCAATGCAGTTCTCATTTAATACAGTGGAACACATCTCCAACTGACTAATTTTACAATTCTAGCCAACATCAAGCAGTATCAACACCTTGACAGACTGCCACCCAAGGGTGTGATTCAGTCTCAACTGTATGTAGTACTGAAGCGCCGTAGAGAGTACAAACATGAACTGTGTCCCGGGAGTTATGACATTTGAGTCGATTGCTTCTGATTTCTCCTTCTCGACCAAAGTCCTCCCCTCTGCCTCAAATTCCTTCCTCAGCCTTTCCTCCTCAGCCGCCTGAACAAAGTAACAACATGAGAACAGCCACCGCTACTCACAATGGCACTGCAACCAGTAGAGCAGTAACCTTACCGCATCGGCAGCATCCTTCGCAGCCCGGAAACGTCTCGACCGCTGCTGATTCATCTTCGCCCTCGGCGCAACACCATCTGTGAAACCGACAGAGCATTCATGAACCCCGACTTAATATCAAATGGTAGTAGCAGAAAGCAAACACAAGCAGCTCACCGATCGCCATGTAGAGGAGCTTTCTGGGGCGGACAAGACAGAAGAGGTGGTCAATGTAATCAAAAATCGACATGAACACCTCGTCGTAGGTGGTCGGCGAGGGCTGCAAATGAGAGGGCCAGAGCCGTGAGACCAGGAGCATGATAGTGGGGTAAAACTAACACTAGCTAAGGTTTTGGGGAGGAGAGAAGCAGAGAGCTTGAAATCGGGGAATCGAGCAGTACGCGGCCTTCGGGGTGGAAGCAGGGGTGGATAATGTTGTTCATGTCGACGTAGAGGTTATCGAACTCGAGGCCGTTGGGGTTGGGGCGGCGGAGGTCGACGGGACGACGACCCCGGGCTCGAGCTCTACGAGCTCCTCCTCCGCCGCGTCGGACACCGTCTGCGGGTACCGGTCCGCCAGCCACCGGTAGAACGCCGGGACTCCCATCTCTCGAGACCTCTCCGGCGGATCCCTTTGCTCTCGCCTCTCCTCCTCCTCCTCCTCCTGCTCCGGGGCGGCGCTTCGGGGAGCTTCTAGCGCGGGTGGGCGGTGGCGTGCGCGGGCGGTAGCTGGCTCCCTCTTCTCTCTTCTCGGTTCGATCTGGATATACGAAGGGCGAGTAGGCTGCGGGGGAAGAATGGTAATGGTCTGTTCGATTAGGCTGGGACCGTCGATAAAGTTGATGTTAGTTAACTGTCTTAGAAAATCGTTGTAACTGTAGGAAAGTAAATATGTAGTTTTTGATTGATTCAGATCATCTACAATATTTAAAAAAATGAGAATAGAAGTTTTAGCATATTGCAAAAGGCTGATAGAAGACAGCTTTTTCAAACTGCTGAGTTTACACTGTAATATCCACAGCTACCATTGACAAAACTGTTGAAAAGCTGACCGTTTGGTTGAACTTTTTGGCAGCTGTAGCCTAGCCAAACAAGGCCTAAATGGCCTCGTGCGTGCAGGGGCAGCGGTTGCCTGGTTTGAGTTGGGCTCGGTCGCGGCTTAGGCGAGGCTCATAGTTGTAGCGAGATCCGAATTGATCTGATCCGGCCAAATTATGTTTCTTTCTCTTTTTCTTTTTAAAGGCAAGGGAGAATAATGTTGTGGAGACGGGGTGCTGTGAGACAGTAACTACAAACTACAGTAGAGGGGTACCATACGTATCTCGTATGGTCAGGATTGCTACGTTGGATGTGATCCAGACTACCCAATGCCTTCGTTGTTGTTTTATGAAACTAAATTAGCAGAAGGGAAGATAGAAATTAAATTTCCTTGCGAGGTGACCCTTTTTCTAGGATAGGGAGAAGTGCCCAGATTTGAGAAAATCACACGTCTACTATTTGTTGATGTGCCTTTTATTTTTAATTATTGTTTATAGACGTCTGTCTCTGTTTCTCCTTTAATTATCTAATCCTCGTAATTTTACTATTCTGTGTCTCAGTGGATACAACGGCCCCTACATTAACACGGTAGCGATAGCAGTAGTGCTCATATATTGTGATTCACAAAAGCCCTCTAACAGAAAACAAATAAAATGAAATTGCCCTCCATAAGGGGAGGACGTCCTCTCCGTAGTGATTATGCATTTGTGTTGATCAAAATGCAAGATCAGTTAGACAATATAGCACATGTATTTATTTATGTCCTTGGGATTTCCATGATATAAGATTCGTAAAAAGAAAGTCATGTCGACTTTCAGAGTCGCTTTTAAACCAACAAAGAGAGTCTTATTCATCTGCAACATATAATGTTATAATTTATTGAGAAATAATACTTCCTATAAACTCTAAGTCAGCTCTAGGGGGGTATTTGGTTGGGCTTTTCACGGCTAACTTTTCAGTAGCTTTTGCCAACGGTAGCTATGGGCTTTGTAGTGCAAATTTAGCTGTTTGAAAAAGCTGCCTTCTACCAGCTTTTTGCAATGTGTTAAAGTGTCAGTGCACATTTTCTAAAATGATGTAGATGGTTTGGATCACCAAAAGTCATATGTTCACTTTCTCATAGTCATAGCAGCTTTTCTAGACAGCCAGCCAACAACAGCTTTTTCAACAGTTACAACACAACCAAACAGGCCCCTAATGTCATCGGAACAAGATGGGGACGAGGGGATTGTTCGGGTGTTTTGTTCAAAGGATGAAACGGGCCTGGGTGGTCCACAACAAGTTGGTTGCAATCGAGGAAATATTCTACGAAGATTCGAACCACATTCTCCGCGGGACAAGGCAGACAAGATTAAATAATCGTGACCATTAACAATGATAAATGATAGTTAGCATGTCTTACTATTGATTAGTGAATGCTGATAAGTGATCGTTATTTGTCACTAGTGTTAGTAGATGTGATTAGTGCAGGGTATACATTTTACTTAACTAATGGAAACTATAATTATTTTAAATTTTATACCAGAGTTTAAATTTTTCTCTGGCTTAAGATGTCCGATCAATTCATCCTATCACAACTCATCACCTCAACTAAATATAGTATTAAGATGGTCGCTCAATTCATGCCATCATATCTCATCCCCCTCAACCAAACATAGTATAGCGCCATTCCATTCTCAGTCAAACAGTTAATGGTCCATTTAGTTAGAGAGCGAGAATGGATGGGATATAGCGATCCAATTTTGTGAGCTCATCTCTCTATTTGGTTGGAGGATGGTACAGATAGGGCGAGACAACAGAAGAAATATTCTTCAAATGTATTGGATGGAGTGTGCTAGTTGTTTTGATCAGATGAGTCTGTCACCCTTGTGTGATGATGATTATTTAAAAACGATTAGTAATAACCAGTATATTTTATTATTAATTAGCTATTATCATTGTTATATTAGTGTTGATAATTTATACCATGTTGACTAGTGTATGATTAGTACATAATTAGTGACAATTAGCATATTATATTATTGATTAGCAATTATGATGGCAAGATTATCATCGTAAGTGTTGGTGTGTTGATTAGCGTACAACTACCTATTATTAATAACAACTAAGTAGCATGATTTAGCTAGTTATCTTTTCCCATCCAGCCTCGTCCATGCAGCCAAACGCAAAATTGACTCATGTCATCCATCAAATCTAACAAAGCAACTTCGATGGCCCTATTCTTATTAGCCTGGTGGCTATATCTAGTCATATTCATCTGTCCAACTAAACATATCTTAAATACTTCATATGTTGCTATAGTCTCTTACCAATGCATTGTCACAATAATATTAAATATAGGTGAAATTATGTCATCAGGTGTCGCGGGGATTTCGCGGCAATATACATTTCTAGTAGGATTTGGAGGACGCAAGTGGAAGATCTAAGCGGGTTCACACAAGAAATTTTACCCAGGTTCAGGCCCTCCAATGGCAAAGGTAATACCCTACTTCTGCTGATTGTATTGCTGATCTTGTGCGAGAAAAGTTACAGAAAGATGGAGGTTACTCTTGCCTAGTGGTAGAAGACAATGCGTAAGAATCTAGCCCCCTGCATGGGTGCCCTAGCCTTGCCTTATATAGACCCGGCAAGGCCTGAGATTACAACTGCCGAGTCGCAGTAACGGCGCTCTTAATTGGCACTTTAACTCTTCTTAACGTGCTGGTGTAACGTCCGGCTTCATGGGTAACGCCCGACTTTATTCAGAAGTAACGCCTGGTCTTTATTGACACCCGACTGTTACTTCCGAGTGGACCCCGTGGGCTGCTTCTGGTCGAGTGGGCCTTCTACAGCTGCTTTCGGCCACCCTGGGTCGTTGGGCCGACTTCCTTATCCTGGGTCTATCCCTTGTGGATCCCGTCGTCATCAGGTGAATTTGCAACCAAATGATTGTTCAACAATTATGTAATAGGAATATTATGCGTAAAAAATGTTGTACGAAGAGTGTGTAGATCCTCGCAGCATCAAGCACGAAAAAGCGGAAACCATGTTTAAAATAAAAATAGAAAACGCATTCCTCTCAGGAAAAGGAAAAACCAGATTTCAGCGAGAAGATACTATTGTAACGTATAAAGCTCCCCTTGCGGCCCATGTGAGCCCACAAAAGCCCAAGGAAGCCACCCACTCACAGAGCACGCGGAGATTCGCACCCAGCCAATCGCAGCCGTCCGATGAAGCTCTAGGGTTTCACCCTCCGGTATATAGCCATCCCCGCAACCCCGAATCCAAAACCTTAGCCGCGCGGACGCCCACCTCCTCCTCCTGCCCCACGAGAGCCCCAGCCGCCGCCTCCACCTCCGCCGCCGCCATGGTAAGCCTCCCCGTACCGCTGCCACGCTCCGCGTGCGGATTCCCCCTTGTGGTGTCTTGTGCTGATTTTGTGCTGCTTTTGTTCGCAGTCGCTGATCGCGGGTGAGGAGTTCCAGCACATCCTGCGTCTGCTGAACACGAACGTGGATGGGAAGCAGAAGATCATGTTCGCGCTGACCTCGATCAAGGGTATCGGCCGCCGGTTCTCCAACATCGTCTGCAAGAAGGCAGACATCGACATGAACAAGAGGCAAGAACCGTGCTACTTTTTTTCATCTCCTCTTGAGAATTCGTCAGATCCTGTTGATGACGGATGGGGGCTGAGCGGCACGTTGTGTTTTTGTGGGAGTGCAGGGCCGGAGAGCTGTCGGCGGAGGAGATGGAGCGGCTGATGACGGTGGTGGCGAACCCGCGGCAGTTCAAGGTGCCGGACTGGTTCCTCAACAGGAAGAAGGACTACAAGGACGGCAGGTTCTCCCAGGTCGTCTCGAACGCCCTCGACATGAAGCTCAGGGACGACCTCGAGAGGCTCAAGAAGATCAGGTATGAGCTCGTCCCTCTTTGATCCCTGCTTGGTGCTTGCTGTTATCACCCATTTTGGTTGATGAATGGTGATGTGTTAGACACGGCTACTTGCCCGTCGCTAGCTTTTCACATCACTGACATGCTTAATTAGTAATAGTAGTGGTAGTGCTGTTTTTTTATTGGTATTACGCGTAGCTTGTTGCTTATTAGCTGGGGCAGTGGATTGCAATCGCGTAAACATGAGTGTGAAATGTCTGGCTTTCCATTTTTGACAGTGTAGTGAGTACTAGAATATGGTTTATGTAATCATGCTAGGATATGGTCTATGTTGTTGCAGTGGCTATGATAATCTGTGTATACACGTTTGTTGTGTTGGGTGTTGGTTTTTCTCGCATAGATTGTGAGATGATGCTTCCATGTACATGGATAAACTCTGATACCACTTTATACATGGTTCAGGGAGGTTTAGAAGGCACGGGTTTGTCTAGTTCAGGATGAGCTGATCTATGATATGCCTAGTACTGTAATTTTTTTGGTGAAACGAGATGGAACTCTTAGCTTTGCTGGGTTTGGGTGGATGTGCGTTGCTACGGAAGTTTTTGTTTGTGTGTGGCTTAGCAAATTTTCACTTCACAGATATAATTTTGGTTTGCAAGTTCACTTATTATAACTTCATACGGCTGTGCCTTTTTGATATAAAAGTTCAATTTGTCATTTGTTAGCATCAAGTCAAATGAACATTCTTTTAGCTGTCCTAACTCCCAATTGACTTGCTGGTCAGTTCTATGCAAGTTTTGGATGGTTACATCGTTATCCCATACACTGTGATACAATGATTTTTCAGTATCTTAATGTGTGCCCTTCTATTATCTGTTTCATGTAATCTATGTGTTTAAACAACAATGCTTTGTTTCTGGGAGATGTATGATGACGCCTGAAGCCTTGAACTTTAGGATGCCAGTCGTATTATCCAACGCGATATATGCTTTATCACTTTGTATGCTCACGCCTATGTGTCTTCCAGGAACCACCGTGGTCTGCGTCACTACTGGGGCCTCCGTGTCCGTGGTCAGCACACCAAGACTACTGGCAGGAGAGGAAAGACTGTCGGTGTCTCCAAGAAGCGATAAGTCTTATATCGACCCAGACATCTTGCCTGTACTACTGTGTTGGATCAGTTTCTGAGTGTCTTAATGATGTGTTCCCGTTTAGACAATTCCGTCGGATGTTCTGCCCTAGGATAATCTTTTGCAGTTCTGGAACCTTAATATATTGTATCTTGAATGCCTTTTGGAACTTCTAAAAGTAATTTGATTCCAATGAGCCTGTTGAGGATTGACATATTTCCAAGTTTAGTGCTTTCTACCTACATCAGATAATTCATGCTTGCTCTGTATGTTTATGGCCTTTATGTCTTGATCGTCATATGTTGTGCTATGCATCTTATAGCTGTGCACTCTATGGTGCCAGTTCCATGCTGTAGGAGTAACTTTTGGCAGTGTATTGTGAAGCATTAGCTGTTGATCTAATGATTTATGTAGAACCTAGTCATATCTTTTTTAAATTATGAAATTCTAACGACAAGAAGGAAAATCATGTAGATTCTGATGGTGAGTCTATCATTGCTTCCACTCGTAATAGTAACTTACTGTTAATTTCTTGAGAGCACAAAGACTGGTATAGGAGTACACTCTAACGTGGGTGAGCCTGCCAGGTATATTCAGTTTGTGTCACTAATCATATCAGAACGGAAATTCTGAAGCCTGCAGTCACTTATTTTTGCCTTACTTTATAGCTGATTTCAGTCTTGTTTTTCTTTCCACTTTCCACTATTTACATTTTTTCTTGAAAGTCGGTAAGGTTACATCATCCACCACAAATAGCTTGGCGGTCATTCCTGGGGGTCATTAGTAAGAAGAAAACAAGGGGAAAAAGTCCACTTTCCTTCCGGAAACTATGGGCTAGGTTCATTCACCTCAGATTATTTTGGGCTCACTTTATCCTTTATTTAATAAAAATTTCATACATGTAGGTTGTGGAGTGAAGTATGTACATATAAATTTTGGTTAAAAAATATGACAATTTGTGACATGTGCAAAAGAATAAATTTGTACAGTAACAAATTTGTATAGTTCACAAATGGTCATATTCTTTTACCAAAATTTACATCGATATAATTTCTCAGATTTTTTTAAAAAATTCTAGATGTGGTTTTTTCCTTCTAGAAATTGGTCAGGGGATAAAGTACTCTGAATCCAAATAATTTAGAGGTTAATTGAGTTTAAAAGTAATTTGAGGAGAAAAATATATCTAACCAATAGTTTAAAGGAGAAAAGTAGATTTTTTTCCACCTCTCAATACCTGCCTCCTTTGGATAGTGGCGAAGGTCTGCAACAAATTCCTGCATTCCTCAATGTCTGGCTCTTGTAGCTGCTCCAGGACGGTTTCTCCAGCTCGATCCACGATCATCGCTTCTTCTATGACATTCCACAGCCCCAATTCCTTCTACACATCTTTGGCCCTTCGGCATTGAAACATCATGTGCTGCTCAGTACTCTGTCCAGAGTTACACTTTTCAGAATTAATGCAAAGGCTTCTTTTTTTGTTCAATGAAATTACTTAGTATTTGGAAGACAAATTCAATAACATTTTTTAATCCAACCTATGTATACATATATTAACGATGTTCAAAAGAACCTTATTAGATGGCTCTCCTCCCCCTCCCCCCGCCGCCCCCTGTATCGCCCGCGCCGCCAACCCCGCCACCGCCGTCGCCGCAGCGCCTAGTCCCAACCTCGACCCCAGCTCCGTCGCCCTCGCGCCCCCACCCCCCCCCACCCTCCCTGAAGCGTCCCCACCCCATCCCGGTCCCATCCGCTCCCCCCGTTTTTCAGATCTGGTTTTGAATCTTGCCTCCTCTCCCCTCTGCGCGTCTTCGTTGAGCCAAGTCCCAGAGACGCCGCCATCAATCCAGCGTCCTACCGCCCTCAGCCCTGTAGCTCCCTCCCCTCGGGGAACCACCAGTCCCCCCCCCAGCTCAGTTATTGCCCCTTGCAGTAGCCGAGCGCGCCGCGCCCTGTCAGGAACAGATTTCCCCCCCGCGCCTGCTGCCTCCCAGATCCCAGCTTGAGGATGGCATTAATGGCCAGGATCTACCATGGACAGTTGTTACCTCCAGGAGGAACAAAAAGGCGCTTCAAGCACAGGCATTTCCTCGCCCACCTACCGACGCACCTCCCTCCAGGCTGTCGCTGCTCCTCAAACAGAAAGCAGAGGGACGCTGCTTCCGCTGTTTCAGCTCTTCCCATTTCATCGCTTCTTGCAGGGACCCGCCTAAATGTCTCCTCTGCAGCGCCTCCGGGCATAAGGCTCGCTGGTGCCCGGCGAAGAGACACCCTACAGGTGCAGCCCCCAGGAAGCAAGAAATCCCGCGCAGCTCCGACTTTCCGCCCCTTAGGAAGATGGATGATGCAGCCTCTGCTCAGGCGGCCAGGCCGGACAATGTGCGGTGCTTCAACAGGTTAACCCCGCAGGCTGCAAGTGCTGAGCGCGACCTCGCTTCGAGAGGAGTGGTTGTCCTCCTCATCACGAAGTACCTTCTGAGCTCGAACAGGCAAATTCAGCGGATCCTAGCTGACTTCTTCCAGATCAGGAGAGACGATGTTCAGGTCTCCGCCCATAGCCCCAAAGAATACCTTGCAGTCTTCGAAAGCGCTCATGTCAGAGACGAAGTGCTTCGTAAGCAATACGTGGACATGGAAGACCTCCATCTTCGATTCCGCCCGTGGTCCCGGCTGGTAACAGGTAATGCCAATCAACCGAGATACAGAATGCGCATCTGCATTGAAGGGGTCCCCAGATCGGAGTGGGGACATGCTGCTGTAGCTGCCATTCTTGGTCGCTCTGGCATACAGGAAGGAGAGTTTGACGAGGCGTTAGCGGAAAAAGAAACCGGATGCATGCGCGTCTGGATCTCGGCGACAGATCCCCAGGCCGTGCCACTTGCAGGCGTCTACAGCTCAGAACAAACCCTTCAGAGACCATGGTCGGCAGATCCTCACGACGCGGGGTTAGGCTTCTTCGAGGAGTCGCGTGCGCGCAGACACTCAGTCCGCGAGCAACCTCTTCGTTTGATGGCCCATCCCTTCCTTGTGCATGTGGACCAGATAATCGATTATGATCCGCCGGAGGAAGCCCCGCCCTTCAGCAACTCCAGGCCGAGCAGTCTGGCAAGCGGGAGGTCCTCTCCCATCTCTGCAGGTTCTGGAAGTGGCCCGGATATCCGCTCTTTCCACTAGGAACTAGGGGTCAAGGACGGCTCGTCGCCAAATCGCCGTTCGGTTCACGACAGGATCTCCCGTCCCCCAGGCCCCAATGGTGACAGGGATCGTAGCCGCAGCCCGCCTCCTCGAAGCGGCAGGAAGCACTCCTCGCGATCCTCCGGATGGGATGTTGGCCCGCTCAGCAACTCCCCCTCCCGCAGAGATGATAAGGGAAAAGCTCCCATGCGCGATCGTAGCAGAGGTTTTGAAGGTCGGCGCCGGGCCACTGCCTGGTCTGAAAAGAAACCTTCAGAGGTTGTCGCAGATGAAGCTCACCAGGACAGAGAGCGCTCGCGATCCCCGCGTGGACATGATCCCCGCCCTTCACCGCTTCAGGAGGAACCGCTAACTGATTTCATCTCTCAGGTTCGTCTCCTCTCAGTCCAGGAGCCCACAGGATTTGACCCCATGATCGATGAAACGGCGGCGGCCTCCCCGCAAACAGGGCGTCTCAGATGGAAACCTTGATTTCTAGGCCCAATCAAGATGCGCCTCTTCAAGAGGAATACTCCTTCGCCCAGCAAGAAGAAGTTCAGGCTCTCGCTATTGATGCAAACTCAAGCGGTTCTGAAGTCAACGATGACACAACCTTAGCTGCTTTCAAACAGATGATCACTCGCTCACAGAGACCACCTCTGATTGCATCTGCTCCGTGCACCAGAAGCAAAGCCAAATTGGCAAAGTTAGCAGATTCCAGGCTTCTTCAACAGGAAAGCCCAACTCCAAACTCTTCAGGCATATCCATGCTAGAAAAGGCAAGAACTCTTCTGATGAAGAAGCTTGGAATCCTAGAAGCAGAGAAAGACCCAGCAGCTGCCCATTTCGCGCGTTACAAGGACCTCTTCAAGGAACCGCTAACCGAAGAAACAGTCGTCGCCTTCGCCACGCTCGCAGGTGCCCTTGGCAAGATTGACATCAGCGCGGTGCTCTCAGCACCGGCCTAAGCCCGCTGCAGACCTCTCAGGATGGAGACAATAGTTCCTTATGTCTCCCTCTCCTGCTTTTGTAATAGGCGTAGCATGTTGCTCCCCCCCTCTGTATGCAAAGTGTAAGACTCATCAGCACGTGGTTTGGCGCTTCACGCCCTTGTTTCCTCTTAGTTCTTCGAGCTCCCCTACGACTCCTGCTTTGCTCACAGGTCCTCAAAGCCGCGACCTGGTCGCTCATCTCAACAGGAAGTCTCCAAAACGACTATGTCGCCACGCCTAATAAGAATCCTCTCCTGGAATGTTCGAGGGCTTAACAGCAATGCGAGAAAAGATGCTGCGCGGGAGGCGATCTCTCTAAACAGACCAAACATCATCTGCCTGCAGGAAACTAAGCTAGAAACCATCGACGCAAACCTCGTCTCGCGAGTTTTAGGACCTGACTTTGTTAGCAATTTCTGCTACCAACCTGCCGCTGGCTCTAGGGGAGGAGTTCTCCTCGCCTGCTCCAGCCGAAGCTTCGCTCTGACAGAGCCAATTCTGAAGGCGCATTCCCTCTCTGCCAAAATCCAACACCTTGACTCAAGCCTTCAATGGACTTATACAGGAGTCTATGGGCCGCAGCTAGAACCAGATAAACTAAGCTTCCTTCGGGAGTTAAGAAGCCTAAAGCAGATCGCTCTCCAGAAGTGGCTAATCGCAGGCGACTTCAACATGATCCTAAAATACTCAGACAAAAACCAGGGGACGAGAAATACAAGGATTATCAACGCCTTCCGGAGAATAATCGATGATATACAAATCCGAGAAATCAAGCTAAGCGGCAGATCTTTCACATGGTCCAACAGGCAAACCAATCCTACTCTCACGAATATAGATAAAATGCTTTGCTCCACCGATTGGGAATTGGAATTCCAGGACTTCAGTCTCCAGGCCTGCTCATCCATGATCTCCGATCACTGCCCCCTTCTCTTATCCCAGGCGCAACAGGGTAAACTGACCAAAGCTTTTAAGTTTGAAGACTGGTGGCTCAAAGTGCCAGAGCTCCAACAGACTGTCCAGGATTGCTGGTCCAAGCCGATCAAAACACAGGACGCGTTCAGGCGTTTACACGCCAAACTCTCACGCCTCTCCAAATCCCTAAAGAGATGGAGCCACAATCTGATCGGCAATACAAGGATGCAATTTGCAATCGCAACGGAAGTCATTTTTCAGCTGGATACAGCACAGGAACAAAGAGCTCTATCGCCTCTAGAGCTCGCGCTCAGATCATGTCTAGCAACTAGATTATTAGGTCTTGCTGCTATTCAGAAAGCACGTATGCGGCAAAAGGCGCGTTTTCAATGGATCAGAGAAGGCGACGCAAATACCAAATATTTTCACCTCAAAATCAATGCACGGAAAAGAAGGAACTCCATTGCCTCTCTTCAGACAGATGGCCATCAGTGTCTCAATCAAAAAGAAAAATTACAGATTGCGGAGCACCACTTCCAATTTTTTCTGGGCTCTAAACTACCGCGGACAGCATTTCTGAACTGGGAAGCAATTGGTTTACAAAGAAAAAACCTGCAGCATCTCGATCAGGATTTCACGGAAGAGGAAATCTTCCAAGCCGTAAAAGGTCTTCCCGAAGGCAAATCGCCAGGCCCAGACGGTTTCACTGCGGCCTTCTTCAAGCGGTGCTGGCACATAATCAAAGAAGACCTCATCCTTGCAATCAAACAGTTCTCCACACACCGGACGCAGAGATTGAATCTCCTGAATGAAGCGGACATCATCCTTCTACCGAAGAAGTCCGAGCCCAAAGCGATTGGTGATTATAGGCCTATAAGTCTAGTACATTCCTTCGCCAAAATCCTTACCAAGATGATGGCAACCAGGCTCGCACCAGAGCTCGACAGCATGATTTCGATGACCTAGAATGCATACATCAAAGGACGAACGATCCAAGATAATTTCCTCTCTACTCAAAGCATTATCCGAACACTCCACAGGAATAAGACACCCGCCCTCTTCCTCAAATTGGATATCCAAAAAGCCTTCGATTCCGTCAGCTGGGAATACTTGCTTGAGCTTCTAGCGGCGCTGGGCTTTGGACACAGGTGGCGCGACTGGCTATCAAGCATACTGGCCACATCCTCCTCCAGGATTATCGTCAACGGTGAAAAAACGGCCAAAATCTGGCACCGAAAAGGTGTTCGGCAGGGAGATCCTCTGTCTCCCCTCCTCTTCATCCTAGCGATCGAGCCGCTTCAGAAGCTTCTTCAAAAAGCAATGGATCATAATCTTATCAAACCAATTCCAGATGTACGCAATGATCTCAGAATGTCCCTCTACGCTGACGACACTGCCATGTTCGCTAACCCAACTGCCACAGAGCTACGCTCCATCCTCCAGTGCATTCAAATTTTTGGTGCCGCAACAGGGCTACAAACGAACCTGCAGAAAAGCTGCGCATACGCCATTAGATGCCAAGACTCTGTTCTACAGCAAATAACTACAGGATTCCCGATTAGAATCAGCAGCTTTCCTTGCACCTATCTCGGTCTACCTCTCCAAACTTCGCAGCTCACAAGAACAGATTGGCAGCCACTTTTTGACAAGTTGTCGGCCAAATTAGCAGGATGGAAAGGAAAGCTTATAAACCGTGCAGGAAGACTCACGCTTATCAACTCTGTCCTCGCCCCATGCCTAGTTTACTGGCTCTCAGTGTTCATCCCCCCCGTCTGGGCAGTCAAGAGATTAGAAAGGATTATGCGAGCTTTCCTTTGGAAAGGCGATGAGAGATGCTCTGGAGGTCACTGCCTCGTGAACTGGAAGCAGGTGTGCAAGCCAAAAAGCAAAGGAGGATTAGGAATAAAAAATATCGCATTATTCAGCACGGCACTGCGACTACGATGGCTCTGGATGGAATGGAGCGCAATTCCCAGGCCATGGTGCGGCCAACCAATCCCATGCAGCCCTACGGACAGAACACTATTCGACGCTTCAACGACGATTGCAATAGGCAAAGGAGACAGAGCATGTTTCTGGAAATCCAGATGGCTCAAAGGAGCAGCACCGAGAGATATAGCTCCAGCCCTTTTTGCCCTCACCAAAAGGAAAAACAAAACGGTTCAATTTGAACTCCGGGACAACCGATGGCTCAGGCAATTCAGACGCATCAACACCCAAGAGCAAATTCGACAGTTCATAAAGCTTTGGAGCTGGATAATCCAAACGCCGACAAACCCCGAGCAAATGGATACGATAGCCTGGAAATGGACATCCTCAGCACAATACTCAGCGTCCTCGGCTTACAGCATTCAATTCGAAGGATCCATTTCTCAATTCCAAGCGGATAGCATTTGGACAGCTAGCGCCGAGCACAAGTGTAAAATTCATACCTGGTTACTGCTCCAAAACAAGCTTTTGACAGCTGATAGGCTGCAGAGAAGAGGGTGGCCAAATGGAGTCATCTGCACTTTATGCGGATCAGCGGAGGAAACAGCAATACATCTGGCTCTGCAGTGTCCCTTCGCTAGACAAATATGGCGCAGAATAGCAGCAATGCAAGGCTTCTTCCTCTCGGACTTCGTCGCAGATTCTAACAACATCCTCAGTCTGCAATCATGGTGGAACTCACGCAGCCCCCATGACCTCCGACAAAACAGGAAGAGGTTTTTCGGTATCCTAATCTATGGACTTTGGAACATATGGGTTGAGCGAAATGCAAGAATTTTCAATCAGCTTTTCAGCTCAGTTGACGCGGTAGTGGCCCGTATAGTAGATGACATCAAGCTGAGGTCCTGTGCATTCTATACATCTGAGAAGGAGAACCACAATTCATAGTTATCCAAAGCCCAAGCTCCCTGTAACACCTTAAGTTGTTTTGTAACGCTGTGAGTAGCTCTTCCTCAACTGAGTTTCGTGTTATGTACGATTGAGGTTTATCACCAGCTGCTCTTGTAGTTTGTAATTTTGTGACTTCAATCCCCTATAAAGAAAGGCAGAGCTCCTGCCATTTTCTTCAAAACGATGTTCAAAAGCTGCAAAAGATTGACCTCTCGTGATGACCAATAATTAGACCGGAGAGGTCACGTATTGATTTGCAAACTCAGAGCTTCGACTGTATCTCCTTTGTTTGTTTGGCTTTCCTGTATATTCATGTTTCTTCTGCATTGCGAATTCGAGAGGTCACATATATTTGCGAACCCGAGGAGTCACACACCTTCCGAGTTTTTCTCCTTCCGTTTGTGTATCACTTTATGTATCTTCGTCTTTTGACTATTGTGTATGACTATGATTGCATCTTAAGTGGGCCGTTTTAAGTTTGACGCAGCACCACTAACACAAAAACTCAAATAAGTATTAACAGAAAGATGCTAAAAGTCGTCTTTTACTTGTAAGTGTAGTCCTAATCAACATCCAGATTACCAGTAACCACGGTTACGCTTTTCTCTTCTTTTTTGCATCATATGGTACGCATCGACTTCAACGTACTATGTTGCACGTACATGTCAAGTCTATGAACTCTAGGGTCGTCTCTCGAACACAGGAAATTAAAAAAGAAATGAGGAATATCAGTTCAATCTTATAGAAAAGCAAAACAGAGCAATTGATCTCGAAAGATGTTTGGGTGTCTCGCAAGAATATTGTAGTAATTCGAAGGGTTAACTTCCATGAAACGCACAAATGATTTTTTTTCCCGTAAGGACTAACCTCATGTTAGAAATCCTCAGAGAATCCTGTGTATTGAACAATTTTGTATAAATTTTACATGTACCTAGAAGCTCAAGCATTGTTTGGAACGCATGAAAATTTTCCTATTCCTAGAAGGAAAGACTGATATATGAAATTCCAGTGTTCCAGATAGACCCTCGTTCTTTTGTTCCAAATGACTATATATGAAATTTTAGTATAGGATTACGTTCCTCGAAATTCCTCAAGAACTCTTACATTCCAAAGAGGGCAAATCTTTCAAGTAAAGTATACCACATTTATTTATTATTAATTTAAAAATCCTGAATAGACTTATCCGATGGTAGCTCGTGAACAGTGATGCAAACGACTCATTGCAAGTTGATGTATATCAAGGTTCGAACCTTAATGCACTACATATATACTTTATGCTCAAAGAACCTTCCTTTTGGATGTGCTTTTCTCGTGACACGGCGATAAAGGCCTAGTAGTAATCTACACATATATTATTATCTTGATATATATATATCTATTGGCTTCATATATGATCGTTTGCAGGATATGTCTGAGGTGGCCTTGCGTATGCTGGAATATGGAGTATGAGATATTCTCCTACTCATGGGTGGTAGCATAGTAGTAGGCTTTGTTCAAATTAATTGTTATTAGTGTCAGGTGTGTTATGTGCTTCCTGTTATGTTGCTAACATCTTGAGTGTAGATAATTGTTCAATTTTATAATAATTGATTGTGTATATCTTTATGGTGTAGAGGCTAGAAATAATTTTCTATTATCTAAAAAAGGTAATCTATACATTGTTCACCTCAAGCGAGAGGGCATGGGGGTGGTGATGCCGTTGGAGTCCAATTGCACGGCGCATCTTGCAATTGGTCCTGAGTTATGCAGTTGTGCTCTCGCTTTCTGTTTTTGTTCGAGATCTCCCTGGGTTTCCTCGATGACGCAAAGATGTGTTGCTTCATGACTAATGGTTTCTAGTTTTTTCTGGATATGGACGGACTTTTCCATGAACATGTCAATCTCACCAGGCAATGCAATCATCTATTGGATCCACTTCCCTGGAGCCAAGATGAATGTGTCGTAGCGGTAACAGCAGGGCTCAATTTTACCGCGTGGAACAGGTGGTTAGCAATCTCAACCAATTGACGAAAAGATTTTTAAAAAAAAGCAGGGCTCGATTTTTGTTACCACGTGGCAAGTGTGGTTAGCTATCTCAAATTCTCAAACGCATTGATGATTGATGAACCATGATATGGTTGTGAACTAGATGTTTGAAACAACCATTCCCTTAAGAAAAAGGCACATGCTCGTGTAACTTGCAGAAAATCTACCCATAATTCCACACGGATGAGGGAGAGAAATAGGAATGCCAAGCCATCTAGATATTTAGGCCATGTTTGGAACACAGTAATTTGTCTGAATCCTGTGGGAATAGAACTGTTTCATGTGAAATTCTTATATTCCGAACGGAGCCTTAACTTCCTCGCGGCGACGAATGAATTGTACATGTATAGTGCAGAAGCAGAACCAACACAAGAGGGGAGATGAAACAAAAGGAGTGGAGGATCCTCTGCCCATTTGGCCTCGGAAATCGAAATATCATGGAATGGAATGAGATGCAATGCGCCCAACTCAACTCAAGCAGCTAGAATCATACGTGGATTCCAATTGCCAAGTCTTTGGACGAATCTTGATTCCAATTCTCCCATATCTTCTACGACCCCATCCGAAAACATCCCATATATCACAAATGCACAGCCGTTTCTCCCTATAAAAGCCCTTGCAATCCTTTGCCTAGATGCTTACAACTGCGTGGGGCGAATTCCTCGGCTGCTTCACTCCGGAAGCTACTCAAGTGTGAGAAGAAAACCTTTACTCTCTCCTCTTATGATTGCTGATGCTTTGTTGAGATGGTAGTGTGTTTTTGTTAGCATTACATGACCAGGAAGAGGCTAATTCAAGTTCTTAACTTATTAGTACTTTATATGTTATACAAATTTTTGAGTCCATCTGTACGGTAACATCTACCTCTACCTAATCCGGGCTCTGATGTGAGAATTGGCTTCTCTTCTTCTATAACTCTCTGTGTTCGTAGGATTTGGTGTATTGTAAAAGTACGCCCGATAGTGGGATGCTTATCTTATCCTTCTTTTTGGAACATTAAAAACAAGCTAAAACAGGACAATAATGCAGGCATTCTAAATTTTTGAATCTTTAGGTTGTTGAATGCAAGCAACTAAACCACTTTTAATCCGTCTATTTTTTTAAAATATTGAACTGATTTTGATGGCCGTTTTAGGATTGCTCTTTTCCCCCAATTTGTTCCCACTTTTCAGCAAATGCATTTAGCTTGTTGGAACTTATGCCATCTTATCCTATGACAAACGAGGCATAAATCACATACTATACTAATAACTTCATTTAATTATCTTCAAAAGACTGCACAGCCCATGCATGCGATCTGTTTCACCACATGACACACAAAATATATATGCACGTGCTTCACATGCTGCAGCTGCGAACCTGCTATGCGGTATCTTAGCCTTACTCTGAGTTTGCCAACAACCGTATGATCCATGGGATACATGTGTGTTTTTTCTAAAGAAAATATTGATTTGTGTTGAACAAACAATGCAAAACTGAAGGGCTATCTAAATAATTTCAGTGTATCAGAGCTAAGTCAGCCATGTGTCTTTGCCACATGCTCATCGTCCGTGACCTCTCTGAAATTTCTGTTTCTTAAGGTCAGACATTTCTGAAATTCTCATAGAGGATAGGTTTGTATTTCGTAGCAGTAATCATACAACTCATGGTTACGTAAGTTGTTAGTCTTTAATTGCAGCTGTAAGTACATGACAGACATGTTGTTGGAGTACCAGTATCTTTCCCAACTTTCCTCGTTAGTTTAAGTTTTTGCTTAACTGGTTGATGTATGTAGCGTCGATATGGTATCAGAACCAAAATGCTCTGAGTTCGATACCCTGTGACTCAATTTTAAGAAGAAAAAAAATTCAACCCACTTTAAGCCCGTAATATGCCTAAAGGAGGCTAGGCGTGAAGTGTGCAAACTAGCTCGTCCATAAGCTCAATACATGTAACCATGAATTTGTACGTACAAAATTTGATATACGAGGTAGTCGGAGGTACTACATCAATCACATGTGCTTGTTCTCGTTCATCGTCAGCAAACCGGCAACTGGCCATACAGCACAGGACACAATGGCTGACAATCAGTACAGACTATGACCAGTACATAGTGGCTGACAATCAGTACAGGCTATGACCAGTACATAGTACACCTAACCGAATGAGTTATCTGCTGTTCCCGCATGCAGAGGCGTTCTTGAACACTCATTTCATTGATTTGTGGGTGGATTGCTGGATGTTTTCCAGCAAAAACAAGCAGTGATGTGCCTGTTGAGTCCAGAATCTTGATCCGATTTACCAAAGAGATCAGTTCCAAATCCAAACACTTCAAAAAAAAAGTTCCTATCACTTTCTCTCAAGAAGGGGGACATGATTGGTTCCTGTTCATAGATTGATGTACATTTTTTAGTTCCTAATCAGCTGTTTGCTGTATATACACAGTAAATGTAACACTACTAGATCAGATAGGTCGGGAATAGTTAATTACAGTAAAATATATTAATTAAAAACAGGGCTTTGGTTTCGAAAAATAATATTTACAGACAGGGCAAGAACCAGATCTTGTCACTACTACTATCCCAAAGACAAATTGCGAACTGAACAAACTCCAAGTCTCAGCTCTGTTCCTCTATGGCTATATAAACTACCTACTCGCACTGAAACGTCTCCAGTCTTTGTGCTGCCCCTGCTCACCACCAATACTTTGCTGCTACTTGGGAAGATAACAGTAGGCTGTCCTTGGTTTCTTGCGCAGGTTTGATTGGGTTCTATGGCTATTCTAGCTCTTGAGATTCTTTGGTTGTTACTTATCGTCCCGTGGGGTTTCTTGATCCGCTTTTCAGGTGCGGCTCTGAAGGGGAATTTCATCGAACAGGATGAATGCATTGGCAGCAACCAGCAGGAACTTCAAGCAGGCGGCCAAGCTACTGGGTCTGGACTCCAAGCTGGAGAAGAGCTTGCTCATCCCGTTCAGGGAGATCAAGGTGATGACCCTAGCATATTTTTGCTGCCCTGAATCTGGATTGCCCATGTATGATGTTTGTTCTGGCAAACCCCTCCTGGTCGTTCCGTTCGCTATTACAAAGATTTATTAGGTTGCTTAGTCTGTGGAGCTCAGGGTTTATCGAAAACAATCACCTTCGGCTAGTTGACCAATGTTTTCTCTCTCACCTGGTATGTAAATTTATGAGTTTTGAGTTAAGTAACTAGATTATTTTTATTTGATCTCTCCCTCTCTCTCCCTCACTTACTGTGTCCATGTTAAGTTATTCAGAGTGATTTTCTTGCTGAATATGGAAAGAAATTGTTGAATTGACTCCCTAGTTACTTACTTTGCAAGGTTAAGCTGTGGGCAGGATTCTTCTAACTTATGACCATGCTTCTTGTCTATGTAAGGTGAAGTGTTTGTTTCATTCTTCAGTAACATGAAGCTCGTGGTTGCAGGTTGAATGCACAATTCCAAAAGATGATGGGACATTAGCATCCTATGTTGGGTTTAGGATACAGCATGACAATGCCAGGGGCCCTATGAAGGGTGGAATCAGATACCACCATGAGGTGAGCATACATATTCCTGGGTTCTACTGTACTTGATGATGCAACCACTCCGTGCTTGATTCTTGCTACGCTATTACCGAGTTGAAATGGTCCTTCAGCATAAATTCTACTTTCTTCAGGAATATGGCTACTTAGCATAATCCTTTCCAGCTAGTTCAAATGACTAATTGTTCAACTTATACTCAGTTTTGCAATGGCGATATCTGCCTGTAGTAATGCAGAGCAAAACTATGTTGGAAATTAGTGACATCTCACTAAAGCTGATATGTGGGATCACGTTCTCGCTTTGTTCCATAAAAGCTGGTCATGTACACACACCAGTTTAAGACACTCACAAATGACTAACTAAGATTGTGTATAGTAACAGTTAGTCTTTGCATTAAAATTCAGGTTGAACCTGATGAGGTCAATGCCTTGGCGCAACTAATGACATGGAAAACAGCCGTGGCTAACATTCCATATGGAGGAGCTAAAGGTGGAATAGGATGCAGTCCTGGTGAACTGAGTGTCTCAGAGCTTGAACGACTCACCCGAGTTTTCACCCAAAAAATTCATGACTTAATTGGCATCCATACTGATGTTCCAGCTCCAGATATGGGCACCAATGCACAGGTTATTTTCCTTTGTATATGTTTTGTCTAAGAATTTGGTAAGGATTAATCATCTTTATTTTGATAAGGCTTCTTTTGTTTGTTGCGTGGATGTAGACAATGGCATGGATGCTGGACGAGTATTCAAAGTTTCATGGTTACTCACCTGCTGTGGTGACAGGAAAACCTGTTGTGAGTATCCATCCTGCACCTTTTATCATGTAGTGTGCAATCAAAATGATGTTCCTAGATGAAAATTGGAAGATACCATAGAGAATTCCACAATAAAGTTTGTCAAGACAATTCTTTTGATAGGGTGCAGCAAGATTATGGTGCCTAGTACAATGAGAATGATTACTCGGATGGAACATGGAAGCACTAGGATTTGATTGTTCATACGAAGCTGGTTTCTAATAGTTATACACATGTTCATGAACTTCCTGCTCAATACAGGACCTTGGAGGATCACTGGGAAGAGATGCAGCAACTGGAAGGGGGGTTCTGTTTGCTACTGAAGCCTTACTTGCGGAGCATGGCAAAGGCATTGCAGGCCAGAGTTTTGTAATACAGGTAAATGTCGTGTAGATTAAGCTCTTTGAATTTAAAATGATGAGAAATGGAGAACCAAGTGGGATATGTGTCATGAAGGCTCGCTCTAATGATGCAGCGAAAATTCAGGAATACTTAAATAAAAGAAAGAACAGAAAAGAACTACACAGCGTCAGTGGATTGCATAATACGTGCGTTTTCAACTTGTTGGTTACAAAAAGGTTTTTTTTTATAAAAAAATTCTAGCTTTTTAAAAAGGTTTTTTTTTAAAGTCTAGCTTTCTCTTCATTTGCATTCCAAAGCAGGGCAGTTGATCACCTTATCTGCAAAGGTTGCCTGCCACAGATGAGCAACTATCGCCTTGCTTGCCTTTTCAGGGATTCGGTAACGTTGGTTCCTGGGCTGCTCAACTGATCACTGAAGCTGGTGGTAAGGTGATTGCCGTCAGTGATGTCACAGGAGCTGTCAAGAACATCAATGGCCTTGACATCTCCAAGCTAATGAAGCACTCGGTAGAGAACCGCGGGATCAAGGGCTTCGATGGAGGAGACGCGCTTGACCCACACTCACTGCTCACCGAAGAATGCGACGTCCTCATCCCGGCAGCACTAGGGGGAGTGATAAACAAGTAATCTTCTTCCTCATCGCAGTTTCACTGCATCCTAACACCGGCAGTCAAATCTAACTTCTGTTTGGTTATTGCTGTGTGTTCAGCTATAATAACCTCCTAGCTATAAATGAAAGATTGACGAACATTTTTGCAGGGACAATGCTGGTGACATCAAAGCAAAGTACATCATTGAGGCTGCCAATCACCCCACAGACCCTGAGGCAGACGAGGCAAGTCCATCAAAGCTAAAGTGTCAGTGCCTGACAGTAAAGAAATGTACCACTGTCCGTAACGTTTCCTCTCTGAATTCCTTGCGCAGATCCTGGCGAAGAAAGGCGTTCTCATTCTCCCGGACATCCTCGCGAACTCCGGTGGCGTCACGGTCAGCTACTTCGAGTGGGTTCAGGTCAGTAGCAGCTTACAGTTCCTTGCACTCCCAACTCTCTGTCAGTTACTGCACAATCACAAGGTTGTGCTTTTGTTCAGATCAACTTAACTCAAAAGCTGCTCCTGCTGCTGTTGTTGTGGTTTGATCAGAACATCCAGGGGTTCATGTGGGACGAGGAGAAGGTGAACAACGAGCTGAGGACGTACATAACGCGCGCGTTCAGGGACGTGAAGGAGATGTGCAGGAGCCACCACTGCGACCTCCGCATGGGCGCCTTCACCCTCGGCGTCAACCGCGTCGCCCGCGCCACCGTCCTCAGGGGTTGGGAGGCCTGATCTCGTCATTCATCCATCATGGGGGATCCCGGGAAATCGATTCAATAACCTCGTGTGTTTTCTTGGAGACTTCTTTGTTCGAGAACGAGCGCAAAAGGCTTTGCGCGTCTTTGCGTTAAGTGTTTGAGATCCTGTAGACTGACAGAACAGTAGCAGTATGTTCTACTGGGCTCTGAATCATCTTCATGTAATCCATAGCTGAAACGCAGCAATGCAATTTGGGTTCTTGGCAACTTCGGTCACGCATTCATCTGTTGATATCTGCGTCCATTTGATGAGATTTGATGATCCATGAGTCAATTTTATTAACGCTCTTGCTATTCCATGATCGCCTGAGAATTCGCAAGATCTCGGTCGATTTGTTGACCGTGGGATCTACGATGCAATTCATGCTCCTCAGTCACCTTCTCCAACTACGGCAGTGATGGACTGCGAGGCGGAGCCGAGGACGGTGACCTCGCCGGAGAGTTTAGGAGTTGCGAGACGGAGCTAGAGTTGAGGTGGGAGCACGGAACCGAGCATGGTGACGTCGTCGGAGAGGTTCTTTTGGGGTGAGGGTGTTCATAGTCATCGGAGAAGAACCTGGGCTCCCTAAGAATAGAGGGATGACTGGTAGAGGCAGCGGATCGTTAGGGCGGTGTGGGCTGGGGTTGGAGGGCGGGTCGACGGGAAAGGGCCGGAGGACGGGAGGACGGTGGCGGAAGAAAAAAGAAGAGTGGGCGTCGAGATAAAGAAGAAAGCCAGTTTTAGGCTTAGCCATTAGACGGAGATCCACCTAAAAATCGGCTATGATAAAAATAATAGACAATTGTTATATGGGTCCGACTGCCGCTCAGTCGCCTGAGATTTTCTTAAATCTCAGTCGATTTGTTTTGGGCCGTTGGATCGAGATCAACGGCCAGTGCATCGTCTTCTTCCTCCGGCCGCTCCCGATCGTCTTCTTCCTCCCGACGCGCGCTCTCTGTCTCTCTCTCTCCCGACCTCCGACGGCTCCGCCGCCATCATATCCGGCGGCTACCGCCGCCGGATCAGGCCTCTCCTCTAAACCCGACGGCCGGCGCAGCTTCAACTCCGGCTCCGGCAACACCCCCCACCCTAAACCCTAACCCGGCAGACTCCGGTGATTCGGCCTCGCCTCCGCACAGCGCCGCCGCTCCGCGTCGTCGCCGGGCTCCGGCTCGGCGACGCTAACTCGTCGGCCTTGCTCGCCTCTGCCTCGCCGTCGCCTTCGCCGCCGCTACGCGTCGTCGCCGGCTCCAGCTCGGCGCGTGCTCGCCCTCGCCGTCGCCGCCGCTCCGCGTCGTCGCCTGCTCCGGCTCGCCCGCGTCATCGCCCGAGGTTGAAGACCACTGAGAAAAAATCTCAGTTGACTGAGGAATAGCAAAACCGTTGTTATATAGGTGGACCTTTTATTAGCATCTCATGGCAGCATCATGTCACGACTCACGAGCCGGCACGCGTATCACTCGACGAGCGGATCGGTGGAGATGAAACTGTAGATGGCCATGTCCCTGAGGCGGCCCTTGACGACGCGGTAGCTCCGCAGCACGGCCTCGCGGCGGAACCCGGCCTTCTCCAGCGCGCTCCGGGACGCGGCATCGTCGGCGTCGATGAGCGCCTCGACGCGCTCCACGCCCTTCAGGTCGCCGAACGCCGTTGCCGCGGCGCGCTTCAGGGCCGCCGCGGCCACGGCTCCATTGCCCCAGTGCGCGCGCGCCAGCATGATCCCGAGCTCCGCGCGGCACCGGTCGTCCGTCGGCGTCACGGACACCGCGCCCACGACGGCGCCGCCGCCGCCGCCGAGGCAGACGGCGCGGAACCAGGGGTGCGGCAGCACGGTGTCCCGGACGAACGCCAGCAGGGGCTCGCGGGATGGGTACGGGTCCCACGTCATGGAGGCCGTGGCCACGGGGTCCGACGCCCACGCCGTCATAGCGTCGACGTCGGCGAGGTCGAACCGCCGGAGGGTTACCTCGCCCACGCACTCCGTCGTCCGGCCAGGCGCTTCTTGGTCCATCTCCGAACCTTCACTACTCGTCACACACAGTAATCAGAGGGAGGCGCTGAATGAGACAAAGGGTGAATGGCCTAACCTACCTCATCTTGTCAGAGATACAGTGATCATCAAATTATTATCTTGTTTTCTTGTGAAGTACGTGTTGATCGCCAGATGGTTCCAAGAGGATCGCGTCATTGTGAACGATGCTGGCGAAACACATCGTCACCAACCACGGCCACCTGCTTGTGTCTAGAAATGGCACGGCTCCACTGTCGTGACGTCGTCGTCATCCGTCACCGTCACTCCATCAGTAGCTAGCTACAATGATCGAGCACGCAACACCATTGACGACTCACGCAGGAAATTAATTATAAGCAACAATTTTTCAGCGAGACACACAGAGAGCGAAATTACCAGCAGCAAATTTATTTCACTCGATACTACACGTTGCAGCTTGCAATAAATATGCTAACTTGGTCTCGGAATCGCAGTGCAGTTTCAGGTGCGGTGGCATCGATGCGGTTGCGCATGGCGCAGTGTCACTGGGGCAAGGCGTCGCCGGAGATGAAGCTGTACATGACGAGGTCCCTGACGCGGCCCTTGTGCCAGTAGTGGCGCCGGAGCAAGCCCTCCCGCCGGAACCCGGCCTTCTCCACCACGCGCTGCGACGCAGCGTTGTCCACGTCCACGAGCGCCTCCACGCGCACCAGGCCCTCCACCTCGCCGAACGCCGTGGCGAGCGCGCGCTTCGCGGCCGCGGTCGCCACGCCCTTGCCCCAGTGCGCGCGTGCCACCACGTACCCGAGCTCCCCGCGGCACCGGTCCGCCGTGGGAGCCACGGACACCGCGCCGACGGGGCAGCCGGCGAGGCAGATGGCGCGGAACCACGGGTGCGGGAGCACGGTGTCCCTGATGTAGGCGAGCAGGGCATCCGTGGACTCGTAGGGCTCCCAGCGGCAGAAGGCGGCGACCTGTGGGTCCGACGCCCACGCCATCATGGCGTCGACGTCGGAGAGGTCGAAGCGGCGGAGGGTCACCTCCATGAGCGCTGTGCCGGGAGGACGGGCTCCGTTTCTCGGTCTTGCCTGGAACAGGAGTGGTTAGTGGGCAGTGGCTTAGGTTAAGTGGTTACTAGCTAGAAACTCCCTCGTTCCATAGGCATACATGTTCTTTTCTTTACACTACAATACTAGAAAAATGACAAGAACCATGATACCGACTAAAGTGTATCTGGGTGTCCAAAGTACCGTTGTGAGATATAACCTCAACTCAAGATAAGAAATATCACGGATGGAGCCGCCGTGATTCGGCTCCCGGGAGCGCAGACACGCTGTCGAACCTAATCAACAAATCCCAGTCCTATTCCTTGCTTGAGATTGCTTGTCCTTGGTACATCATTAGATATAGATCCAAAAATGGATCCTAGAAAGAAAAATCGACAAGCCGCAGCTGCGTCAAATCTCGCCGCTACCAAAAAACACCGGCCCAACCTCCTCGCCCCTCTCCGTCGTTGTTGATCGCAGCGTGCGTTCGCGACGGTGTGACTCGCGTGTGGAGCGGGGCGCTAGTCCTCGCGGTGGTTGTGGTCGCGATTGCACTCAGTTGGTGTGACGCTGTTCCGTGCTCTTACTAACCGGGGGACCGTCCAGATCTGGCGTTGTCTAGATCTGCTATTGCATGCGATGTGCTTGCGTTGCCGATGGTCAAGGTGCACCCTGTGCCGTCGATGATGGGTATGCCTCCCTCCCTCGGTATGCATCTCTAGCGACCACGGGCATGATGTCCCTCTTGCTATGTTTGTTCTAGATCTGGTCGCCGGGCCAGCTCCGGATCTAGACCGTGGGTGCGAAACCACCGGCGTTGCAGATGCGAGCAGCAGGAGAGGTCTAGCAGCGCCCGCCTCCTAGCGTCGCAGGGCTGCCATCTCCTCCTCCTTCTGCTACTCCCTGTGCCACTGCTACCTTGGGGTGCGGCGGCTTGCGTGGGCCTCGTTATTGGCAGGGAGGGTCATCCTGAGTTGCCGTTGACGGGTCGGTGCCCCTTCCTCGGTGTGCGTCGGTGTTGTCCGCGAGTGATATCGGGGCTATTAGTGCTTTTTTAGATCTAGGCTAGTCACGTGGTGGCCTTTGACGACCACTGCATTCCATGTCATGCCATGTGCTCAGGTTTATCTTGTGGTGATGGTTTAAGTATGCAGGCTAGGTTCGTGTTCATGGTGTGGTCTAGGTTGAATAATGCCCTTTAATGGCGCAGTTGCACACTTCATATTGCAAAGTGCTCGAGGGTTGTTCTCGTAGTGATGGTCACCGATTCTGCTAGCGAGGATGGTACATGTAGCTTCGTCTCCGCTTAAGGTGTTGGTAGCACACCTCACTGTGCAAAGTGCTTAGGACTGTTCTAGTGATGGCCGCTGAGTAAGCCAGTGAGGTCGGTGCCTACAACATGATCTTGGCTGAATGATTCCCTTCGACGATGATGACGACACTCCTTGACGTGCATTGTGTTCGTGGTTGTTCTTGTGGCGATGGCCCTTGAGTAAGTGGGTGATGTTGGTATTTCCTACATGGTCTCAATAGAGAGATTTCCTGCATCGACATCTGAGGCACTCCTCGGTGAACTACTACGGATTGTTTCTGTGGTGATGGTCACCAAGTATGTCAGCTCGGTAATGTTTGTCGAAAATGCATGACTTTACCATTTTTCTGTTCAGCTTGTTTTCCTTTTGTTGTAAGCACATCGATGTTCACACTATAAAGTTTATACTTCATGTAGCTTAACCAATGACTCCTTAAATAGGAACTCAGGAGCCTGGTCCTGTAACGTTTGAAGACAGCTTGCCACCGATTGATTCTAATATATCCAAAGGTCCTAACACTAAGCCATCTCCTTTTTACTCTCACGGCCGCCGCTTTCGCACCCGTGTACCATCACTGTTCAACGTCGGAGGCCCCCTTTCCACCTTACTCTTAATATGTTGTCGACATTCCTCACAACCCTGCTACAACCTTTTCCTCCATCGTCGCCAGCAAACGCCTCCCTCCATCCCCGATTCATACTCTCTAGTTATACGTGCGACGACAGCCTTCATACTCTGTCCATCGACGAATTGGCGCCTGCCCCACGAAATTTAGGCCGTTTTCCCATTAAACCCTAACCTAACTTTGGTGGAACCGTGCAACAACTTCACAAGAGAAGGCAAACTTACCGGCGAGAAGGATGCTGACAGTGCCGAATTGCCACGCAGATTTAAGGTACAAAATTTGGACAAACTTTTGGTAGATTTCTCGCTGACAATTTCTATAAGAATCCAATAACTTATTAGAAATATTGCGTTAAGAACAGAAAATAACATAATACTTTTTATAATTACAAGAAAAGACGTACATATACACACATCACCACAAAAACACACTGCATACGCACACACCTACGCAAGCACGTCCTCTATTATATGCTAGAATTGATGGGGACCGGAGATAAATCCGTGTATCTCACAAAATTTGTATAAAATACACCCGCGTATGTGTAAATGTAAACACCAAAATTTAAACCTAGTGAATAAAATTATGCCTCTACAATTCCACCAACTCACCAAGAGGTTGTTGTCGCTAACATAATACTCTACATTGCATCATTTAAATAAGCACCCCTCCTTGTTCCTTGTGTGTGTACGAGCTGATGGGCCCAGACAGTATGCGTCACGTGGTTGCGACTTGCCCACCATCTCGTCTGAGGAGTGCAACAATCCCAATGACAGGCATGGGCAATTAGTGGCGCTGTCGTCTGTATTTTAACATGCCGCATCAACGGTCACTACAGACCACCAAATTAGGAGTTCAGTTTCGTTCACATATATGAAAGCATTTGATCCGTAGCTCATAAGGATAGCCAAACAACTGAAGAAATCACACTACATGCAGCTCAACGCGATCTAGAGCGGTCGAAGAAAAGAGCAGGAGTACAACACACTGCAATCTAGAGAAAGTTCCACTGAACCTGAACAGAACACTTGAACAAAGAAATGGCAAAAACCACCTACGAATTACAGGCAAATTTTCTCTTCACATCCCTATGCATCAACCTCATGTATCAAGCGTCATTACACGTTGGAATCAATCGAGCAGTGGGTCGGTGGAGATGAAGCTGTAAATGACCATGTCCTTGACGGCTCCCTTGAGCACGCAGTACCTCCGCAGCACGGCCTCCCGCCGGAACCCGGCCTTCTCCAGCACCCGCTGCGACGCGACGTTGCCAACGTCCACGAGCGCCTCCACGCGCTGCAGCCCCTCCACCTCGCCGAACACCGTGGCGAGCGCCGACTTCACGGCGGCCGTGGCCACGCCCTTGCCCCAGTGCGCGCGAGCCAGCACGTACCCGAGCTCGGCGCGGCACGCGTCCGCCGTCGGCGACACGGACACCGCGCCGACGACGGCGCCGCCGCCGAGGCAGATGGCGCGGAACCAGGGGTGAGGGAGCACGGTGTCCCGGATGAAGGCCAGCAGGGGCTCCGTGGATTCATAGGGCTCCCAGCTGCAGACGGCGGCCACCTGGGGGTCCGACGCCCACGCCATCATGGCGTCGACGTCGGCGAGCTCGAATGGCCGGAGGCTCACCTCCACGGCCTTCGTCGCCGCCGGCTTCGCGGGCTGGGTTTCTTGGCCCTGGTCCATTTTTGTGTTGCTACGTACTGAGATTGTTGCCGACGGGCAGCGGTCCGTGTTTATAGAATCAAGCAGACCAAGCGCCTACTCTGTTTGATCACATCACACAGTAATTATGGTTTAGGAAACTTGATCACCAAGTTTGCTTTGAGCTAATTTTGCAAATTCTGATAGTATGAGCGAATGATGAGGTGATTTGCTTCTTAAGAAAAGTCCAGATAAGAAAAGGACACAGGCAAGTATGAATGACAACGATGATGGGGAGAGAGGAAAGGAAAGCGGGAGGAAAGAGGTGTGGGCGGCTATAGAGAAGTCAACGGTCCACCTCACTACGACTTCTTTTTTTTTGAGAGGCACCTGACTACGACTTCTTAGGAATCAAACAAAAATCAACACAGATAAAGCAACATGTGAACACATCGATGCTGGCATATCTCACAGCAGCCTCGGTAAACATCAATCCAACTACATGTACGGCCCAAAGTTCTTGAAGTCGGGCCTAGCCAAGGCCCATAATTTCGGCTCGCACAAAACTTGTCCTAAAGCCCAAAAAACCTGACTGAAATAACAGCAAACACTTTGTTCAGGCTGGGCTTGGGCCTGATCGTTCACGGTCGTGCATTTACAGGCCCGACCCGGCCCGGCCCTTCAACAGGTCTAATCCACATCAGTATACGAAGTATCCGCAAGTACACGCACAATTGAACAAAGGAGTTGTCACAGGAAATGAATCCATGATGCACAGCTCTCAACAAAAACTAATTAATCCTTGCTGGCTCCGGCATGTCAGGCACCCAGTCAGACAACATGAATCAACGTAATCGCTGCGCCGACGACGATGAATGCAACTATTCTTCCTGCGTTGTTAACGTTCCCGTCGGAGTACACAGGTGTTGGAGTGGCCTTTGATCCAGACCCTGCATTAGCTTTAGAGATTGAAAGTGATGCTCTGATTAGTCCATTGTCATGAAGCCCTGCTCCTTTTTTCACCCCAATATCTGTTTCAAGTGCATGCTCTGAGTCTAAAACTATGTGAAATCTGTACCTGCAGGGGTAACGCTGGGATCTGAGGGAGTCGCCGGAGTGCTGCCAGCCGTTGGGTTCGCCGGGGACGGCACCGGAATTCCCAAGGCTGCACAATCACACGACATTGTTTACTTGTGGTGTTCCGCATTTTCCGGGCGCGCCAAACCTAGTATACAATGCGAACTTACATTCGCATTGGCTGGCGGGTGGTGCCTGGACCCTGCACGCCCCGGGGAGCTGCAGCGCGCGGGCGCCGTCCACGGCGACGCCGAGCGTCGCCGCCGTGCCGCCGAGCACCATGCAGAGGCACCGCGGGCTCGACCCCAGCACACCGGACACCGCCGAGCAGCACGGCGCGCCGGGCGCCGTCGCGTTGCCCGACACGTAGCCCATGCATGGCGACAGGCTGACGAGCTCCGGCATGCAGCCCGAGCCGCCGCCGGAAGGTGGCTGCGCCGGCCCCGGCCCCTGTGCCTGCGCCGCGCACCGGCACGCCAGCAGCGCGGCCACCACGGCCATGCCAAGGCCTAGCGCAGTGACGTCGTAACCCGCTCCCATCGCCTTCGACTGTGATCGAGAGGTTTGCTTTCTTCGTTGTTTATGACGTGCAGCAGTGCAAATATGTATGCCACGCACATGAAAAGCTCTCTGATTTTATAGCAATTAATCGTGCCCGTGACAGATCAACGCATGTTGAATTCTAGTACCGAACGCTGGTCGTACCAGACCATGGAAGCAGCTAATTAGGTAGCACTGGTGAGCTCACACTCGCTAAATCTTGTGTTAGCTTGTTTGGTCAACTTCTCGCCAAATCCTTTGCATCTTTAGACTTCTCGCCAAATCTTTGCAGGTTTTGACTTCATTTTTTGGATGGACACAGAGAGAGAGAGAGATATCTCGAGCAGTGCATAATTAACTTTGTGCTTTTGCTAATTCTTAGTTGTTTAATTTTTTTTGTAAATTTCAGTCACCTTAAATCACATAGTAGTGAGACTAAAACTACAGTTCAAAAAATGTGTAATTTTTTGTGAGAGCTTACTGTAACTTTTAGTCTATAGGTTACATATGAAGTAAAAGACAAAAAAAATTGTTAGATTTTGATCAAAGACTTAAAAATGTTACACAACCGAAAAATAATAAATCCTTTTAACTCCGTGGATTCATTTGGTCACGGACAAATTCCTACCTGACCTAATCACAGGCATCTCGATCAGCATCGGCTGGGTTCGTGCAACCACCTTAACCTAATACTTATCTACCGCCTGAAACATTCTTTAAGTATATACACTAATGTATACTCACACTAACACGCTGCCACACACATGCATATATAAGCCGTGAAACAGCATGAGGACTTGCATGGTTTGCTGCTTCAAAAAATTTCTCTCCAATTAATAAGGCGTACATATGACAGTATGAGACTTGACGGGACGATGGGTGCGGCGGCGGCGGTCGCGGTGGTGCTGGCCGTGTCCGTGCTGGCGCCGGCGTCGGGGCAGGTGGCTACGTCGTGCACGGCGTCGCTGATAACGACGTTCACGCCGTGCCTGAACTTCGTGACGGGGAGCACCAACGGCGGCGGGTCGCCGACGCAGCAGTGCTGCAAGGCGGTGGCTGGGGTGGTCCGCACCGGCGCCGACTGTGCCTGCCTCATCCTCACCGGCAACGTGCCCTTCAGCCTACCCATCAACCGCACGCTCGCCATCTCCCTCCCCAAGATTTGCAAGTCCTTGTCCGTCCCGTTGCAGTGCAGAGGTTGGTTTCAACAGATCGACTTGATTTTTTGTTTACTGCAGAAAACAAACTTACTTATTACTGCATTGACTGATCTTCGATCAACAAAATAATTAAGATTTGCCACCTACTAAACGTATTTGTTCCGTTTCTTAACTTTGCAGATACAGCAACGCAAATCCCAGCTCCAGGTAATTTAATTCTTCTTGTTTAACCAAGCATCCTTAACAGTATCATATTACTGTAGATTACTGAACAGGACACTGAACAATTAACTTGCAGGACCCATCGCATTTGCTCCGGGACTGCCCCCTCTGCGTAAGCATCTTCTGCATTGTGCTCATACCATACCAAAGCTGCAGAATTCTTTATCTGAATTTTACTGACCAGTGTGCTCAAAACACTTTCGCAATTCCGCAGCACCATTGCCGCCGGTGTCGCCGGTGGTTCCCACGGCGACGTCGCCGGCGGTGGACTCGCCGCCGATGACACAGGGGCAGAGGCCAGTTGTGGTGCTTAGCTCGGCGTGGAGGAGCGCCCGAGTAGTGTTCTTGGCGCCCGCATCCGTTGTGCTGATTGTGGTTGCATCCATTTTGGTTTGATTAGATAGAGTGCATTGGGCATGTCTTGTTGACTAAGTTGACTTGTTGTAGGATGCATCTGCTATGTACACCTTGTCTTCGCTGAGAAATTATACAGTGATTTTTGTGTTGAGAAGATGGCTTTGAGTCACTGTGCAAACATTTTTTTTGGGTGGAAATATGATGTGATTATGGAACATAAATACTCTATGATTTTGAGTCACTGTGTAAACATATGTTTTAAAGACATGACGTGAACGACGAGCGAAGTTTAAACTACCCAGTCTTAGCAGATCACATATCCAACGATATATTAGACGAACAAGAAGAAATTGACACGAATCTTTTATAATGATATCAGGGTAGTTGAACAAGAACAAGCGGCTACATCGACGTCACCTCGTAAGTGGTTAGCACTAGCAGCCCTCGCTAACATGGCGCGAAGCAGCACGTCGCTTCTCGCCTTCTCGGGAAAGTCTAATATGAACCTATGGCACTTATCGTTTGATCTGTTCATGCCCAGCCAAGCTATTTTTGTGGCCTAGGCAGTTCTAGCCCGAAGTCGGCCCGGACTCGGCTCGGAATTCTGACCCACAGGCTTGGCCCTGGAGACTGAAAAGGTCAATACAAATAATAAGAATGTAACTTTATTCAGAGAAAAGAACAAAATATTTTATACGAAAAATATGTAGAAAATGATTTTCTCTGTCCTTCGGGCTTTGGGCTGGGCTTTAGGCTTATCCTTATCGGGCTGGGATCGGCCCTGTCCTATCAAGGCTGAGCCCTTTCCATACCGGGGCCAACATTTGATCATGTCACTTCTCACCAGTCACCATCTCGCAAATTTGCAGCAATACACTGACTGATTTCCAGAAGCAATACGCTGAAATATGCTGATGAGAGCAGAGGCAGATCCAACAAACAGGCTCATTTCCAATTGAATAATCTCGCAGTTACATCGCTGCTGCATTTGCATAGAGGCCAACGCTACTTAATCCCGGTACTACTTAGGTGCTCTGTGCTCACAGACTCCAGATCTTTCTCTTCACAATATTTTTTTATCAGGTTGTTACCATGTGAGGATGACACATGTTAATTCCTAACCAAAATAAGAACACAAGAGATAACCAACAAAAACCATACTGTTTGACAGTCAAATACCGTTGTTAGCCTCATCTAACACGGCATGACCGGCACCTGGTTCAACTCTGAATACCTACTATTTTAGCAGCCACATATATTTTCTGAAGTAAAAAGTACATGACAACTGCAGGAATTCAGAGAAAGAAATCATTTCCTGACAGAGTAGGAAAGTAGGAACATGCAGGTCACCAACATAACCAACTAATCCACCTTCCCCAACAAAGCCAGTCCTATAAAAGACACACCAGCTCGAATGCAAAGAGCACAAACACACAGGCTGATCAACCCAAGCAAGCAGCGTCCAGTTCCGATCCATCCAAGAAGCTAGCTTCTCGCAGTAGCAAGCTAAAGGCGAAGAGAGATCAATGGCGGCGAGAGCGAGAAGCCTCCTCCTGGCCGCGATGGTGGCGGCGGTGCTCGTCACCTTAGCGTCGGCGCAGTCCGGGTGCACGACGGCGCTCGTCGGCCTGTACCCGTGCATGAACTACATCAGCGGCAACGACACGACGCCGACGAAGAGCTGCTGCTCGCAGCTCGGCTCCGTCGTGCAGTCCCAGCCGCAGTGCCTCTGCGCCGCGCTCGGCGGCGACTCGTCGTCGCTCGGCGGCATGACCATCAACAAGACTCGCGCGCTCGAGCTCCCCAAGGAGTGCAACGTGCAGACCCCGCCGGCCAGCAGGTGCAACGGTGGTAAGTGTTCGGCGAAACCTTTACAGGAGCAGAAGCATCATTGATTCACTGCACGTGTATTGTTTTTGCTTCCTGCGTTGCTGAAAGGAGTTGTTTTTTCTCTTGCAGCTGGTGGTGGCAGTGCTCCGGGCGCCGGGACGCCGACCACGCCGGCGGTGCAGACACCGGGATCGGGATCGAAGGCGACGCCAACGGCCTATCTGCAGGGAAACGGCGGCTCGTCGCTCCGGGGCCCGGCGGGTCTGGTGTTCGCGCTCGCGGCTGCTGCGGTCTACGCCGTGTCCGCCGTGTGAGCGTCTCAGCTACTGAACTGAAGCGCTGGTGATTCAGAAATGTATTTCTTGTGTGGTATTATTGGTTTAGCATTGAGCATTGGCGAGGGGGATTGATTCAGTGTTGTGTTTCACATCTCTGTACTATTGTTATTAGTTGTTTTGCTGCAGTCGCAATAAAGAGCTACTCGTTGTTTTGTTTCCATTGATGATTTATCATATCGTGCATTTTGATCGATGTGCTTCGCCTATCACATCATCATCGATCTGGAACTTACATCCAACTTGCGAGTGAACACAGAACATCTTAAATTTCAACGTCAACCAGAAAAAGAGACGGAGCACATCAATACACATCTCAGAAAAGAGCAGAAAACAGAGCAGCGATGTTAATACGTTTATAATTTAGTTACAAAGTAGCGCAAAGCTATAAGTCCAGCCACAGGGCAATGGGGATCTCAAACAGGCATCATGCTGTGGCCTGTCCGCCCGTGCGGTCTCCAAAGGATTTTCACTGAAGTATTCGGGGCCATACTCTCTGGCTCTGTCCTTGTCAACGATCTTGTTGTTACCTAACCCTGTGATGAGTAGTGAACCTGAAATTGCATCAGATTGCAGAGTTTTGACCCTAGCAATCTTTACTATCTTAAAGATAGGAGCTGGTGATAATGCACTGTACCCCCTTCTTCCCTCCTCGCAATACTTTCGGCGTTGCCATGTGGGCTCCTCCATCGACCAACGTTCCTCTGATTCTCTGAATACTTTGCTCCTCCTCGCCCCGTTGCTCCGAAACAACCACGCTTCTCCCATGTCCTATTCCCTTCTCTTCAAACCTCTCCTGCGATCCCTTCATCTACTCCCACATCTTCCTCGGATTGGCTGGGGAGGCGTTGTTTGGTGGAGTGCTGATTGAGGACGTCCGCTGCTCAGCATGGGCGTGTAGTCGAGGCGAGCGATGGGGTGCGAGACACGATTCCTTGCGTCGGTCGTTGTCTCCGTCCCCGAAGCTCTCTTGTGGCGATATGTTAGACTATGTATATAGGGCCAGTTCTTTTGGCAGATTCTCTTAGAATCTGCCTCCTTCCCAGCTTCCCCCAGAATCTGTCCCTCCAAAAATTTTCACAATCTGAACTCCTCAGAATCTTATTAGTTCAGATTGTGAAAAAATTTGAGGAGACAGATTCTGGAAGAAGCTGGGGAGGGGCAGATTCTCTCTCAGAATCTGCCAAAAGAACTAGTCCATATTCTCACTGAAGTCGAAGCAACATCTAAAATTCAATTCTTTGCTACAATTAATCTAACTTAAGATGATGCGATTTTCTCGAGCGAAAGCTACCATGGCCAGGCTCCTGATCGAAGCTGCAGACGGAGGCTGTGGACGGACAACCTGATCGATAGAGCATAACGGTTGGACGCGGACCTGGCGGTGGATCGTGTCATTGACTCATTCATCATCTGCATGAATTGCTCGCACGAGACAGCAAAATAGATAATTAATGGTGAAAAAATGATAATGTAACATTGCATATAAATTAAGGAACTCGTCCTTATTCGTGGCATCAAACTTCGAAAGAAAAATGCCCTACAAAATGAAACAGAGAATGTAAGAATAACCACATAAGATATCTTAACAACATATTTGTGCCATGGCACAACCTTGACTAGCTATTCCATTTCATCTGAAGACGAGGAAATGAGAACTTGCAAGCGCAATGACCTAGATATTTCATAGTCAGTTTTTTTCTCTCTCCTTCAAAACGATAATTATCCTAAATAACAAAACGACGAGTCAGCTGATGTCACAACTCTTTGACCTCATCCTTGTCCACCCTGAACCGCCGGGCCTCCTTGATGCACGTGTCGAGGAGCTCAACCGCCTCCTTGACACAGTCGGGACGGTGCGGCGCCGGCGACGGCGTACATCGTCGGGCTCCTCGCTCCTGTCGTACCTGGCGATCACGGCGTTGACGGAGGGAGCGTAGCCGAGCACTCCTCGGGCGACGTCGGTAGCGACGCTGCCGATCTTGTCTAGCCTCAAGCTGGCCTTCAGCTCCTCCCTTAGATGCACATCGCGAAACAGATATCGAAGTTGGATTACCGGCCGCCCGGCCGGCACAAGATAGTATAAGATAAAACCTTGATTAGAGACTGATCAAAATTTTAAGCCCTGCTGTGTGGATGGAGTGTGAGAATCTTGGTTGTGATTACCAGTCGCCGGCAAAGCCAAGAAGCACATGGGAGCCGAGCCGCGTGACATGGTCGTCGTTGGGTTGCTAAACACGAAGCTGTTAAACATATTACGTGATCAATAGCTAATTAATAATACATCTTCGATTGAGATGTGTAAGTGTAAAATGGTCAGGTTCCAAATCAAGAAACGCTATAAAATATGGGGGCCAGCCCTGCACCTAATTAAGATCAAATTTGATTAAGGTTAATCTGAACCCTAACACTCGATTACTCTTAAAACTAATGCAGAAAGTGTTTTTATTGGCTTGAAGATCAATCAGGTCGTCGAGATGTTGTTCGGAGTCGAGAATGACTATATCTTCATCCCGTACGTCTACTATGAAGATGACATCATCAAACGTAAATCAATGTCCTAAATTCCTCATAAATTATTGTGTTCGTGAGATTTGATGGAGATCTATCAATGGTATAGGCAACTAGACTTACGTTTGGTATCAGAGCATTAGGTTGTATCTAATCTCTGAATCGAATCACTAGATTGCTCCGAGTATAATCTCCTAGATCAGTGCGTAACTTAAACTCTAATTTATCCGATTAGAGGTTTAGATGACTTGTTAATGGTGCATTAGGATCAGCGCCCAGTAACCACTAATTATCACAGATCGCGCGCGTGAGAAATGGAGCGAGCCTCTAGGAACTGCACCTATCACATCACAGATTAGACCTGTTCATCATTACATATGTCACAGATCACAGATCGACCTAAACGTGATCAGCGCCGCCGCGTAATTAGGCACTGCGCTTGATTAGAGGCCGCAGCCGCCGGTTCGTGTAGGCCGCGTGCGCCACACCGGGCTGCTGCGCTACCGGGCCACAGCGCACGATTTTGGGCCGCGCCCTGCTTCGGCTCGCTGGGCTGTGCATTGCTGGGCTGCAGGCCGCGCTGGGCAGCAAGCTTCATAACGGGCTGCGCTCGCTTAGCCAGGCCGCACTGCTGGGCCGTCTCTGGCCGCTTCTCTTTGCTGGCCTGCCCATGAGTCTTAATTTTGCTGGGCTGCTCTGCGCTGCAAGCTAGGCCGAGCGTTGCTAGGTCCCTGCTCGGCTGATGTCGATCTGCTGAACCACCAAAGCCTGCGCATAAATCTGTGATGTGATACATTGACGCCGAAAGCTTATTTCTTGGTATTTTATTCCTTTTTCTTTTGGTACTGCATTTAATATTTTACTGCTCGGTAATTATTTTTATGTGCTAAATTCAGTTAACTTTCTGGGCATAATTAAAATGGAACCAACGAGAAATTTTAATTTGATATTGTCAATAATTTTAGAAATAATGTAATTAATTTTAATGATGCGACCAAAAGTTGTTTATAATCATGAATAGTTAGAATTAATTCCTCATTGATGAAATATTATTTCCTTTTCTTTTTGCCCAGTGGTTTTCGCAAAAAGAGAGGATAAACTATAATGAACATTCTCTCATATCTCAAAGAAAAATTATTTAAGGATTGTTATGGCTCTCGTTGCTCATTATGACTTACAGCTATATCAGATGGATGTTAAAACCGCATTCCTTAATGGTGACTTCTGTGAGGGATTATATATATGGCTCAACCGGAAAGTTTTGTCATAAAAGACAAGAAACATATCAGATGTATACTTAAGAGATCTATCCATAAACTAAAACAAGTATCTAGACAGTAGTACCTTAAATTTGATGAGATGATAAGAAAATTTGATTTTAAGAAAAATAAAATGGACAATTGCATATACTTTAAGATCAATGGGAGCAATTTTATCATATTAATATTATGTGTGAATGGTATCTTGCTAGCCAGCAGTGACTTGGACATGTTATATAAGACCAAATAATTTCTTTAATCTAATTTTGACATGAAAGATCTACGGGATGCATCTTATGTTCTAGGCATAGAAATTATCGGAGTATTATTCCGACAATACTGAATATGGGGTGGTGTGAGCACAGCAAATCCGGATGGATACACACGGGAGACAGGATTTAGACAGGTTCAGACCCTCGCGGAGAGGTAATACCCTACGTCCTGTGTTTGGTGGCTAGTATAGCTTGAATCCCGAGTGCCGCAAGCCTGGAGAATCGATCTCGAGGTTACTTGAGCTATGACACAATGGAGATTGTCTATGACTAAAAGGCTTACCGATCGGAGGTCCCCTACCAGGCCTTATATAGGCGGCCGAGATAGGGTTACAAGAATCCGGATCGGTGTAGCGTACCCGGTTTTAGGGCCGGATACGTCTCCCGTGTTTACTGTACCGATCCCTGGATCAGTAGTCGGTACACACAAGAACTTGATAACATTTACATACAATACCGAGTATTTTACATAATTATGCCATTATGGTCTTTATTCAACAGCATAGCCGTTTGGCCGAATAAAAGTAGCAGCGGAAAATAGCAAAGCGCAATTATTGACCCATCAATATGCCCATCCACAGGCAACTGACTGGGGAGAACGCCCTAGCCCTCGTGGTCGCTGATATCGTCCTCAGAACGCCACTCTTCTTCTTCATCTGGCCAAATCAACAAGCCAGGTGAGTACATTGAATGTACTCGCAAGCTTTTCCCCCGGGGAAATAATACGGCATAGTTCATGCAAATGGATATTTCAAAGGGGAGCTCTAACCTAGGTTTCATGTTGTGCGAAAATGTAAGTCTTTATTGTAAATAACAATAATAGATTAAAAGCGAATTTTGTAAAACGAAGATCCCTATGTAACACATCATCATCCGAGGTAGTCCTTGCTACCTCTCTTATTTCCTCCGCGGGATAGCCGCGCTCATCACCGCCTACTCTTTCGGCTTCCGCTCGCACTGCCCCGGCAGTGTAGCTAGCCTTTTCTTCAGCAATTCCTAGCTACCAATCCGGGTAGCGTAAATTGCACCCTGTGGACACATCATGCCCACGTCCTTAATCCCATTTCCCAGCTTTCACAACCAAAACATATTCTAACCAGTGTGTGGCCTTACCAGCTCATGTCCATGACCGAGGACGCGGCTATTCGAATAGTTTTTAACACTCTGCAGAGGTTGTACGGCTTTACCCACAAGATGTAGTTCCCCCTGGGCATGCTACCGGTCGCATGTGTCCAGGGTTTGTACAACGAGACCTTTCGCCTACTTTCATACTAGAGTCGGACCCGCTAGATGTTTTACCCAATCTTCACATTTTGCATCGCAAATCCTAAAGTGGGACTATTCTCATCTTTGTGTCGAATCCTCACACCCGCCTTGGCCTCACCATCTAGGACTTTTGACACAAATAGCGTCGTGAGAATTCTCTAGGGGCCCTACGTCCTACCTAGCACATACTTCTTACTTCCCACGGGTCCGAACCCTAATATTAGGCGGGTTACCTGAGTCAAGTCCTTCCCATAAAGGACATGTGGACGTACGGTGGGGAAACTGATTCAGCGGCACTTAGGCTCGGTCCTTAACTGATTCGAGCGGGACTCCATAACCAACCAACTCCACGGGTAGCGACCTGCTACCCGACCATTCCTTCCGCAAGTAGCAACCGGCTACTCTACCTCCTTATCACACCCTTAGCATTCCCGCCCGAATCCAAAATCCTTCATCATTTCATGTGGGTTTTTCACAAATATTTTCTTGTAAAAGATTTCCTCGGCATGTATAAACAAGCCGAGGGTTTTGATCCCATATCCCCCTGAACTTTGTAAAACTTGTTTTAACTAGAGCGGGTCTGAGCACAGCTACTGCTTATATTCCTACTACCTTGCCGGTCGATCTTGACCGACTAACTAGTCCTAGGGTTACAAAGGACGGATTCCAAACCTAGGGCATATGCATCTATTCGGCATAACTTTACTAACATAAAATATCAGTGATACTAAATAGCATGCAAGATTTTGCAAACAAAATACTTAAACGTAGCAAATATGGGATTTGACATGTTCAAGGAGGGAAAGCTTGCCTGGCAGCTCCGGGTCCTGTTCCTGTTCTTGGCGTGAAGGTGACGTCGGATCCTCTCGCGGCACGTACGGCACTCCGTTAACTATACGTCGAAAAGGTTCGGCGAATAAGAAGCAAGCGGAAGAACTTCGAATAAAACCCAAGAATTAAAATCACATGAAATGACGTTTTTTTAATCGGGTAGGAAGACTGGTTCTATTAGGGTTACTTGTTCAAAGTTACTGCTCTTATGAATTCGTGGGTGTTAGAGCTCTGCTAGGGTACTGGTAGTATAAACGTTTATTTCGATTATTCTGGAAATATGCATGCATGGCATATATGTGGGTTTAAAGAAAAGGAACCAATGCCCTAAACCAGATTCCTATTGTTTGAAAACAAAATGATTTAAATTTTTGGAAAAGTGAGTGAACCAAAAGTTCCTAAATACTCTTAACTTTCTGGAACCCAAGGAAATTCTCATAAAAACTGGTCATTAGCACCATGATCTATTTGAATGAGCTGCTCTGGTTCTAAAAGAAACAAACTACTGAATTAAAAACACTTCCCGACCAACTCAATGCGTTTTCATGCTGTCGGAAACGGAAATTGGAAAAGCGCCTTTACTCCATAGGGCAGCCCGGGTTCTTACCGTTTGGGAATGAGCTCCCCACTTACCTTGGTTGCTCGGTTTAGGACAGGGCGGCGGCGGCGGTGCTTCGGGCAACACTCCACCGGCGATGGGGCCTCCTAGCTAGGGTAGGGAAGAACTCCAGAGAGAAATGGAGGGGCTCGGGGTTCGTCTCCCTTGGGTTTCCAGAAGTTTGGGAGGCTCGGGTAGCGTGGATTTTTACTGAACAGGGGAGGGGAATGGGTGCTAGGGGTGGCGCTATAGCGGGCCGTGGGAGGGGGTGTCGGCCATGGGAGAGAAGGTGGTAATGGCTTGATGAGGAGAAGGGGTGCGCTGGAGTGTGGAGGAGGAGGCCGGTTGGTGGCTTGGGATGAGGGAGGAGCTCGGGTGGCCTGTTTATAGGCGGAGCGGCGGGCTGAGCTGGCGGGGCTCTGTAGCTCGGTGATGGGACAAGTCCGGGGCGAGGCCGAGGTTGCAGGAGGGGAGAAGGGTCACCTGGGGCGGCAGAGGCTCGGGGCAAACTCCAATCAGCGAGCGGCGCGCTGAGACGACGCGCGGCGCGGCGGGCGGCGCGGCCTCGTGGTGCGTTCGCACTGGCATGCTTGGCGCACGTCCGGTGACTCGGGTACCGCTGCCGGGGCTCCCGGCGAGGGGCTTTCCGAGGATTTACAGCCGATGATGAGGTGGACATGGGTGAGGTGATGGGTCGAGGCAGGGGCGGCGTGCTCCGACGAGGTGGACGACACGCGGCTGCGGGTGGTGCGGCTGGCATTGGCGCGCGGCGCGGCTTTTGGGCCAGAGCTCGCGTGTCGTGTCGACGGGCGGTGCGGCTTTCCGGTGCTCGGCGCGGCTTTGCGTCGGCGCTCGCGACGGGGAGCCATCTCGAGGATGTACAGAGGCAAGCATGCTGGACGGGGCGACGAGACAGTTCAGGACAGAGCGCGGCGAGCTCCGGTGGGCTGGACGACGCACTGTGCGGCGGGCGGCGCGGCTTTGGCCAGAGCTTCGCGGCGGTTGTTCCCGAGGTACGGCGAGGATGATGAGCTGGACATGGGTGAATCGACCGCTCGAGGTGCGGTGGCGCGGTGGCCGTAGGTTCCGGCTATGGCAGTGCGCGTGTTGGCATGGCAATGTCAGCCCAGTGCGCGGCCGGGGCGTGTCTTCGAGCGGCATGGCCTGCCACGGCGTGCTCTGGTGCAAATTGCTGTGCCTGGTCTTGCCTTAAAGGTCCTGGGGACATGTTCGAGCGCTGCAGGGAGTTTTGGCTTTGGTTTGATACTGTGAGCTGTGCAGCTTTGGCTCTGATGTTGGGAAGTCAGGAGAGAATCCAGCTGAGACACGGTTTGACTCGTAATGTCCAGGACTAGAGCCAAAGGGTAAGGGACAAGGAAAGGGCTGTTGGTGAACATGTGCCTGCTAGGAGTATTGGAAAGAGAGTTTCGCAGCTGGACGAGACGTTGCTACCGTAGACTTCGCTTGTCATCCCATGCTATGGATTTGTTTGTGCCAGGTGTTCGATAGCTGCCGATCGGGATCTTTGCACTGGACGTGCTCATGTTTTTGTGTATTCGGGATCCCGAATGTGAGGAGGCGGTTGTGCAAATTATCCAGAATTTTTGGGAGTGCGTAACTATAGGTTACTGTGCAAAGCTCCTTTTAGTTCCCCGCGTTTTTTAATTATGTTTGCGGGTACTTTTGTACTAAGCATTATTATTTTATGTTATACTCGTGTTAGGAATGTTGCTAGGGTGTCTCACGATCACTCTCGGGATTTATGGAGAGGTCGAGGAGTGATGGGCTTTGCGTTTAGGGTTTCGTTGGAAATGGGAATCAAGTCGGGAGGGAGAGATCGGCCGAGGGCTAGGGTTTCGGGATACGGCAAGGTGGAGGGGGTTGCGGTAGGTCTCCTGGATTCTTTCCCCTTCACTCCGGTATACTCCGTGATGAGGTGCCGTAAGCGGTTTAGGGTATACTGCGTGTGTGCGATGTTAGGGTTTACGCGTAACATGTGTCTGTCGAGGTAGGGTTTCGGAGGAAAAGGGTTTATGTGGATTTCGGAGATTGAGCGGGGTGTCATGGCACATTGATCAATTCAGGAGGTTAAGTTTCTGTTTTAGGGTTTTTGCCGATTCGTCGGGAAGGGTTCTGTGTATATGTGCATATGTATACCTACAAAAGCAATATACATTTGCACATGCTCATGATATGTTGCGGCGAAGAAGATGGCAGAGGGTTCTGGTGTCTGGAGAGAGTTTAGGGTACGTATACGCTTAAATTTTAGCGAGGGCGACGTGTGGTAAATAGCCGTAGGTGCGGTCTAGGTTATTCCCACTGGGGAGGAAAAGGGGATGAATGCCGGAGGTGCATTTGTGGCGGGAATACAAGAGTAAGCAACCACATATGGAATCAGGTGCTAAGCGGAATTGTCCGCGCTGTCGGACGAAGGGTCGAGGAATGAGGGTTTCAATCAAAACGGAGATCGATAGAGATAAAGACAAGGGTTTTCGTGTTAGGTATTTAGCTTCATCATGATTTGAACTAAAGTTTTATTTTGGTGTGTTTTCAGCTGACATTATTAACGAATTTTTTTTTAGCCCTAATTTTAGGGTTTTGGGAAAATCGGGGTGTGACAATCGGTTAACAGATTGATTTCCTAACTAGTTACAACAGATTCCGGGTATGCCGGGCAGATATTAGTCCATGTCTTGTACTCCACGTTGATGAGGCGCCCCCGTGTAGAAGTCGGACTCCGACTAGTCGGTCCGGCGCACCCTATGGCCAGAGGGCCGGATTCGTCCTCCTTGATGATACCCAGGTGGCATGTTATCATCAGTAGCCCCCGAGTCCTTCACGATCTTACTGCTATCGGTCTCCTCTTCTGGGCAAGCTTCCCGAGTGACCTTTGTTTGCAGGGAGATTGCGAAGGACTGATCGAACTCCATGAATCCCCGACTGAATTTCTGAGTAGCACCTGGCCTTCCCGAGTGGGTTAAGTCCAGCTAGTGTCCCCTGAAGGAACGCCTCCAAAATTCGCGTCAGAACCAGAGAAACAAGCCATGGCGCATAGGTTCCCGAGTGACGAAGCCTTACACCGAGTCATTCCACTGAATCTGGAAAATTCCGGATCCCGGAGCCTCCGGAATGGCGTTCTCGGAAGGTCCAGGTGGAGAATCCGGTAGCTCCGAGTTGCTCGGCATCCGACTTATGGGGGCTCCTTTGTCTTCTGTAGTATTCGCTCTGGGGGCACGAACAGTGCACCCAGAGGGTGTATCCCCCGAGCCTCTACTCGGTTCGAGGAACCGAGTGGAGTGTCTTCAGTGACTCTTCCCGAGGAGCTAGTTTACTTACCTTTCCGTAGATTTCACTCTGGAGGCACGAACAGTGCACCCAGAGGGTGTAGCCCCCCGAGCCTCTACTTGGTTCGAGGAACCGAGTGGAGGATCTTGATGATTTTCCCGCCTTCGACCGACTCGGCCAGCGCAAGGCCGAGTGCTCGGCAGCTTGAGGTGGAGAAAACCGCCACCGAGCCCTCTCTGAAGAGAACTCAGGACGCCGCCGTTGGTAAGCCCCCCGACTCATGTCTGCTCAGTCGGAGCCTGCCGAGTAACTTTGCTGCCGACATTGCCGATGAAGAGGTCCCCGTGTGATGGAGAAAGCCCAGTCGGTGGATACCAGTGCTGACAGCGTTGTCCTGAAAAAGTAGGAGAAAACACATGAACCGTTCCATATACATGTGAAGTATTCGGGAAGGCCGAGTGTAACTTGATTACGCATGTTTTGGTTAACTTGTTCTGTGTTTATTAACCCCTTCTTTCGTCAAAATTCATTTGTGTGTAAGTTAGTCCTTTGTGTATGCTCTTGCCGACCCGTCGTAGCCCCCATTACGTAGAGATTAGCCGTGGGCTATTCCCGTGTAGCGCAGGGTTGTGGCATAGACCGATGTGGCGCCCCCGGTTTTAAGGCCGGGAACTCCCTCGTGATCACTGTACCGGTCCCTGGATCAGTAGCCGATACACACGAGTTAACCTGTATATCATGGGCATACATGCGTAAACATTTAAATAGACCGATAAGGTCGATAATCTGATACCTGTAGCCCAACGGCTAGAAATCTGCAGCGGAAATTCAGCGGAGAGATGGCCCATCAATATGCCATACCCGACAGGCAACTGACTGGGGTTATGCCCTAGCTCTCGCGTTCACATTCGTATCCTCGGAATGGATGCCTCCTTCGTCTGGCCAAATCAACAAGCCAGGTGAGTACATGGAATGTACTCGCAAGCTATTCCCGCAGGAGGAAATATACGGCAATAGTTCATGCAGGGGATAAATCAAGGGATAGCTTTAACCTAAGTTGCAAGTTGTGCGGAAATGTAAGTTCTTATTCAAAATACAGTATAGTAGATTCAAAAGCATTTTCAAAATCCACAAGCTCATCTCTGTCGAGACAATATTCGATGCTGGGTAATCCAGCAAAACAGTCGTCCACTAGAGGCCGGTAGCTCCATCTACCGCCTCGAACAATCATTACCACCTACCCGTGCTACCGCCTCGCGGCCCGGGCTAGGTTTCCTCTTCCGCAGTTCCTCGCTACCAGACTGTAGCTTAAACTGCTCACTGTGGACACATCATGCCCACGTCCTTAATCCCATTTCCCAGCTTTCACAAACAAAACTCAGTCTAACCAATGTGTGGCCTTACCAGTTCATGTCCATGACCGAGGACGCGGCTATTCGAATAGATTTTTAACACTCTGCAGAGCTTGTACGGCTTTACCCACAAGATGCAGGTCACTCTGGGTATACTGTGCACCGTATACTGGCAGGGATACTACAACGAGACCTTTCGCCCGTGTTCACACTAGAGCCGGACTCGCTAGGAGAACTACGCAACCTTTTTCATCTCGGATGACAAAAGTGGGACTCTCCCCCTTTGTGTCGGACCATGTTCCACGTACCTTGTAGGACTTTACCGAGTTTTACCCCCACGACAAAGTGAGACTCACGAAGAGCTTTTCCCCTACGCAGTCCCGTGGAGATCCTCTAGAGATTCCCGGATCCACTAGCACTACTCCCTAACTTCCCACGGTTCCGGGCTCCGGCATTAGACGGGGTACCAGGTCCAGTCCTTCCCATAAAGGATATGTGGACGTACGGTGGGGGAACTGATTCAGCGGCACTTAGGTTCGGTCCTTAACTGATTCGAGCGGGACTCCATAACCAACCAACTCCACGGGTAGCGACCGGCTACCCGACCATTCCTTCCACAAGTAGCAACCGGCTACTCTACCTCCTCATAACACCCTTAGCATTCCCGCCCGAATCCAAAATTCTCCATCATTTCATATGGGATTTTCATAAATATTTCCTTTTAAAAAGATTCCCTCGGCGTGTATAAACAAGCCGAGGGTTTTGATCCCATACCCCCTGAACTTTGTAAAAACTTGCTTTAGCTAGAGCAGGTCTAAGCACAGCTACTGCTTATATTCCTACTACCTTGCCGGTCGATCTCGACCGACTACTTAGTCCTAGGGTTACAAAGGAATGGATTCCATACCTAGGGCATATGCATCTATTCGGCATATCTACACTAGCATAAAATATCGGTAATACTAAAATAGCATGCAAGATTTTGTAAACAAAATACTTAAGCGGAATAAGTATGGGATTCAATATGTTCAAGGCGGGGAAAGCTTGCCTGGCAGCTCCGGGTCCTGTTTCTGTTCTTGGCGTGAAGGTGACATCGGATCCTCTCGCGGCCACGTACGGCACTCCGTTAACTATACGTCGAAAAGGATCGGCGAATAAGAAGCAAGCGGTGGAACTTCGAATAAAAACCCAAGAATTAAAATCACATGAAATGCCGTTGTTTTCGATTGGGTAGGAAGACTCGTGTTATTAGGGTTATTCGCTCAAGTTTTTGTTCTTATGAAATCATGGACATTAGAGCTATCTTTAATGTACTGGTACTGTTAAATGTTCCTCTGGAATTCTACATGCATAAAGTATGTGCGGGTTTAAAGAAATTGGAAACAATGCCCTAAACTCAATTGCTTTTGTTCATGTTTAAGAATTTAATTGAATCTTGAAACTCTTTTGAATCTAAAACTTTGGGAACGAGCCTGGGGTTCTAATACTGGAAACAATTGTCCAGAAGCTGGCCTAAACATGCTGAAATGGTTTAACAACGAAGGAAGCCGGTTCTGGAGCTAGCTACAGCAGGTGAACTGATCTAAATGCGCTAACCCGACAGTCCCAAATGCGTTTTCTCCTGGTCGGAAACGGTCCGGACTGCTGCGCCTTTAATTGCCGAAAGCAGTTTGGTTAAGACAGGGTTAACGCGCAGTAAAACGGGAAGGGCGGGAATAGGGTTCGGGCGCCCTCACGTATTGACCGAGGGATTACTCATTACCTGGCCCACCTGTCGGTCTCCCGCTGGTTCACTAGATAGGTTGGTCGCTCTCCCCTTTGCTCGGTACTGGAATAAAGCTGGCGGCGACACTTTGGGCGAGAAACCACCGGCGGCGGGATCTTCAATCCGGGCAGAGAAAAATTCCAGAGAGGAGGGGATGGGCTCTAAGCTTGCTCCCTTTGTCCTGGAAGCTCGGGGAGGCTCGGGTTGCTCGGATTTTTGCTGAGCAGAGGCGGGGGGTGGGAGCTAGGTGTGGTTCTGTGGTGGCCGTGGAGAAGAAGGGGGTTGGGCGGCTGCTCAAGCTGGGGGTGGGGGTTGTTAGCTTGGCGGAGGGAGGAGCTCGGGCTGCCTCTTTATAGGGAGCCGACGAGGTGAGCTGGCCGGCGCTGTGCTTGGTGATGGGACGCATCCGGCGCTCGGGGACATGGCCGAGGCTACAGAATACAGAAGAGGGAGGGGGGACCTGGGGACGGCGGCAGTAGCTCGGGACAAGACTCGACGGCGTGCGGCGCGCTGAGACGGCGACGTGGCTTTGGCATCAGCAAGCGGTGCAGTTCTGGAGCTGATGCGCGGGTACGGCGGTCGGCGCTCGGTGCGTGCCTGCTCCCGAGGTGCGGCGGGGAGGGATGAGCTGGACAGAGGCCTCGGCGGGAAGGACGGCCGTGGCGCACCACAATTTGTTGGCGAGGCTTGGCATCGGCTCGGGGCTCGATTCAACCGGCGAGCGGCGCGGCGAGAAGCCCTCCCGAGGACCTACAGGAGGCGTTGAGCTGGGCGGAGCGAGGTGACGGATCGTGGCAGGGCGCGGCATGCTCCGGCGTGCTGGACGACGCGATCAACGGCGTGCGGCGCGGAATGAGCTGCGCGTGCGCATCGTGGCGTGGCCAGAGCGCGGCCAGCTCATGCCGCTGAGCGGCATCAGCGTGTCCTGGAGCACTCGGATGGTTGTGCGCGTGTCCCTCGCGCCAGCAGGTTTGAGGTGAGATGTGCAAGGGTCTGGCAGAGCTGGGCACTGCTTTTGTGAAGGCAGGAGGGATTCCCGTCGAATGCCATGTGGTGCATTGCTGAGTCAAGGGATGAAGTTAGAAGGAAAAAGACAAGATGGCCACTGTTGAGGAGGGACACGTCCTTGGCTGTGACCAGGTGACCGAGAAGGAGCTCCCTGGTTGGGTTGAGATATTATGCTTTAGGTTCGCCTCATTACATGCGATAATGCTAATTCGGCCCAGGTGTTCGATAATTGCCATTTGAGATTTTTACATTGAACGCATTCATGTTTTTACATATTTGGGGCTCTAAATGTAAGGAGATCGTTGTATAAACTTATTATAATTTTCCGAGACACATTCATAGTAGATGCAGTTTAACGTGCCTTTTTGCCCTAGGTTTTATTAGTTCCATTTATCAGTATTTTGAATTGGACGTGGACATTTTATTTTATATCTGAGCTGGGTATGACACTACTTTGCTCCATGAATTTATTTGTGATCTTTAGAGAGATCGAAGGGGTTTAGATCTCACGGTTAGGGTTTTGATGGAATTTGAAATTTAAGTAGAAGGGAATTGTTCAGGAGTTAGGGTTAGGGTTTTCGGGGCGCGTCAAGGTGGGGCAGAGATATGGACCTCAAGATAAGACCTTTATCTCCGCTCGGGACACGCTAGTGGCGAGGTACTGTCGACGCGGTGGCGTATATGGTGCGTGTATTGCGTCAAGTCCTTTTACGTATTAGGGTTAGTAGAAGTTGGGTCGAGGGGCTAGGGTTTTTAGGTGCGACCAGGCGACGAGAACACTTGGAAGTGCTTCAGGACGCTAGTGTCTAAATTTCGGAACATTTGGTTTCAGGGTGCCGTACCCTTAATGGCATATATAGCGCGTGCTGAATCAAGGCGCGATGATTTAATCGGAGTAGGGAATTAGGGTTTTCTGAGTGTGGCAAGGTGGAAGGGGGTCATGGTAGGTCTCATGGATTCTCTCTCCTTCATTCAGGTAGACTCCGAGATAAGGTGCCGCAAGCGGTTTAGGGTTTACTGCGTGTGTGCGATGTTAGGGTTTACTCGGATTAGGGATTGGTCGGGAGAGGTGCGTGTGTGTGGCGGGATCGGGTTTAGCGAATGCCCGTGAAGTTAAGAACGTGCCGGTCCTATGGGGTCCGTGTTGACGCCTACGTTTTCGAGTATTTGAACGTTTTAGGGTTTGGCCGTTTTGTCGCAACGATGAAAAGGGCGTAGGGTTTTGCGTACATGTAGGCTAGGGTTTGTCGAGACGAATCGTCTTTAGGGTTAGTGATAACAAAAGTTACCAACCGCTGTAGAGTTACTGCCAGGTAAAGTTTTAGGCTCCCGTGGTCAGGGAGGTATCGGTGGGGTACTAGAGTTTAAATAGGAGCATATCACCTTGGTTCGGGTCTTTTGATCGCGGGTTGCGTTTCAGGGTTTTACCATTTCTCGAGGGGGAGTGACATTAGGGTTTCAAGTGTATACTGTGTATGGTTTGTGTCGGATACCGATTCTGAATAAGATGCACCCGCTTTCCAAAACAACGCAAAAAGTTTTTGTAAGTCCTAATTTTCAGGTTTTAGAAAATCGGGATGTGACAACCGATGATCGAAGACGAAGAGTTACGCGGGGCTATTTACACAGTACTAAATAATTGTTGAAAGAGAAGAGCCCGAGTGCACTTAGGCGCACTTGTGGTGGTGTAGCCCCCGAATGTCCGCTATGCGTGGCCGTGGGCGTACATAGCGGGCCAGTCGGAAACCCCAAGAGTTACTCGGATGGAGCAAATAAAATATTTATTCATTTAAAGTATGAAAGTACAAAGTTTAAGCATAGAAACGACTTAGCTGTTCAATGTTTCAGGCGTTGGCGATGTGCCGTCTTTATCCTTCAGTCGGTAAACCCCCGAGCGTAGTCGGGTGGCAACATACGGCGCATCCGAGTCCGCCATGAAGTTCTCCCGAGAAGGATGGTGGCTTCCCAAACTCTCGAAGCCGTCCGAGTCGTAATCGAGAACTGGTAGAAGGGACTCGATCGTACCGACCAGTCGGGATCCCTGCTCAACGGGTGAAGACCCATGCCCGAGCAATAGATCCATCTTTCACGTGACCTCGTCCTTGGAGATGGTCGCCGAAGTCATCCATTCCGACGAGAGTCCGAGTGGGAAGGCGGTGAAGCCTCTGCCGACTGGCTGGAAGCCGAGTCGCAGAGGTGAAGCTTGCCGAAGCCACTGACTTGAATGAGAGTCCAGGTGAGAAAGGTGATGAAGTCTCTGCCGATTGGCCGGGCGCCGAGTTACAGAGGTGGAGTTTGCCGAGCTTGTCGACGATGAAGTCGAGTTTTTCGAGTCGGAAAACCTGTCCAGGATCAGCGACGGAGTCCTGGGGGCCAAAACTCACGGCCCGACCTGGAGCGAAGTCGACGTTGCCGAAGAAAAAACCCGTCTGGATCTGTTCAGATGGATCTACGCGCACAGCCCCTACCTGGCGCGCCAACTATCGGAGTATTATTCCGGCAATACTGAATATGGGGCGGTGTGAGCACAGCAAATCCGGATGGGTGCACACGGGAGATAGGATTTAGACAGGTTCAGGCCCTCGCGGAGAGGTAATACCCTACGTCCTGTGTTTGGTGGCTAGTATAGCTTGAATCCCGAGTGCCGCAAGTCCTGGAGAATCGATCTCGAGGTTACTTGAGCTATGAAACAATGAAGATTGTCTATGACTAAAAGGCTTACCGATCGGAGGTCCCCTACCATGCCTTATATAGGCGACCGGGATAGGGTTACAAGAATCCGGATCGGTTAACAAATTAATTTCTTAACTAGTTACAACAGATTCCGGGTATGCCGGGCAGATATTAGTCCATGTCTTGTACTCCACGTTGATGAGGCGCCCCCGTGTAGAAGTCGGACTCCGAGTAGTTGGTCCGGCCTACCCTATGGCCAGAGGGCCGGATTCGTCCTCCTTGATGATACCCAGGTGCCATGTCATCATCAGAAATGCACCGGGATAGGTCTAAAGGGATATTAGGACTATCCCAAAAGGTTTATATTGACAAAGTTCTTAAGAAATACAACATGTAAAACTGTTCTACCACTCCTCCGCCTATTGTTAGAGATCATAAATTTAGTTTATTTCAATGTCCAAGAAATCAATTAAATACTGATCAAGTGAAGACAATTCCTTATGCCTTAGTTGTTGGGACATTATGTACGCTCAAGTATGTATGCGCCCTAACTTGGCATATGTGACTGGAATGCTCGGCAGATATCAGTCTAATCCAGGCTTAGATCACTGAATGTCTGCTAAGAAAGTCCTACGCTATCTACAGGGGACTAAAGATTACATGTTTACATATATAAAGATTGACAATCTTGAGATTTTAGGTTACTTAGCCGCTGACTTTGCAGAGTATGTGGATCCTAAGAAATCCACATCAGGCTATATCTTTACCCTTGCAGGTATAGCCATTTCATGAAAGAGATCCAAATAGTCACTTATGTGCATCTTCAATGATGCAATCAGAATTTGTGAAATGTTATGAGGCTACCAGGTAAGCCGTTTGGCTTAAGAACTTTGTCTCGGGACTTAGAGTAGTCAACGTCATTACTAAACAGCCAACATTATTTTGTGATAATAAAGTTGTTGTCTTCTTTTCGATAACAACAAGTCAAGTGATGCTACCAAGTACATTGACATTAAGTATCATGTTGTGAAAGACGGAATCCAAGATTAAACAATTAGTATTCAACATTTAAGTATTAAGTCTATGTTTGTTGACACCTTACTAAAGGCTTGCCACCAAATGTCTTTTGAGAACATATTGCCGTCATAGGTCTAATGAAAAGCCTATAATTATGGGATAATGAGATCTCGAATTTTGATTATGGAAATAAGAGAGTTTGTTTCAATTACTTAGTGCACGTGATGATTAAAAAAGGAAATAAACTACAGTAATGACCATAAAGAAGGAGTATAACTGCATGCATACAAACTCTATAATACCATCAATAATGATCATTTTGAGACGGAGTATCATATTATAAATGATGGGGGTCGCAGAGATAAGTAGAGTGTCATTTTGACTACATTATTTGGTATAGTACTTTTGTTGAGATGTGGAATAATGATGTAAGCCATTTGATCAATGGCGAGAATATTAGAAATGTTGTGTGATCAATGGCTAATTAATAATGGTATTTGATTGAGGGGTTTAAATGCAAAGTGATTGGTCCCAAGTCAAAGCGCTATAAAAGAAAAGGGCAGCCCTGCGCCTAATTAAGGTCAATTTTGATTAGGGTTAATCTGACCCTCAACACTCTATTACTCCCAAAACCAATTTAAAGAGTGCCTCCCATTGCTCGGAGATCACTCGCGTCGATGGAGTGCTGGTTGGAGTCTGGAACGACTACATTTTCATCCCATATGTCAATTACGGAGATGACATCGACAAACACAGATTAATCTATTAAATTTCGTATTAATTATGTTCGTGTTCATAATATTAGATAAAGATCCATAATTAGTATGAGTAATTAGCACGTACAGAAGCTGCTCCGCGCGGCGGTGGTGCCAGCCGCCACCACCGCGAAGTCGTCCCCACACCACGCCGTAACAGTGTCCATTATCGCAGCGAACCTTGCGCTGGCGTGTCCTCGTACTGTTGTACAGCACGTTGGGTACGTCTCCGTGACACATACTGCTCGAAATGTGTTCTCCAAGGTTACAGGAGATCGACGCAGCCAGGCGCACGCGCGACGGCGCGAGGATGTATTACAGCGGAGGCCGGCGACGGAGTTGGGGTAGGACTAGTACGTCGCAAACGAGACCGAGATTCCGAGAAGGCGTACGTGTACGTACGTGACCTCTCGTTTTGTTCGAGTGTGACTCTGTTTGCAAACTCCACGCACGCTGTGCTAATCTTTTGCCGCGGTCAGAGGAAGGAAACATATCAGGATACGAGCCAGTGAACCAGATTTATTACGTTATTTTACCTACCTGGAAAACGCACGCAAGTACGTACATACATAGAAAACTCACGTACACACATAGATACATATATACTCCCGTACAAACAGGCATGCACATGCATAGCATCCCCATCTGCTACACGTACGCAGTAGTTCAGCAATACCGTGCTTGCAGCCACGCGCACGCGTTCGATCGAGCACCGCAACGCGCCCGCGCGCTAGCTACACTTATTCCTCTACACTTCCCGCCACACTGCTCAAGGTCTTCGCGCGACCGAGCGCTCGCTCACATGTCGGAGACGCCGCCGTGCGCCTGCGGGCCGCGGAGGAACACGGCCTCCTGCTGCGCGCCGATGACCCTGTCCACCTCCCTCGCCGGGGCGCCGAACACGAGCGCCTTGGCCGGGTCGTCCAGCTGCCTCAGCACGCTGTTCCTGCCCGACAGGAACACCTTCTCATCGTGATTGGCGCCGACACCGAAGCAGACCACGGCAAGGTTCCCGTCGTTCCCGGCGACCAGCGTCGCCGGGTGCCCTGCCGGGAGCACGATCACCGAGCCCTCCCTGATCTGGGCCCGAACCTGGCTGTAGCCTCGCGACTTCTGCCCGCCGCGCTCCCCCTCCTCTTCCTCCTCCTCTCTGCCGCGCTCCTCCCGTCTCCTGCCGTGGTCGCGCTGGCGCTCGTGCTCCCGGCGTTCCGAGCGGTCGGAAACGTGCGGACACGCCATCTCGAAGTAGCCGCTCCCCTCCAGGACGATGGTGATCTTGGTGGAGCGGGTGCTGTAGCTCGGCGCCATCATCGAGCCCTGCATGCACATACGCACGTGAAGTATATTGGTCGAATCCGAACGCATGCATGCATGGTGCTAGAAAACTAAGCTACGCGTAGATGCTTACGCGGGTGATGTTGGCAAGGCCGACTTCCATGTCGAGCTTCCGGAGGTTCGGGCACTCGTCGCCAGTGATCTCGGAGAGCCTGCCGTGGTTGTTCGAGTACCGGGGCTTCTGGCCGGTCAGGCTCCTCGGCCTGATTTCCCCCTCGGAACCAGACCCGCCGCCGCCGCCCCTGGAGCACGATCTGCTCAGCTCCCGTATCTGCTCCTCGGCCGCCGGTGCGATCTCGCCCTTGCGCTGGCTCTCGAACACTCTCTCCCATTCTTCCCGGCGAGTCTGAGACAAGAAATACATGCAAAATTCCACTGAAAATTAGGGAGCTAAATTGTTTGATCAGAAAGATGAACCAAGAAACTCTTGCGATGCGTGCCTACGTTGAATGCCGCCTGGATAACGTCGTCGCTGAAGACGCTGAAGACAGACTCCGGGCGCTCGCCTCCAACGGGGAAGAACTCCTGTACGTGCACAGATCAAAATTACCATAACAAGCCGTACGTTGCATGTAATCGCACAAGATCAGCGTGAGTGTTCTCGTCTCCGTCCGTAGGCGGAGGAGGAGTTCGATCTGCCGTGGTAACCTCGAAGCGCCCCGGCGTGGAGACCGGGTTGAGGAGCATGACGACGCGGAGCCACTTGGAGTCGTGCGTGTTGGCGGAGTAGACGATGGCGCCCGCCGGGATCACCATGACGTCGCCTTCCTTGACGCAGAACGATTCCCTCCTCCCCTTGCGCAGCAGCACGAGCACCCCCTCGCCTGTGGCACACCCAACCAACGTGCACATGCATCCGTGATCAGCAGCACAAACACTTGAGATCGAGTGGAGGATCATGCGTTGTCGGTGCATGTGCATCACCTTCCTTGACGTAGAAGATCTCGTCGGCGTCGTAGTGGCTGGGCTGCAGGAAGGCACGAGGCGCGGCCTCGAGCACGGCGACGCGGTAGTCGCCGACGGACCCCTCGAGCAGCTCATCCGTGAAGCGCTCGAGCACCCTGAAGCGCCCGTGCCGCGTCCGCGTCCAGTGCCGGAAGCTCTCCTCGCCGAAGTGGTACGGCCGGCCGCTGCCGCCGGAGCGCCCACCTCCTTCCCCTTCCCGTTCTTCTTCCCCCCTCCTCCACCCTACGTCCTCCACATCCCTCCCACTCCCAGTGACCAACGACGAAAACGCGACGGAGAAGCACAGGGAGAGGATGAGTGCCATCACTAGCAATGGCGATCTTGTTGCTGTGGGCTTCATGGTGGTGGTCGATAAATGTTGGTGAGTGACGATCGAGTAGGATGATTGTGATCAGCTGGGAGCGAGAGTGATGGCATATATAGGGGCGCCGAGGAGGGGGTGGCGAGAGGCGTGGAGCCATGCGCGAGGCCAGGTGGAGGTTCGGGGTGCGTACGTGGTGGGAGGACGCAGAAGACGCACTGCATGCGCGGTGGCATGGTGTGACATGCAGATGCATGCGAGCTACCTGGCCCGCAGCGAAGGAACAAGGTTGATTGAGATAGGAACAAAAATGAGCAGAGACGGGGTAGCTTAGCTAGCTAGGAGCTGGGCGACGATTTTTTGCATCACTGGAATGGATACCGTACTGAGATATGTCTGAAACTGAAGCTACTAGATCTGCAAGCCAAGCCTTATCTGTTGTTGCATGTATTTACCTTGTCACTGCATGGGTTCAATGTAACCCATGCCATGATCAAGGTTTAGAGCCAATTATTAGTAAAGCTAATTAGCGGAGACAAATTAAGAGGCTCATGCACTGGAGTACGAGGTCCGGACCAATGTGTGAGCACCCTGACGACCAAGTAGGCGGCCCACTAGACACCAAACAGTGGCAAAGTTAGTGATATTTCTCCTTGGTGCACTTACGGGCCCATGAGACGTATTGGGCCAACGATACGTTCGCACTCAATCGATTCGCATCGATCTGGGGCCTGGGAGCTTCATGTTTGGGTCTTCTCCTATCAGGTGCGCAGCCGCTTCTGCCCCCTGTGTCTGCGTTTTCTTTCTTTACAGAACAGGGGAATCGATGTTCCTTGCCGGTCTCAGTCTCCGTACGCACACTAGAAAAAACGAATTTGCTATTTCTAAATTACTTAAAAAATAATTACACATCACTAAGTTTGTAGCTGTACAAAAAAATAATATAATTTTAGGTCTAAAAAGTATAACTGACCAGTTGTACATCTCTAAACCTAAAATTACACATAACTTCTAATATATATAACTATACAATTAATCATTAGATAAATAAATAATATTCAAAATTATCGACTTAAAACTTATAATTTTTCAGTCAAATTAGAAATACACTCAGAAAAGAATTAACTGTTTCACCGTAGAATACGACACGCTGTACGCAGGCCTGCACATGGCAGGTGCACGTGCACACCTTCGTAACTGATCACCTGGGGCAAAGTTGCACGCGTGCATCGGCGCATCGCTCGCTTCCGTGTTCTGCATGCCGTGGTCTGCACGCGCGCAAGGCGCAACGCGGCCTGGGTCAGTGCTGTAGCAGACGAGCTGAGCTACCAGTCTTTCCCGGACTCGGACGTACCGAGATACACCGCACGCGCGCACGGGCTCTAGACTGTCGTCTCCCCGTTAACTAACTCACGACCTGGCTGCTGCACACCTCCCAGGCCATGCGTCCCGAGCGTGCGCACGCGCGGTAACTTCGTTGACGTGCATGCATGGGCTAGCTGCTAGCTCGATCCATGCATCAGGGCATACGTCAGGGCATACATGGTCGTCTATGCATGTGTGCAGTAGCTTGCTGCAATGGGATTGTGGCATGGGGGCGAAGCGGTAGAGGTCGTACGTATGTACGTGCTGCAGCGTAATTACTAACAGAGGGAGCCGTGCAATGCACTGGTCGTCCTGCCACGGCACGGATTGCGTCGTAGCGGCAGCTCACGGCACGGTCAGATTTTCGGACCAATCGGCCACCGCACGGTCGTACGTACCGGTGGCTCCGTGCCTGAACCGATCGATTGGTCTCGCCTCTTATACTAGCCTAGCTCCCCAGCTAACACTCTGCTGTTTTAGCTACCCCGTGTCATGAACACCTGCTCGATCCCGGTTAGTTATTATTTGATCGTTGTACTTCATTAAAAAAAAAGCTCTTCTCTCGCTCCCGTGCCGCTCCTAGGCGGCATTGACGAGCCAAAGCCCTATCCGTCAGAGACGGCCACTGCTTGCCCTCCTCATCACCGCTGCTGTCAGCGACTACCGCAGTGGCGACGCCCCCCGCCCCGAAGATGGTGGGGGTTTTTGGCTGGCGTTGGAGCTGCAGGAGGCGTTCCCTCAGTAGTGGATATGGAGGTGCTCGGGGCTAGATCGATGGTGGCGGCACGGGCAACGGGAGCTGGCGTGGAAGCACGACGGTCAAATAAGGCATGGGCTACAACCTCGACAATGGCTACAACGTGGGCTGGTGGGCTAGCGCGATAGGACATTGCTATAGGCTACACGTGGATCGGACCTGGCACATCAAGCTTCGAGGCGGGCATGGCCGCCGGGTCTGGCGGGGCCTGGCCAGACGGCGGCACTGGGCTACTAACCGATGCTGCGCATGCTGTTGTTGGCTCCGGCGGCATGGAGGCGCCTCCCTAGGTGCAGATCTGGCGTGGCCGCATCTCATGGCGGTAGGTGCCTAGTCGAGCACGGATGCCAATTTGCCGGGGCACGATGGCTGGGGCATGGGCGGTGCTTCATAGTTCGCGACGGTGGCATTGCTCGTGCTCTTGCCAGTGTTGCGGCTGCCTCAAACTTGAGCTAATGGTGCTGCGACAGCAACTGCTCTTGCTCAGCATGGGGGCTCCTTAGGCACTATGGTGCGCATGGACGCCAGGGCAGCGGCCCTAGGTGGTTGTGGTTTTGGTCGCCGGGAGTGGCGGCACGGCGATGGCTCCATGGGGAAAGGGTTGCATATGGATGCTGTGAGGTTGTCGATTTGTGTCCCTATTTGCTGGCCAAAGGTGGCCGGGCCCCCTTCCACGGGTCCGGGGAGGGGGGTGGTGCCGGGTGGTGAGGTGTTATGGGTGAAAATCTTGTCCCGACGAGGTCAATGACGGTGACGATTGCACCCTTGGATGTCGTTCCTCTCCTTGGAGGCATCATCGAAGAACCGTTTTCACTTCCTGCCATGGAGCTCAGTATTGTTCGGGTGAAAATCCTAGACCTCGCTTCCTAGATCGAGTGACGGGGGGCACCTTTGACGTTGCCCCTTCTTGGAGGTGTTGTCTTGGAGATCTTGGTCCTCATCGGATGGTGGTGTGGGGCTATCGTTAACACGAGAAGGTGGTGGAGAGGCTGACAAGATGTCGGTAGTTGCGGTCGGCAAGTAGGCGATGCTTGGGTGGTGTGTTCCTCGTCTTTTTAGGGCTGGAGAGGTCCTAATTCGCTTTCCTTCATACCTGACCTTTCTCTTTGGGGTCGGTGGGGTCGATGAACGTGACCGTGACGGATCTTGGTTTTGACACGGCGTACAAAGATGTGCTCCCTTTAGGCTTACCACAGTGAAGTCGAAGTCGTCAGATCATGAATGTGATAGTTGATAACATGACATGGTGAACAGTGTCAGGTAGGGTGCAACTTTATGTGTTGGGCTTGGTCGGTTGTAGCTGACATGTCTGTTTTCTTTTAGCGGTTTTTTAGATCTAGCTTAATATAATAGCTAATCTGTTGCTAGAATTTCTACCTGATCTTTCTTTAATTAACCGTGATTCGTAGGAAGCAGGAGCATCTCTACCTCTGAATGGTGTTCGGGAAATGAAAAAAAAACTATTTGACCCTTGTCGTGAGGCATTTAATTGTTGGATTATCGGGTATGAATGCTAATGCATGTGATCTTTGAGCACATTAGTATATGCAGATTGGGGTTTCTGTTGCCTATTTTGGGTCAATAACTAATGTAAGTTCTTGATTGATCGAATAAAATTTTGGGCACCGCATAGATAGAGATGACGATTTCTAGCTAGTGCAAAAGTTTACTCATCTGCCACACATGTCCTGTCAACCATTTTAGATGGCATATGATCATTTTTTACGAGTGTGAAATTTCTGCTGGTGCGACGAAGTCAATAATCTCTGTACATTGGTCGGTGTGGTAGCTGTACATAACTAGCGCGTCCGTATCACGGTCTGTACACTAGCTAGTACTCCTGCGTTTATCGCCGGCCGGTCCAAGCACATACACCCATGAACTTTGACTCCATAAAGGAGTTTAATTCGTCATCTAACGTAAACACACGGAGCACGGGAAACATATTTACAATTAGGACCCGTCCAAATATACAATACATATTTAGGTTATTCTAATTTTAAGTTTTGATAACAACTAGCACAGTATCTCGCGCAATTACGCGGGAAACGTTTCTAATTATCTTTATTCTTTTTATTTATACATGTGATATTAGATCAGTACGGAAAATAAAAGTTCAAATATTGAGTCGGCCTGCTAGTCATTGCACTGAGCCGTCTATTTACGTACAGTTATGATGATCTATCGGATGTGATCTGTTTAACTATATTTATTGTTTTACCTGTATGCATGATATTATATCAATACTAATTGTGTGAGAAATATTATTAATTATCATTTTTTACCTGTACGCGTGATATTTTAGATCAGTACGGGAAATAAAAGTTTAAATCGTGAGTCGGCCTGCTAGTCGTTATACCGAACCGTCTATTTAGGTACAATTATGATGACCTATCGGATGTGATCTGTTTAGATACAGTTATGAAGATCTATCGGTTGTGATATGTTTATGTATAGTTATGAAGATCTATCGGTCGTGATCTGTTTAGGTGCAGTTATGAAGATCTACCAGCTGTGATCTGTTTAGGTGCAGTTATGAAGATCTATCGGCTGTGATCTGTTTAGGTACAGTTATGAAGATCTATCGGTTGTGGTCTGCTAATAATAAAATGGTCCACCAAATTAACAGTCGGATGTTTTATTTTTTTAAAGAATTTCTAGCCTTCTTCTATTTTTTCTATTGTATTCTACTTTCAGTATATAGTAGATAAATCTAATAATATCGTGGGTGTGTAATATAAAATCAATATTATTAGACTTTTATTAAAATACTTTTTTATAATTGTAATTTTGAACTTAAAACCAATGTTATATAGAATTATACGTACCAATTAGTTTATGCAAAAATCTAAATTAAAAAGAGAAGACCGAATATTATAGTCCCACGAACCTCCTAGCTAACAACTAGTCAAAGTGCATGCACAATTAAGGAGGAGCTGGCAAAACTAGTTGCACCCAGGTCACATCCGAGATCTTTAACAAGGCAGTGCAAACTGCAAAGGGCTGACCTGCACTGCACTGCATGACCATCCATCAATCCATCCGATCATCCATCAACATCGCTCAGATCCATCACCTTTGCCTTTTGTTTTTCGTTATCTCAGATCCATCACACTTGCAGTTGGCAGGACACAACCTCGCAGACTAATCTACAGAGCAAGGGCGATAGAGATCGATACGAAGAGAAGGCGAGACATGGGCCGGCTGCAAAATACACGCGGTTTCTGCAAGGCAGAGGTAAGAACCAGTGGGCGGCGAGCAGCCGAGCACGGAGACCACGGTTGGGTTGGGCTGCCTCGAGATTTGTGCTCGCTGGCGCCCGTTCTTGCTGCCATGCCATGCGTTTGCCGTTCTCAGCCATGCCTCTGCCTCGAGGGGCGTACAATGACATGACGAAGAAAAAAGCACGACACCGTGGCACGTACGTGCCGCCTGGGAAGTCCATGCCGTGACGTCACCACCTACAATCTTTTTGGTCACCGGCAAGAGACGAAGTGTCTCTAGTTTGCAGGTGAGATATCTCTTTATAAAAATCCAATGGAACATGTGATGTTTTTCATCGCGTGATTTCATTGCAGACAGGCACTGCATACGTACTTAAGAATCGACAGCCTAGTAATCTCCTGGTGTCAATAGCTCGATAGATACTATCCTCTATCCATGCGTAATACAGAAGGAGAAAATGTTCGCGGTAACAGTCGAAAGAAGAAGCAAGGATCCCTCAAAGCAGATGCACTGCTTGTCCTTTTTACCCGCTTTATCTTTATCTTTGCTAGAAGTGCTACGCTACATAGCATCTCCTTTGCTTTTTACCTTCCTTCCAGGTACGTAGAGCTAGGAACTTTTACCAACCGCAACACTTCAGTTTTTGAACACGGTAAATACAGATCAAAGTAGGTTTCATTTCGATTAGTTGGCCACGTTTCACCCAGGCAAGCATGCAGTCAAGGGTCAAAAAACCCAATTTAATTTCAAATCATGCCACTTTAGTGCGCTGTACGCTGGTGGCTGAGATCGTATCACGTGACTCCCTCCCTCTAGCCAGGGGCCAAATTAAAGGAGGTCAAGTCAAAGCTTGTACTTTCAACAAGCCAAAGACTACAGAGCAATTAACAGGGAAAAAAACATTTGAAATGCGTTTATTTCACATGATACAGCTTATTTCTTGTAGGGACTGAGAAAAAAACTTACCATGACAAGCATAGGAGTTTCACATGATTCAGTTCATTTTTCACATGAGAAGAAAAAAAGATACCACGATTTTCACACGATGCAGATGCAACCAAGCAGAGGAGAGAGAGCATGAGTAACAATCAAGTTCAGAACGGGTGTAGCACTGCACCATGTATTCCAATGAGGAAACACGCCTCTATAAACACAATGCACTGAGCTTTTCTTTTTGTCACAGAAGCAATGAGTACAGCAAATGCAAGCATCATTTAGCTTCTGAACTACATCACTAGAAAGGTATGCACATGATTACAACTTTGCAAACCTCTTAAGTCACATCAACCAATCATTCTTCCTCCACACTAGAAATCATTATCTGGAATTAGTTCAATCCAAGTATCATTCCCTCTGCCGATTTGCAATGATTTTACACCTCATGCTGATGCACCGGCCAGCTTACAGAGTTTTCAAAGGAAAGGGGAGAAGAAAAGGTGACGAAGCTTGTTAATGCCTCTAAACAAAAGAGGAAATGAACTGGAAGGCAAGAACAGGTTGAGTTGTATCGTCAGTGATGTGAGCTGATACTTCCCTTGGACATAGCCATTTCGCAGGCTAGTTGTTAGTTGCAAAATTCTGCAGCTATCCTGACACAGCAACAGAGAAATCGTTAGGCCTATGCGAGAGTCGTAGCCTTCCCTCGACAATCAAGAAATTGATTACCTTTATGTTAGTTTTTGCACATTGTGTTTCCCAAGAATCTGTTCAAAGCTTCAGATCTTGGACACAGCTACTCAAATGTTAACTGTGCATCTTTAAAAAATCAGATGGAAAAATATTGACAAGTTCACATCTGATCATCTAACGGATCCTGAAACCAAGTTATTGTTCATCGAGAATCTGTCAGCCTGCATAAACAGTAGAGATGTGTAAACTAAAAGGAGTACATGTAAAGAAATGTAGTTCTTAACTGAGAAGCAACCAGTTAGCTTGCACATACTTAAAGGAATACTTACTTATAGCATGGAGTGAGCCGGATTGCTAGAATTTTATTTCTCCATAGCTGTGAGAATATGGCAAAAGCTCTTCAACCTCAACTCTAGAGCTGAAATAGCCCATGTTCCTTCTCCTTTGGCGGATAATTTCAACCTCTGCCATGAAAGTACTGTACACTGGTCTGTGGTCGGAGAAACGAGACTCTCCGCGAACATAAGACAGCTGAATGAGGCCGTTACCATGCCACAAAATACGATCGCACCTTTGGTGAAAAAAAAAGAAACTGTCCTCAATAAGTCTCTTAGAACTACAATCAAGTAGAAGAGTCTGCTGGCTGACAAAAGTGCTAAGGAAGTTACCAAGCTGGTGTTCGCCTCTTTTCCTTGGGACGCACACCATAACCAGAATACCGATCTGAGTTGAATGAGTATTTGTATGTTGGAGGAAAGTAAATTCTTCCTTCTCTCCATCCCTGGAAAACACGTCCGCATCTTCGCTCTATTCGAAGCTGTTCCAAAACAACTATTCAAGCATGGCCCGGAAACTAATGCTGCAGTGTAGTAGAGCAGTGCAAATTACCTGATCTTTCTCCAACAATTGCTTCCAATTATGCATTTCAACAAGAGCTTTTGCTGACGAGTATGAAAGGGAAATCCGGTAATTCAAATCCCCAAGCCATATGATACGACTGCAATTAGAATAAAATGAATATCAAACTAATGATAAGTTTTCTATTGCTTCAACACTGCTATGTTGAATAAATAATTCGTACTCATGCTCAAGAATTGTTTCTGGTGACTTAACATCACCAGAGCCGCGGACCCGAGGAAATCTTGTCTTCCTTAAGATCTCCATAACATCAGAATTTCTACGCAATTCATCTCCCTCTTTTTCCCCAGAGGTCAAATGACAACAGATAAAGCAGAATGTTGTATGATGCAAAGACATGCTTATTGATATAGAACCCTACAGCAAAAGAAAAGTAGAGTTAAGAAATCTACAGTATAGTAGCACTGAACAAAAATATACATCCAAGATGATTAAAATGAAAACAGTGCAACTTGAACACTGTACAGCATTTACCTTATTTCCAAGATAGCCCATTAGTCCTCTACCCACACAAGAAACTTTCAGGTTTCTAACATCATTTCTTATTTCACTGCGTACCCAAACTGTGAGAAATATACCAACCATCTGTTTGCTGGCAACCAAACAATACCTGGAACAAACACAATATGTTCAGAAGTTATTTTTAGGAACTTAACAGAAGAATCATAGTGAAGTTAGAACTGTTCAGCTCAAATATTTTAAGAGATTTTAGAATATCTTCACATAAATGGAAAAATAGTAATATAAAAAGAACAAGCGTAACGTGAAATTTAATGGATTATATAAAAAAATACCTAGAAGTATTTGTCTGCTCATCATTTTCTTCCATAGGTGTTGAAGCACCATAGCCATATGGGAATGGTGAAAAATATGCTCCATTACTTGCATCATCATCAATGTATTCATCATCTGGTGATCCCGTACACGGTAAATTTCCATCAAAATCACTTGGTCTGCCTCCCAAGCTAACTGGGTCACAGACGCTAAACCTACGGTCCAACCTTGGTTGTGAAAACATATCATTTCCTTCAACTCTCAAACTCCGACTAAGGTTCTGGAATGATCGACGGTGGAAAAATGAAAAGTTATCCTGCCTTCTCGATGATCCCTCAAAATCAGCATCGAGTTCCACAACCGGATCAGGGACAGGGGATGGCGTGTGATAGCCACCGTGGTTGCTAGGGCCAGGATTCTTGTTCAGTGTCCTCCTAATAAGTGATACCCACTTCTTTGCTGGAACGTTGTCTTCAGTACCAAGAACATTTCCAGCATTCAAAGGAACAATTTCTTGAAATCTGCAAAAAGATCAAAAAGTAGTTGAAGAGAATAGCTCAAGAGCACTGTTGTTTAAGTCAAATTTAGTTTACATTATGAAGTCCTTGGAAGCTTGGACAATACATACCCTAGCACATAGATATCAGCAGGAGGTGAAGAATGGAGCCACTCATCTAAATCTAACCCCCTTGATGGGGATTTACCACCAACATTCCACGTTGAGGCAAAGACTCTACACACATAAGGAAGCAAATAATTAACCAGATTCCACCAGCGAAATCAAATTGCAAGAACTACCTAAAAGCATTACAGTATGCACAGATAAACAGAAAGTGCATTGGATGCCTAAGCTTACAAGGCAAAGAAGCACGTGCAGTGAAGAAAGGGTACCTGTAATCTTGAACTTCTGTCAGGCGTGACACATGATCAAAGTCATTCCTTCCCCGACGAATGCGATCGACATTCCGCTTCAACGACCGGTCTACATTAGGAACAATAGAAACAAAGAAAGGAACAATCAGATAAAGTTGGTACAAGCACACAAAAAACAGTATTTAGTAGATAACTGTAATAATTTGGCAAAAGAGGAGATTGGCAGGTAAAGAGAGTTCTGGCCAAGCAAAGAAAAGAGGTAGTTGCGATCTATTATGTCTGAAGAGAGAGAAAGTGTGGTCCAATCGCTTTAACTTTACCAGTTCTGCTTTTCTTGGCTGTGCCTGCCTCCCTCTCTGAGCAGCTGGTCCTTTGATCACCACCATCCCTTCCTGCATCACTAGCACGATTTAGCCCAAACCAAACAGACAACAAATGCAAAGGAAAATAAATTTGTTGCAGACAGTTTCAGTAGTTCTTTATATCTTGGAATCAAAAGTAGAAACTTAGACTGGTAAAAAAATGCCTTGACATGAGAAGCATACAAAAATCTCAGGCAGCACCAGACAAATATCTGCGTCGCTTGGGAAAAGGTGTTTGATTGGGACATTCTAAGTACTTGCACACCATTGAATCGAGACCAGGAACTAAGGCCTAAACGTAGCCGCGTCCTTGGAAAAAGCTGTTTAATTGGGACCTGTCTGGTGCTAATGTACCACTGAATCAAGACTTGAACATGGACTGGAAATGTCTGATGGAAATGAGAAACTACAGGCACAAGATGATATCGCATTGAACAAACCTTCCTAAACCACCAGTATGAGCTACCGACTACACAAAAGCACAAAACGCACGAACAGGTCGTTGGTGTTGAGAGTTGAGAACCTTCAATTTGCTATAACTTCAAGACATTTGCATTACCTTGGCTAGCATCGTAATCCGCATGGAAATCCTGCGCCTTATTCTTGATGTTGAACCACTTCCTCACGAGGGATTTGGACCATGAGAGCTGCATATTTAGGGCAAATAACCAGCTTGATCAATGACACAACAAACGTAACAACTACTACACACCCAGATTGATCTGAACACCAAGAACCAAGCACATACCTTGCTCTTCTTGTTGCTCTCTTCCTCATTGTCTCATAGCACGGGCCTGAAGGCTGAAGGAACAGAAGAATCTATACCCCCCCCCCTCCCTCCCCTACTCCACCCCCTCCTCTCCCCTCTCTATGGAAGGTGCGGCCTCGCGCAAGGAAACCTCAAATCTTGAAATAATTTAGCTCCAATACCGGATTTTTATCCGGGGACCCCTAATCTTGGACCCAATTGAGCAGCAGGAAGAAGCAATCAGCCCGCGCGCCGCCACCAATCTCACCAGGTATCACAAATCCAACCTAACCTCGAGCAAAAACCCCACCAAATCGAGACGATTCCCGGAAGGAAGCAATGCCGCTACAGCCTACGCACGAGCATGGCAGGACACACCACAGCAAGCACCAGCGCACTACCACCACCTCGCCCCTGAATCATGAATGCTTCCTAGGCTTTAGGGGTCAAGACTACTTGGCCTAGCTAGAGTGGTATGTATGGTGGTGTGCAACACTAAAGTGAAAGAGAGATGCTAGGTGTGAGAGAGAAACTGAGGTTTCTGATCTGCCTCTGCCTCCTCTCTGCTTTTGCTGCCTCTTTTATCATCTCTCTCTCTCTCTCCGCTTTATTTTTCTAATTACACACACTGTTCTCGGCCTGCTCGCACAAATCCAAGCTGGTTAGCTTAATTTATGCAAATCCAAGCTGATTAGCTTAATATATGCACAGGTGGGACTTGACTTGAGAGGAGGAAAAGGTGCAAGCATGCATGGGGTTGAGGTTAGCACAAATGGCAATACAGAGAAGAAATAGGCGTCTGCTTCCTACAAAATCGTGCGCATTGGTTGCATACCAACTACTGCAGGTTATTTTTTTCCAAAGATGTGTGAGAACAATTTCGCTGTACTCAAATTTGTACGATCTCTGATGTTTCGATTAGGATGTGAGTCCGTACCAGCTAACACGACTCTTAGCTTCATTTTCGGTAAGACACAACTCTTAACTAAAAGCACTGACGAGCAGAGTTAGCCGGTGCTGGGGCTGCTCGTGCTTACGTGGCTGCGCACTTGCCGGACGAACAACAAGCGGGGCCCGCTGACAGTTGACAGGTGTCGCTGCTCGTGGGGCCCCCTTCCCCTGGCCCCACCTCCTGGTCACCGTAAAAAAAAGGCTATATATGACACCCTCACACTGACCAGTGGGTCCCGCGTAGGGCAGGGGCTCGCTTTGGCAAACGTACTATTCCTTTCTCTGAATGCTTGTGTCGGTGTTCTTGCTTTGGCGGGAATTTCTCGTGCGAATTCTCGAACATTGTAATTTTAACACATTCGCGATATATAGATCATTCTTCCGAGGGTTTTCTCTCCGAATCTTCCTCACAAGCCGGCATGAAATGTAAAAGCTGGGGTTTTGATGGAGAAAATTCTACGAAATCCTGACAGTGACTTCCAAATTAAAGTGATCAAATCTTGAGTACGTGCATGTAGGTAGGATTCTAGGACTGATCAGAGCGAGATCACGAGTCGATATCGACATGGTTACACAGAAGAGCATGCTGTCAGCCTGTGATCGATCAGCACATACGCACTTCGTGTGCCATTTTAATTTCGCTTTCATGGAAGCAAGCATGCATGCAAGAGCAACTCCCCCGGTGATCTCCCCGTGTTGGACAATCGGGTATGGTGTTCGATCAATTGCTCCTTTGCATGCATGATGCAATTATATATATATATATATATGCAATCCTCATGGTGTACATGTGCGATAGCATGGCATTTCCCATATCGAGCTCAGTCTTTTCACGTCTGTCTTCATGCACCTACATGCAAACCCGTGCACTCGCGCGCGTACACCCAAGAACGCACTGCGTACGGCGCCACACGATAAACCACATGCATGGGTATGTGTATAAAAATGTTTACACTGATGAAGGCACTGTTCCAGGCGAGCTTAGGTCCCCGGCCGGTACCCAGGTTTGAAGCGGAGACGTGCGTGCATGCGCCAAGATCACCACCAAGGAGACATTTGCAGCCAAAGATGAAGGAGGACACGAGAATTTTATTTATCGGGCACATCCTCGGGAGCCAAGTGGTAGACCTAGGAACTTGGGCGTTTGGTTGGGTTTTTCAGCAGTTTTTCACTGGAAAAAGCTGCAGTCCAACCAAACGACCAGCTTTTCAGCAGTTTTTGCTAACGGTAGCTGTGGGCTTTGCAATGCAAATTCAGCTGTTTGGAAAATCTGCCTTCTGCTAGCTTTTTGTAGCGTGCTGAAGCTTCAGTGCTCAATTTTTAAAATGTTGTAGATGGTTTGGATCAACCAAAAGCCAGTTGTTCACTTTTCCACAGCTACAGCAGCTTTTCTAGACAGCCAGCCAACAGCAGCTTAGCCAACAGTCATAGTGCAACCAAACAGACCCTTAGAAATCTGGATAAACTGGCCACAAGCTAAAGTGGTTAGAATGTCATTCTTTTATTTAGGTTGTCGTAAAGTTTTATGCGAGATACAACGTCGCGTCGCCAATAACTCTGGGCAGTTGTCCGGAATGGAAGAACGATAGAACCGTCCCTGCGGGAGCCGAATGATCAGGTGGCCGGATTCTACGATACGATGATCACAGAGTTGGCGGCACGCAAATATGTTGTCCTTTTGGGTATCTTTTGGGTAGATGTACATATTTTACCTCTATATATTGTCCTTCTACCCGTACATATACGAGCCACACACAGCAGCACGTACGTACGAAGTACCAGTACGTATACATTTACTCTAAGAACCTACAGGTATTAATTGAGCTGTTATTTAAGTCACCAAACATCATGGATCAGCAACGCATGCATAATCCAAAGGGCACATGCGTTGATGCGTAGATGCACGCGTGTACGTGGACGTACGTGCGATCGAGCACGGTTAACTTAGAGGTAGCTAGGATTACTACACGGTGCATGCATGCATGGGGCTGCTGGTCCTGGCCGAGTGGCCGGGCGCTTGTCTCCGCGACAGCCACAGAGCCGGCGTCGTTTAGATCTAGACCCCTGCCGCGGCCACCCGCAGCATCGCCGCCAGGTTCGTGGGCTCGGAGGGATAATTCTGTTTGCTTCTTTTCTAACCCTATCTCTGCTTAGTTTCCAAAGCAACTAGTTTAATTACTCTCAGATCCATGGCTTTGTGTGGCACACTAGCCGACCTAGGATCTTGCTTTGAGGCGCCCACTTGGTGGTAATAAGAAAGTTGATAGCTTGCTGTTCTCCCATGCAGATTGCTGGACCATGCATTGATAATTGTGCTAACCATCGGGCTATAAGGACGCCTCATGTGTGACTTCTTTCTCTCTTTTTTGAGAAAATTGGACTTTTGCCACTCCCATAAGTTAGCACATTAGAATTTGCAACACATTTTCTCACTGACATATGGTCCCGAACCCACATGGCAGTGAGCCATTGTGTGGGAAATTTTGAAGCGACATAATAACAAATGTAGGAGCAAATCTCAAACTCTTTGGATATTCTTCTTCTTCTTCTGGTTGCCCAAACAAGCGCACGAGCAAGGAGGTTCTCTTCGTACTAGTTTCCAAGAAAGACACGTTGTCGTAACTTGTGAGGACGTTCTGTCAAATAATGTTGACGCAAAATGGATGTTCTTTGGCAGAGACAGTTTTCTGGTTGGCTAATCAGCAAAGATGGAACCTGATCAACGGTGTATTATCGTGCTGAGAGCAGTAACCATCAACAAGGCACGTTCCGATCCAATCATCATCACCACGGCTTTTGGGAAAGGCATGCATGCAGGCAAAATCCTGGATTCGCTTCTCAAGGGCCAGAGGGAGTACTGTGACCACTGACCATTGCTGCTTTTCTATTCGCATCGCAACCGGCGCGACCGGCCAGCCTCGCGGACCGTGCACCGTCTCCCCGTCCCCGTGCACGGTGAATGTTTTATATCCTAGTAGCTCCCACCGGCCGGCCATGCCAAGGAAGACATGAAACCGGCCACCGAAAAAATGAGCGAGTCCTTGTTAGTATTCGCGAAACAACGGGCTAGCTTCCTCCGGCGAGAGTCACTGACAGGTGTCCGGATCCAACAGGTCACCAACAAGTGTCATGCTCGCTGATGAGTCACGTGTGATTCTTATTAGCACAAGGAGCTGTATGCCTTGTACACACGTTTGTATATGTAAATTTAGAGTCTGTTTGGTTGGACTATGGCTGTTGACAAAGTTGTTGTTGGTCGGCTGTCTGAAAAGGCTGTTGTAATTGTGAAAAAATGAACATATAGTTTTTGATTGATTCAAACTATCTATATCATTTTAGAAAATGAGCACTGAAACTTTAGCACATTGCAAAAAACTGGAAGAAAGTAACTTTTCTAAACAGCTGAATTTACATTGTAAAGCCTACAGTTATCGTTGACAAAAATTGCTAAAAAGCTGATCATTTGGTTAAGCTGTAACTTTTTTCAATGAAAAGATGCTAAAAACCCCAACCAAACAGAGCCTTAGTCTCACGGATCACCGCTCTCTCTAGCTGAGTTAGTTGTGCATAACGTGTCTCTCTGTACTTGAATTTGCCCACACCCAATCAGTGAATGTGATGTATGTTGCATTAATCCCTTCTACGTGCTATCAGATTCCCTTTAGATCCTCCTCAACCTTCTGTTGCCCCTCTCTCGCTCTTTTTCCCGGGCCGCCACCATGAACTTCACCTCATCTGAGCCGTCCTTTCCACCAGCCAAAGTCTTTCTCATCAAAACCACTCCTCTACCTTCCTCCCCCGACCTCCATAAGTCCAACTACGATAAGTCACAGACAGGAACCTGGTGTTCAACGTCCTCCACGACCTCAACCAACAATTCCATCACGTCATTCCTCACATCACCATGATGGCTGGTGCACCGTCTCGCCGAAGCCGCCAAGCTGCAAGCGGGGTGGCCATGTACGCGCAGGCCTCCTCCTATGGCGTCCCTTCCCCCGGTGCTCCTTATGGACTGTACGCGCATGGATAAAAGGATGGCGGCCGCTGCTGCCGCAACCATGGCAGCGCACCGGGTCGGTCGCGGAACGGTGCGCGGTCAAGGGCGAGCCCGAGGAGATCGTTGGAGTGGGAAGGCGAGGACGCGAGGACGCGAGGCGGTGCGGTGGTGGAGGAGGCGTGGAGGATGAGCTATAGGCGAGATGATGGTGGTGGTGGTGGAGGAGGGGGGAGGAGCGGCATTACTAGGGAAGGGGCTGAGCTAGGAGCGGCAGCCTAGGGCTGCAGAGCGCCGGGGTGGGGGCAGTCGCAGGGTCAGAGCGGGAGTGCTGCCGCGTGATGTGGCTACAAGTAGTGACTTTGTTTTTGCAAGCACTTTGAATCCAGAGCTTGCGGTCCATGGCAAAGTCAGCGAGATCGAACTTGAATCGTCCAAGAACAAGCATCTCTTACGAAAAGGAAAACATAGATGTACATTATTGAATTATATATATTTTTTAAAGAAAGGACTTTATTACCTCTTAATTTTTGTATTGAAGAGATGCACACAGTCTAAATAGTCATCAAGTCCAAAATGCTGTGTCAATCGACACAATAAGAAAGATAGGTTACATAGACTTCAAATTCCACGGGGAATCAAGCACTCTATGTTGGGACATAAATTTTGTGGCAATCGACCGTTAGGCACCCGTGAGCATTAGTTTCTTGTTCTCCGACCGCTGTAGCAAAGATCACAACTGCAACGGATTAAAATTTTTTATATCAAACACAGTATCACTAAGATACAACCAAATAGACTAATATATCGCACTTGCTCTAATATGATTTGGGCTTAGTTAGGCCCCCAACCCGGTTAATAGTTCTCAAATAAATTGGACATACTATAAGGCGGTGCAAGAGTTGAATTATATGTTCTCTTCTGTACCTTTGGAATAAACATGTTACGTAGTAAAATTTGGGCTGTAATAGACGAGGGAAAATGTATGGGTGCAGCTGGGTGGTCGTGCTTCACAATGAGTTTGCCCACCTGAAAATTTTAAAAAAATTCTCATAAATTTGTGGATGTACATTATTTCCTGAACATATAAAGCTACAAACTCTAAGCCAAAATATATGTCCACCGCATCCGCACAAAAGAAAAAGGAAAAAAAGTGTGCACTTTCACGGTTCATTTTATACCCTCATTTTTTTTTCCTTTACAACACGTAAGTGGACACATTTCTTTTAGAAGCCAGTACAATGTCCCACGTAATTATACCAAAAACATTTTTAATATTTTTAACTCTAATTGAACTTGTATTGATATTAGATTAGTATGTGAAGTTAAAGTTCTTATCACCGGTCATTGATATTACATCAATAGATAGACTTAAAACTCAGATAGATTTTTTATGAGGTGTAAAATTATAAATACCTATTAGTCGTGGGCTATTAGTAATTAATGTACATCATCAATAACGGATAATGTTTAGGTGCAATTATGACGATCTATCAGTTGTAGTCTATCAATTATAAAGATCAATGGTCGGATGACAATTATAGCAGTTATGAAAATTTATTGGTTGTGATCTGTTTATGTACAATAATAAAGATCCATCGGTTGTGATATGTTTAGATACAATTATGAAGATCTATTGGCATCTATCTAGTTACACTTATTATGATTTATCGGCTGTGATATGGTTAGATACAGTTAGGATGATCTATCGACTATGATTTGTTTAGATACGGTTATAAAAATCTATAGGTTGTGATATACTTAGATACAATTATGAGAATCTATTGATTGTGGTCCACTGATAATAATAGGGCCCACTAAATTAATGGTTGAATGTTTTACTTTTTTGTGAGAATTTCTAGTCTCTCTTTTTTCTATCATATCGTATTTTTAATATATAATAGAAAATATATCCAGTACAACTTATAGTTGTGCACATGTATACACTTACATAACATCTACCAAAAATTGAACTTTCTGAGCTTAAAAATTTCTATATCACCGTAGACGTCTTGTAATCGACGGGCATTTCGAGCTTCCTTCACGCAACCTGGGCCTCTGCCCCTCCCATAGTTTTAGCATTTACATTTACATTGTACAAATAGTAGTATGTGAGCTATGTTACTAATAGTATGTGAGCTATGTTCTGGTGAACTCACAGCTTCTCTTGCTGGTAATATACCGCAACACACCATCACTTATGATCAATTTCAGGTTTTTTTTTCTCTCCAGTCGTGCCCCATTTGGAGTCAAGTTGTCGATAGTCGGACCATAGATTGAGTAATTGACAGGAACGCCAAAAGCTGAATCATAGATTGCTAAAATAGAGCTGCAAAAGAACAGCACATTTGACAAATATAACCTCATCTTATGAACAGGTTCGCATCTGATGACTGATACAACAACATCGCCCATGATTCTTTACAATTAGAATAGGGTAACTCAAAAGGCCAGGCCAGTGCCAGCCATTTGCACTCAAATCCTAGATCATGCCGAGGCACGTTTGTTCCATGTCACAACTCTTCTGGCTCCACTGATAACTCAAGTGACTTCACCTTGGAGCTTGAGTATCCGTCAACAGGCGGTTCGTCCATAGCAGATTGAGGCAATGTATAGGTTCTTTGCCCATTTTTCCTAACATTTTGGTTCCAAGGTTAGGTTCACGCATATAACTGAAGATGCTACAAAAGTAAACCCCGTAAATGCACGGATCATCTGATTTTGTACGTCATCGCGAGTTAACAAAAAGTGCAGAGGGGTACCTTTACGTGGTTGCTGGGAAAGCAGAAGTTCGAAGAGTTTCTTGTGTCTCGTCCATTGGCTTCCTCTTTGGTATGCTCAAGATAAAAGCAGCCTGGTCAGGCGTCCCTGCAGATGAAGTTATTCTGTAACCAGTCTCCCATCGCAGATGGAGTCCTTCACTTGGATACAGAAAATCTAACTCGACAACCTGCAGATTGCAAGACAGATTCAGTTTTGTGACTAACCACGCAGCTGCGCCACATTGATCACCTTAGAACATTGACCTAATATGTAAGAAAATTCAGACTTCGTACAACTCTACACAGTTGCTGATTTTTGTTATAAAAAGAACTGTACAGAGCAACAGTTCTCTAAGATTTACTGAATCAATTCTTGCAGCAGCATATGTTTACATCTACATATTTTACATGCAAGGCTCAAATTGCTGTTTGTCAGATGTGAACCATCTAAATGTTGAAAAGAGTCAGCTTAAAATTACAGAATTGCAATGCAGACACATATGCAGTTCTTTTTTGCGAGAACATATGCAGTAATTTGATGTATATGTGCATACCAGTGCTTAGCACAGATGAAGTTATTTAACATACAGGGAACCACCAAATTCATGGAATGCAAAAGGATTCGTCCAAATGATTTATTGCAAACAAGTACATGCACATGTTCTAACCTGGTCAGAGTAGCCCGCGTTCCTTGACATGACAACTCCCCAACGATTTCCGGCAGTACCCATAGACGTTACATGAAAACCTTCTTTCCACTTCTTATTAATCCACTTATAAGGAAAAGATTCACTGACTTTGTATGACTGCTGTGTGTACGGAGTTCCTGTAATGATAACAAAGATCAGATTAGAAGCATATATCATAGAAGACAGGCACCAACAGTTCATAAGAAACATCAGACAGTAGACAGACGTTGATAAATTATTGAATTAGCATACTGTCCACAAGTTATGTAAGTAGTAAAAACAGAGAACTGGTAATCACTAGTTTATCAGAACAATGAACAATGGCAAATCGATATTAATATTTCCAGGATATAATTATGTATTGTGTACCAACAATGCTGCGGCAACCTCTACACACCAATTCTGACGACCTCTACATAATCTTGGTGTACAAGAGGCTCTGCTATTAAATTGTTTCAAGATAACTGTCCATTTTCGAAAATTTAATCTTCACGAAGGAGCAGTTTCAACAAATGACAACAGGCTAGTAAGAGCAGTTGTCGGCAGAGAACAGGTAATTTATACAAACCTTTGGACATTACAACCAATGAACTTCCATTGGTTGCTCCAGCTATTGCTGTTATGTAAAAATTCTTCTCCCACTGCTCCATAATCCAATCCTACATACAAAGTTAGAAACAAGATAGTATCAGGAATCTGAATTCATCCAAATTCAAAACTAGAGAGGACAGAGAAACCATAATGCACCTTGTGCAGGAAAATTTGTGAAAGCTCATAAACTTGAGAACCAAAGCCAGTCCCAGCATCCATGATGAGAGCCCAAAAGTTGGCTGAAGAAGCTACACAACTAATGAACAAGCCATCTTCATTACCCTTTCTATATGCTGATGCAGCCTTGAATCAGCTACATTGTAGTGGTATCTATAAAAGGGCAGAAGAAATGTCTTTACAGTCATATCAATTAATACCACAATTAGTTTAGGAAGGAGGATAAAATATTGATCAGTAACTGAGGAAATAGGTGGGCTTCAAATCTCTCAACTCAAGAACAAACAAGCGAGTGTAGCCAAAACAGACAGGAGCTACTTAAGCTTAAATCATAATAAGCGCAAACCAAACCATTCCATCACTATGACTAGCATGAATGGTTTAGCTACGAAAAGCATAACACTATATTTCGAATCGTTGATTTCACCAGGATATCAGGTACAATTAAGGTCATGACTATGGATGACACTTAAAAGTGGAGTTCACAGCATGAGCTATCATAAGTTCGCAAGATCAATCACCACAAGACAGTAACTGGAACTCCAGCTTAGTCCAGCTATTTAGAGCCATCTAATGCTTAAAGGTGTAGAGTCATCTAATGCTTGATCTTGGGAATGAAGATCCTGTGATGGCTACATGCCAAGTAGGGGAGAGAGAAGATAATGTTTTGTCAATAATGTGTACATGATATAACTTAGGTCAATTGGCAATTGAAGCACTAGAACAGACCATTTTTCAAGGGCAAGGGAATAACAATAAATAGAAGAAATAATGTTTGGGAAAGCAAACATATAAAAAAGAAGAATTCTGCACCATTTTAATTAAAAAAAGTTACCGCTGCTTCATGGGCCGTCTAGCATTATAAACCGAAATCCATTGTGTTGCTGGGTTTCCCAACCGAACTTTCTTCTTTGGCAGTTCATCTTCTTCAAGATTTACAACCATTCTTCCACGTTTCTGCCCAACCTATAATTTGCACAACAGATGCATGACCAAATTTGATACAAGCAAACTAAACTAAGTACATGTACCAGTCATGGGTACAGCAGTACAGACCTTTAGAGCTCCATCGATTCTGATGGGTCTTGAAGCAGGCACTTCGATCAAACTATCAAAGAGAGCAATAAGTTTTGCGTAATTTGGCTCCTCATCAAATTTCATATTAGTGACCATCTCAAGAAAATGTTTGAATGGAGCTGGACAGAAGCAGCACAGCATCTCTGGAGAAGTAGCCATTTTCTTCTTACAAACAAGAAAGCTCTTGTTGTCTCCCTGCATTAATAAGCCATTAACACTAAAATAGGTTCAAGAGCATATTGAAATATGTTAGTCAAATTCTGTTGAGCACATCTAATGATACCTGATAACCTTGCCAAGGTAATCTTCCTCTTATTAAAAAATAAGGGTGTATGCTAGTGACTCCAAATCATCCCTCCTACTACTTGTACGGCCTAAATGGGCATCGACACTGGCATATCTAATTGTTCCCCTGAAAAGTGTAAAAGAAAATAGGTAAGTTAATAGGTGACTAATTTTGTACGGAGAGAAGCTAGTATAGAACCAACCTAAAGATGTCTGGCCTCTGATCATATTCAACATGCTGACTAGATGATGCTTTTTTCCACTTGGATGCTGCACAGTTTCAGTATTAACATAACCACATGAAGAAGGTTAGTGGGCCATGAAATGCATCAACATTCTATAAGTGGCCAATGCCTATGAGTGAAGGCCATAGTGCATTGAAAACATGAGAATGAATATCTTCATATACAGATGTATCTTAAACAATAACATACCTAAACCAAGATCAATCAGGAAAAGCTTCTTCTCATCAGGTGATCCAGGCTGACCAAGCAAAAAGTTTTCTGGTTTTACATCACCATGTACAAAGCTGACAATAGCAAGAGGCACAGCAAGTGTTAACACCAATAAATAAGAAAAGTGTGGAAAGTCTATGCACATCAGGACAATTGTCAGAGACGAATGGTGTTAGAAGATTACCCTTTGGAGTGAAGCTTCTCAAGAATCGATATGGACTCAACGGCAATGCAAGCAACCATATGAGAAGACATCCTGTTGGGGTGTTGGTACTTTCAGACAGGAGTACGAAAAACAGGCTGGCAAGGTGAAAAGATTGATAAGATACTTACGCCTGTCCCATTGAATTCCAAACGTCCCAGAGGCTAGGACCAAGCATATCCATTACCTGAAATTATGGAATGCTGGTTGAATGAAGGATCATATTAAGAGGCATTTTGGAGTGCATAACTATAGTTAAACTCACAAGAATGTAGTAGTCTCCTTGGCGACCCTTGTAGTGGACTGATGGTATGCCGTAACAACCATTGAGAGTCCTGTCACAAAAAGGTTAACATGCCATGCTCCACAGAGAGTAACATAAATGTAAGAAGGGATGATTGTGTATAGTTCTTACTGATAAACCTGCCACTCAAATGGGGGGCCATAATTACATCCTTTGCTTCTTCGATGCTCAAGCTTTAGTGCAACCTAGAGGATATTCATCCACATAAGACTTGACTAGATCAAGAGATAGAACTTCAGTGTCCAACTGAGGCAGGTAAGAAATAAACCTCGTATGCATCTGGACCCATGCGAGAAGCTCCACCAGTTATTCTTCTGCCAACATAGACCTGGCCAAACCCACCTTTACCTAACTTCCTATCAGTTATATATTCTGGGGAGTTGCCTACTTGAACCTGCAATAGTTAGATAATATTTAGATCTTTAGGAGCTTAAGGCTTCCTTAGGGATGGCTTATAGAGAGCTTATGGGCAGAAAAAGGCTATAAGCTAAACCTAATGGAATCGGCTTCCCGTTGGTACCAGTAAGCCTCAAGTTTGAGGCTTCCCGAGATTCTCCGCCCCCTCCACTTACCCTTCCGGACTTTGCCCTTAGAGTTTATAGTATTCACGAAAAAACTGCCACTTCACAAAAAACCTTCTTTCTCCTGTCTCCCGATCGGTCACCCCTCTCCGGTCTTCCTCTTCCCCATCCCGCGCCGCCAGCCTCCCCGCCAGATCTAGCCCGCACTGCCTCCCTCCCTCCCCACGCCTCTCTCTCGGCGCCGCCCTCCCTCCCCGAGGTGGTCGCCGCTGCCACCTCCTACCCAAGCAGCTAGTCACTGCCGACTAGGTGGCCCTGCCCGCTCAGGTCCAGCCCCACGCCGCCTAGTGCTCCACCCCAAATAGGTCACCGCTGCCGAGTCCTCCCTGAGCAAGTTGCCAGTGCCGCGTCCTCCTCACGTCAGCCTCCCAGCGCTGGCCCTCCCAATGCCCCAACACTGCACGGGGGTGGTTTTTCCTTATTTTTTTCACTTTTTCATTCAATTTCCTGAGATTGGCAATGTCTAAATTATTTGTATACATACAATGTAAATTAGTCTTTTTAAAACACATTTCTACCGAGTTAATGCCGCATCTAATTTGCTTGTACTTTGTTGTATTAGTGGTATTAGCTGCCTTGCTTGTGAATATTGTATTATTCCATAGTGTTTTGCACAAAACTAGAGTACTTTTAAATTTACTATACTTTTTTCTAGCTATGTTTATAGTTTGTACAAATACTTAATAGAAAGAGGAAATAGTGAGTTTGAGTTTTTATCTATTTTGTCTCGCGTCTAGTTATGTTCTTAGTCCTTGTGACCTTGCAATAATTCTGATATAATAACAATGTTCAATGAAAAATTTGCAATCGTAGCTACTATAGTTGTTTACTAAATGCATGACTATTGTTATTGAACGATCATTCGGTTGTCTCAAGATAAAACGGCGTATACTTCATGACACACCAAGCTATTCTGTTGACAAACAAAAGAAGATAATTTTTGCATGTATAGCTTTGCATAACTATATCCATGATAGTATTCTATGTGAGGAACATTTGAGATGTTTCAGGGAGAAGAGTATGTTCAAGATGAAGTGGCAAGTGGCGGAGTGGACATTGCTACATTTAGTTTATGATGATGGTACAATGGGAGTAGTCCAAGATGGTATTGCGGCGAGTTTTTTTTGCAGCAAGATGAATTGCTATGTGCAATCTACTTATTGTTATTTTCTTGGAAAGAAAACTTGTAGAACTTGCAACATATTTTGATGGCAAGAAAACTTGTAAACTTGTTCGTAGTTTTATGTAGTGCTTGAAATTGTCATATTATTGTCGTTTTTATCTTTTCAAATTAATTTTCCTAGCTACTTGTGCAAATAAAACTCCACAAATCAACAATTTCATCTATTAAACAGCAAACAAACAATTCCAGGGATATTTCAGACTTTGCACCCTTCATCATACATAATAAGCTCAAATCTTTAAGTCGCTCCTAACGGGCAGAGCTTATTTTCAGAGCTTATTTTCCACTGGAGCTTATAGAGAGCTTATCTGGGCAGCCAGCTTATGCACAAGCTCAAGCTATCTCTAAAGGGGCCTAATTCATGGTAGTAAAACTCTTACCATGTAAAGTAGTACTGGTAGATCAATAATAGCATCACAATGAGAGCCAAAGTAAGCATAACTACAGAAAATGAGAAACCTATTTTGGTCATGGAACTTTATGCCAAAAGGAAGATATGTAACGTAGGCACCATTCCTAAATATGTACTATCCACTGAACTTACCTTCAAAGTCATCAATTTAGCGAAATCAGGAAATGTGTTTGGCTCTGCTATATATAGCAATGTCCAGTGAAAGACGAACAGACTGTGTTTCCCCGAAGAGAGATCATGAAATAGGATTAGGACTTGCTGCCAAAATAGCACTATTTCACTGATTTTACATGTTATTGAAGAGAGGGGTATAGAATTGTTTTAGGGATCCCTCAACTATAACAGAGAACAAAAACTAAGTACATAGGAATAGATATTAAAAAAAAATCAAGTCCATCTGGTCCTATACTTTCATATCTCATTACATGTCTGCTTTCTGCCACACAAAAAAAACTACTCCCCCCGTCTAGAAATATAAGGTGCACGCGTTTTCCAACATTTAACTTTGACCAACGATTAGTCCAACTATATGTGGATTATTTGATACAAAATTGGTACCTTTAGAAAGTGTTTTTAATACGAATCCAACAATATCAATTTTGTATCAAGTAATCAACATATTGTTGAACAAATTCTTGGTCAAAGATAAATCTTGGGAAACACGTGCGCCTTATATTTCTGGATTGAGGGAACACTATAATATAGCCACTCAGTCTTGACTTCTCTCATGCAAGCATAAACACGATCTCTCATGCAGACAAAGCTAAACCTTTGGTCCTCTTCGCCATTCAGGCGAATAATCATCCATTATTACTTATTATGGCATGATGATTAATAGTTTTCTGAAAGGAGCACGTTAGTTGCTAAAAGAAATAGGTATGCGTGATACTGCCTCCATCGAAAAATATAAAGCGCACACGCTCTCCAAGATTTATCTTTAACTAAGAATTTGTCCAACAATATGTGGATTACGTGATACAAAATTGATATCGTTGGATTCGTTAGTATTAAAATGCATTTTACAATGGTATCAATTTTGTATCAAATAATCCACATATAGTTACTAATTATTGGTCAAAGTTAAATCTTGGGAAATATGGACGGAGGTAGTACAATAGAAGAACAAATTATTTACAATGCATTGCCACATGATGGTATAAACACTACCAAACCAAGTAAACAACTTCAGCAAATAGCATAACAAATAATAGCCTCTGTAAATAAATGCAAAGAAACACTTGATCAATCGGTGTAAGAAACGGACAGTCCATGTAAACAAGTGCACGGGAAAATTAGGAAGTCATACCCTCTCAGGCACTGGCGTTGTCGTGGCTTCATCTTCAGCCACTGCAAGTCTGTCACCACTTGCACCATCCATTTTGAGGTTGGCAGCCCGTCAGCTGCCTTGTTTAAACCAAGGTCCTCCTGGGGCTCTGCCTGCAACTGCCTCTCCAGCGATAGCTTCGGGGAGGCCCTGGCAAGGCTGGTCGATCTGCAACTCGATAGCCCTGGACCCCTTGCCTCTGGGCTTCGGAGCTGGCCTTCCTCTTCCCGTGGCAGCTGCTTCTTGTTGCCTCTGCCAGCCGCACCACCAACACGCCTTCCAGCCCTCCCCCGTGGAGCTGGCAACACCGGAGTCGCTCCTCGATCTGCAGCCTGGACGTCGTCAACCTTGTTGGACCTGAGACGAGCTCTCAGAACACCACTTCGCAGCTCTGGCATTATCCGTCCATGCAACCCGGTCTGGCGTTACACCCCTTGGCGCTCCTTCCAAGCTCCGCATGCAAAGAAAACCCCAAAAAAGCAATAAATACAGATGAAAGGAAAAACGGTAACAGATACTCAATCACCATATGCATCAAATTTTCATCCCAAAACTTTTGCCTCCATCATGTCGTAGAAATCAAACATGACCAGTTCAGTCAAACAAAAGTCTGTGGAGGAATAAAGCTGGGGCATTCATCGCCATGGCGGGCAGCCTTTAAAGAGGCGGCCTGCTTTCATAGCACTACAGTCCTTTAAGCGGAATCGAATGCCGCCATAGCCGCAAAAAGAAGCGGGGCATCTCCATCACCCAATGCCTCACAAGGGGATCTCCAACCAGGAAAAAAATCCCATCTTTACCGCCAGATTACAACCAATCGGGCGCCAAATCGCCACCAAACTAATCACAGTCCGTCACGGGACCCCAATCCCACACAAACCACGCCTCCCTCCTAAATCCCGCGATAAGAATCAGCGAGGCAAGCGCCGTATCCTGGACACGGAAGCGGCTCCCGGGCCCGAATCGGCCACCGGAGAACGAATCGGGTCGGTAGAACCCCCATCGGATCGCATCGGGAGGCTCGCCCCGCAATCCGATCGTGCGGGAACCGAGCCAGGCGCGAGGGAGCCGCCGCCGCGGCGCATGGATTAGAAAAAGAAAATCGGGGGAAATGGACGAGGAATGGGGGAAGGGGGAGCATCGAAGGGAGGCTTACATCGGCACGGCGGGGGCGGCCGCGAAGGAGGAGGTCGGCGGCGGCGGCGGCGGCGCCTCGGGAGCCGTGCAGTGTGGGGGTGACCGGAGGAGGGAGGCGACGAGACCGGGGAGCAGGAATTGTGGAGCGCTCCCTTCTCGCGCTTGTCGTGGTGGGTTGGGGGTGAGACTAGTGGTGTGCCAGTGTGCCGCAGCAGCTCATGCAGCTGACCGAAACCCGGGCCGGGTCGCCGACAGGTGGGCCCCAGTAATACAGAGAGAGTGAGAGCACCATTTTTTTTTCTTTTCTTATTTTTTCTTATTTCTTACATGCGTGATACGGTCATACGGAGTAGCTGGTAGATCGCTTTAGCACTCGAAAGTGTCTTGTTTGGATGGATAGGATTAGACCCGGACCATCTGGACTGAGAGTGATTTTAGTTCAAATTCCCCTCCATTTGTAGTGATTGAATTAGATGCAGTTTATCAAAAACAAGTACTAACGCGGCTCATGGATGGCTTCGTGATCCCATGGTCTTGGGTCATGGGGTTGGAGGTGGCCTTTCTTTGGGCATAAGTGCATCGTGTGCGCTTCTTGAGTTTTTCGAAGTTCAAACTGAAAGAGAGAGATTGATGAAACATAAATGTAGCGACATGTGAAGAATTTGTTGAAAAAAGGAGCTGTAGAATATGAATTGAATTCATAGCAAACTTGTGGGTCAGTGTTGAACATTATTCATGTAGGAGTATCTACCAGTGTTCTTTTTTCTTCTTCCAGAATTGAGCATGCGCAGATGAGCTCCAAAATTAACTCAAGGAGATGGGCACCCAAAACAATCTCAGGACTCGTACTCCAGTGAGCAAGGAGTTTCAAACCAGTTCAGCTCATGGTCAATCGATTGGAACAGGTAACCAAGGCCGGTCACGCAGTCAGCCACGCAAGGCTTCTCAAGATCTTTTGGTCTGTGCAAATGGTAATTTTATCGAGTCAGGTCAAGCCACATCGATTCGTGAACAACCACGGAATCTTAACAGCTAGCTACATCCTTTGCATGATCAAGCAAAGTAAAGCACAAGATAACCATATAAGTACACATTTTTTCTTCTGTCAGCATAATCAGACATCTTTACATGGCCTACAGCTATAAAAGGGAGGCCACCTGCGCAATAAACTTATTATTACAAGTCAGTCTAAAATTATTTCGAGATGCTGCGAGTTGAGTCCATCTGTAAGGTCTTCGAGCACCTCTGATCGCTCACACTCGTGCCACTCCCACGGATGTGGGACTATCTCCAGGCCACCGAGCTCCTGCTCATCGTCAAAGACGACATGCCCATCGAGCAGACGGAGCTTCGGCGACGCTCTCATGATCTGCTTCACAAAGCCAGTCTGCCACCCTGTTGCGTCGAAGCCAATGACCACTAGTTCTTTCAGGTGATGGTACTGACGATGTTCCACTTGGACATCTAGTGACCCAGCACTCATCTTCTCCGAGTTGTTGTCAATCTCCATTCAGAATACTTGGTTTCACAAATCTTTCAAAACCAAAAAGTACATATTCGACAGACATGGTTATTAGGTTATTTGATCGAGAAATGACATACATGAACATGGAGTGACTCCAAGGCAGGTGCGGCATCAAGTAGGATGAGAATCCAGAATATATCCCAGCATATTGGCACGTATGCAATGCATAGCTTCTTGAGACGACTGAACGGGCTGGGATTGACGGTTGGTTCAATCCACATCTACATACATGATGCAATGATATTTTATTATTACAAGACGAGATCTTAGGAATGGCTACTCACCTGAGGCCCTCTCAATTGCATAACAAGGTACTCTAGCGGTGGCATCCCTTTGAAGAATTTGCTCAGTGGATATGTCCTATTGCTACCAGAGGAATAGTCCTCGCCATTATTTCCAGTTTGCAAGAAGTCCAAACTCACATGCCTAAGTCGAGGCACCTCACCATGGTATAGTTTGGCTGGCTGACCCCGACAAGCAAAAGTTTCAAGACAAGGCAGCAAAGCCAAATAGATTTTCCCAATGTTGCAGTTGTCCGATTACAGATTCTTTAACGTTGATGTCAGAACATTGATATGAAAAATAGCTCAGTGATAACTAGAATATTTGAGCCTGAAATCCACCAGCTTGCATGCAGTTTCTCAGAATATCATAAGCGCGTGCAATATCTGAACTTTCTTTGCACAGTTAGTTTTGTGAGCCTCTGAAACGTCAAGGAATCAGATGCAATAGAACGAAAGCAATTGGATAGCACAAGACACTTCGGGTGTGTTTGTTTGGGTTTCAGCTTGAGCTTAAAGGGTTTCTAGGCTCTAAAAGTTGAAGCCCAAACAAACACCCATATTTTTGGAAGTGCTTCTCAAAAACACTTGAGAAAAATACACTGTGAAGCTGAAAGCACCGTTTGAAATGCTTCCCGCAGCCCTTCCCCGCTTCCCGCACCCCTCGTTGAAACACTGCCCTTCCATTTGATGTTAATTACGGAAAAAATGCCACCAGGTATAAAATCCTCTTTCCCTTCAGTTTTTCCTCCTCCACCAGCACCCCCGCCCCCGCGCTCCCCTCCCACTTCACCTCTTCTCCCGTTCCTCTGCAGGCCCGCGCGCTAGGGTTCCTCCTCCACGGCCCCGCCGCCATAGCACCCCGAGCTCCCACGTCCCTCTACCCATCCGCCGCTGCCACATCCGCCACCGCCACCCTCCAAGACGCCGCATCCCGTCCCTGTCTCCCTCTCCCCCCTCCCACACCCCCCCAACGCTCGCATCCCGTCCCGAGCACTACCGGCCTCCATCGTCCTCGACCACCACCCTCCGTCGCCGCTAGCCGCGGGCCTCCCTCTCCACCGGACAGCCGGTCTTCCGCCCCCCCAGCTGCCGGCCTCCTCTTCCCCAAGCCGCCGTCCTTCATGGCCCCGAGAGGCCGGCCTCCCTCTCGACCCGAGGCGCCGGTCTCCGGAGCCCCCACCGTGGGCCTTCTTCTCCACCCGAGGCGCCGGCCTCCCGAGCCCGCGTCCATCGTCTGCCCCGCAGCCGACCTCCGCCGTCCGTCGTCCCCAACCTCCACCCATCCGCGTCTGTCGTCCACCCCGCAGCTGACCACCGCCGTCGACATCCCTCTGCCCCGAGCATCCCCAAGACCCACCGGACTCCCTCTGCCTCGAGCATCCCCAAGCATTGCCGGCCTCCAATCCAAGCCGGCAAAGGTGAGCCCTCCCCATGAGTTATTTTTAATTTTCAATTTCCCAGATCTTGAACCACTTGCTGATTGTTTACTGCTGAAGATCGGGTATGAATCAAGCAATGCTTGATTGGACTTGAGTTCTTTTACTGCTGATTGTTGAGTAATCGGGATTCAGTTCATGTGTTGTTCTGATATGTGATGTGATGCAAAAACGGTAGATTTGTGATCACATTGTCTAATATGGTGTTTTGACAATTGGGGTGAAGCTTGGAATGATTGATAGGTGGTGTCGTGATTAGGGATAACCATTTTTTCCATTTTCTCATGTCCATAGTAGTTATGATAGATTTCCATTTTCTCATGTCCATTCAGAGAGTATGCTCCCATATACATTAGTTATGATAGATTTACTATATGCAAAAGTAATATGAATTGTTGTTGAGTTAATATAGTTCATACCATATATAGATGGATCATGATAAGACACCTAAAGCCAATTGGGATACATTTTCAGGAAGAGTGTTTTGTGAAATTTGTGCGGATGAGACAAAGGCTGGAAATAGGCCTACCGCTTTCTTGAGTGCAGAAGGATACAAGAACCTAGGGAGAGAGTTTTTTATAGGACTGGTAGAAACTATATGAAAAAACAATTCAAGAATAGATGGGACGCAATGAAGGCTTTGTACGGAGCATGGATTTATTACAATGGCAAAGCAACTGGACTTGGTTGGGATCCTGAGAAGAGAACTGTAACCGCAGACGAGGCTCAGTGGGCGGATATGATAAAGGTATATTTCGAACACTTGTTTTTTTGGAACCATCAATCCATGTTTAGTACTCATAATTTGGTTGTTTACTTTACAAGTCAACAAGCTCGTTGAGACCTTTCGCAAAGGGCCCCCCGAGAACTTGGAGTTGCTAGAGGCAATGTTTGAGAAAGCTCATGTTGATGGGTCATCTTCGGTGATGACTGGTGTGGAAGTTCAACAGGTGCCTAAAGATTTGCTTCATATTGATGATGACGAGGAGGTTGTTCCTACACCTAACCCAATGGGTTCAAGGGCAACTGCAAAGCGTGGGGCTGCTAGAATTGCTTCTAGTCCAAAGAAGACCAAGAAGAATCATGTGCAACGAGACTTCAAGCGATGGGTTGATCATTGCATTAGTGAAGATCGTTCTGTGACATCTACTAGTAATGTCACTGTGAGTAATGACATTGAAGCCATAATGGAACAAGTTGTGCAATGTGGAGCACCTGAGGGTAGTGACGAGTATTACATTGCAACTAAGTTATTTGGTAAACTTGAGAATCGTTGTTTCTTCTATGCTATGAAGACAAGTGAGGGAAGGCTGAATTGGCTGAAGAGGCAGTACGAGGATAGGCGTAGAAACTAGAACTTCTTTATGAGTATTCTTTTCCTATGTGATGTACCCTTATATTTCAAACTTTGCATGTGTTGGAACTTAATAATTTGAACTATGGTTATGTAACATTTCAATTATTTTAATGTCGGAATAATAGACAGTTTGTGCATGTGCTCTTTGTCATATGGATGTGTTGTTCATATTTACTTACTCCTTATACTTCATGTATGTGTGAATGTGTCATCTGTCACTTACTCCATGTTATTTTTTTAGATGAGTACAACAAGTGAGAGTGATGCTGAAAGTGATGCCGATATTGGGTTTAGCTCAACAAGAAACAATTCAAGAATGAGTAGGTTGCAAAGGGGCATGTACTATGCATTTGTTGCTATCAACTATAGTGAAAAATACCTCATGAAGAAGGAAAGGAAAAAAACAACTACTTACCGGACAACAGTGGGTCTTTGAGAATTTGGGTGACTCAAAAGATTGCTAAAAAATGTTTAGAATGCATAGACCTTGTTTTGATGCATTGCATGATACTTTGGTAGAAAACTATGGGTTGAAGGGAACAAGGGATATGTGTTCAGAAGAGGCCCTTGGGATGTTTCTGTGGACAGTTGGTAGCCCTCAGTCTGTAAGTCAAGTACAAAATCGCTAGATCTACGGAGACAATCAACAGGAAGTTTGATGAGGTATTGCAATGTGTGAATGACTTAGCTGGAGATATCATTATACCTGTTGATCCACATTTTAGCACTATGCATGAGAGACTACATGACTCTAGATTTTCGCCTCATTTCGACAATTGCATAGGTGCAATTGATGGGACGCATGTGGTGCCAACATCTGGGAGCAATGGTGGCAATACTTTAGGCAGTGATGATGTAGACATGAACACCACTCGTGAAAATATTGCTTGTGGTTTGATGGCGGCAAGAGGATAGATACCTTGTCAAAGTAGACATGATTATCTTTTGCATTGTAGTGTTGCATTATATTTCAGACTAAATTAGACCTTAACCATGTATTACAATGTTGAATTAGCTTGTAACCATGTCATTTTGTGTATAAATCACGTCATATACTACTAAATCAGGCTTACTCAGCACTTAGACAATATTTTCAGTAACTAGGGGTATTCCAGACATTTTAGACTTTGAACCAACAGCTCCAGCTGTCAAATGCACCCAAAAGCACCCTTCCCAAACGGCTCAGCTGCTTCTCCACCAGCTGCTTCTCAGGACGGACCAGCTCCAGCTGCTTATCAGAAAGCTGCAGCCCAAACAACACACCCTTCAGCTGCACATTCTGGCATCCATCCAAGAGCCGGAAGTCATAGCACCGGCAAAATCCGTCAACGGTGAGCTCCAAATCCTCAACAACAATCTGGCAATCGCTGCGGTAATCCATTGATCAATGCAACTGCTCGTCTCAAATGTTTGAGGCCTCAGCTTCTGGATAGATCTACGATGGTGTAATTCACCCGTTTAACATAGCGTCACATGGCTCGACGTTCGTAACGTTGCAGGATGGGTGTGAGCAAACGGACGTTCCCCATCCACCGCTCGTACCGGTCTTTGATAGCATAAAACTGCTCGTATTGGTTTTTGAAGCCATAACTGTAAGTTAGCTTCCGCGCATTCTTCTCCGCCTCGTACCCCGCCTTAGCCTCCACGGTAATTTGCTTCAGCATGTGGTACCATGGAGATAGGATTTCATCAACAGAAAAGTCATAGCATGCGTACAATCACCGAGGAAGATCCAGCCATCGCTTCGAAAGGATAGTGGGGTTATCGTTACGCGTGCATCTAGCTTGTCAAGGATCATGATCAGTATTAGGTAAGCTGCTGATCCTGTCCTCACAGCAACTTATGTTCCTTGCTCGTACGCATCTCGTTTTGTTTCGGTGAGAAGGAATATGGAATTATAGTAAGTGTCGTCGACTACGCGGTCGGATAGTAAACTTTTGGCACCCCCAATTGAGTGCTAGGTCACCCGGGTGTGCGCGAGGAACAGCGGAACGGAGCGCGAAGCAGCAGCGAACACTTAGGGAAAATTTGGGCGAGCAGAGAGATTGATGTTACTTATATTCCGTACCCCCAACTTGGGGGGCGCTCCCCTATTTATAGACCCCGGGAAGCGTAGTGTAAAGACCATCCTTGTAAGTATGCCTTTCAGTTTGAGATCAATTTTGAGCACTTGACCAAAGACAACCTTGCATCTCATGCATACATGTAGGTTTGCATCCCATGAAAGGGGCCCTAAAGCATGATTATTAAGATAATTAACTCAAACAAAAACTAATGGGCTCAAACACATTATCTCATGAGATCATTACTGGTATAGCTATTTAGGGATGCGAAACCTTGCTGAAAGTTACCATTTAATTGGAGTTTCATTCGAACCAATTTTTGTTTAACCTGTTACTCAAAAATTTAACCTATAGCTCGGATAGATTGTATTCTAACATGAAATAGCTTAGAGGATCAGTATGTGTATATATTTATATATTGGAGCTGTTCTGCAAATTCTTCTACACTCCAAAATTCCTTGAATCAATTTTCAATATGGAATTAACCTAATAGCTAAAAGCCAGAGATAAAAGGGAAAAGAAAATCCCCTTTCCTTGTTCTGGGCCGACGGCCCACTTCTCCTTTTCTCTCCCGCACAGCACGCAGCGCCGCGCCTGCCCTCTTCTTCCCCACGGTGCTGCCGCGCCATCTCGGCTGCCAGGTGGGTCCCGCCCGCAGTCCTCCGTCGCCGCGTGGCCCGGGGCGCGCGTCTGCTGCACCCCGACGGCGCCTCCGCTCTCTCTCTCCACAAACCCGCGGCCCCAGCTGCCAGACCACCACCGACACGTGGTCGGACGCTCGTAGCACGCGGCGGCCGGCGAGCTCACCGATGCCTCCCTCCGCTCCCTCGGCCTCCCCGTCCACGCCCCATATAAACCCACCTCGTGCGCGCCGGACCGCCCCTTTTCTCCCTCCTCTCTCACTGCTACCATCGCCGAGAGCAGCAACCGCCGCCGCCATTAGCTCCGGTGCCGAGCTCCTCAACCGACGGTCGCCGAGCGGGAGCAGCTCCGGGGCGCTCTCTCGCCCACTCCAGTGAAGCCGCCATCCATCCCGCCAAGGAGCCCGACGGCGAGGTTCTTGGCCCCATCTCAGAGAATCCGTGCGTCGTTCTCCCTCTCATCTTTTGCCGTGGCCATCGTAGGTGCTCGCCGGGAACTACACTGACGCGGCGGGTTCTTCCCCAACACCGGCGCTCCGACGACCGCCTTCTCCCAGCACGAGCTCGAGCTTCCGGCGAGCTTCCTCGGCAGCAGACCGCGTGATTCCTTCCCCAAGCCAAGCTGTTAGATCCAGCTCCGTGTCACAGGGGTGAGATACCTCCCGGTCCCTACCCTTCTCCTTCCCCATTTTCTTTCCTCTCCAGCTCAGCGATGAATGCATGCAGAGCAGCGACAAGAGACCGAGCGATATATGTATAGATATGTATACGCTATTGCTTTGGAACGGTTTGACCGAATAACTGTGCTCGGCTGCGGTTAAGGATGCGAATCAATGTTAGATCACTCTAATAGCTGCTCGGTTAACCGTTGCTCACAACAGCCCAACGAGCTAATCAAACTACCTCTCAATTAATTGGTAACCACCAATGTCGGGTACGGCAGCTAATGATTGAACAACTCAGCTAAAGCAGTGCATAAATACGGTTAAAACATCCCTAACCGTTTAAAAGGAAGTACCAATGCCCCGCTAACCTTCTGACATAGTTAAGAGATCATCCAGTTCGCTAATTAGGGTACTGCTATTTTCAGCCTAGCCGTTAGGTTTGTCCAAGTAGCTAATGCCGTTTTGTGCTGCTAGTCTAGTTGAGATCAGTCAAAAGGTCAGACCATTTTAATGCACAGATGAAATAACTGATCGTTTGAGGCAACCAAATCTAACCTTTTGTATCGCTGGTAGCTTCAAGTAGTTAGTATAGACTGATGACCTTCCAACATACTCAAGAAATCGCTACAGTTCATTAGTTTTTGTACTATTATACTTAGCTTGTGTATTAGGTTTATTCAAGTGTCGACCTCAATTAGCTGTTGACCGATGTATACCTACTCTAAGAATTGATTAGCAAATAGCTAATTGCAAGAATAGTTAAATTCCTTTCGTTACTGAGAAAAATACAAAAAAGAAGACCTTAAACCTAAATTAAAGAATTGACGCTGTATATGTAGATCACTCAAGGATCAATTTGAGTAATTCGGACATGTCTAATTCTCATGAAGGTAATTAACCATTCCTGAATTATAACATAAGTGTGTATACCATTCTTACTTTTGGAATGAGAGGCTTTTGATCCTCAAATCCATACCTAAATAACCCTAAGTACGACTACATTACAATTTAGAATGTTAGTTTCGCATTCTTACTTCGTACCATGTAGAATGCATTGCATACATCCCATCATTTCCAAAACTTCAGCGTTTCTTATTTGTTCTTTTTGCTTGTTTGACATTTGGATATTTATTCGTTAGAGTCGAACAACGAGGGATTTACCGAGGGTGATCACCAGCAGGAGAATTATCCCGAACAATCAGGCAAGCTTGCACGCTTGTTGAATTAATTCCAGTTACTCTTATGTGTGCTTGTTCAATTTATGGCGTGTGGTTCGAATACTTCCAATTGATGGCTGTGATGTGTGCTTACTAGCATGAGTAGGTTGCTCATGTGGGTGTTTGGCATGGATGTGTCCCTTAAAACACCTTAACGAAAACTTGAACCCTCTGGGGAGTTGTGAGAGACGGGATCGGGCCCGTGGAAGACTTGACGAGTAGCCGCTCGCATGATCTTACCATAGTGGCCAATCCTTGAGCCGGCGAAGGTATGATTCGATATGAGTTAGGAAGGGTAATGGTCGGCCAACCTTTACCCTCGACTATATCGGGGTACCTTCGTTCGAGGTAAAGGTGATAGTAGTCACCTCCCTCGACTAAACTCGATCCGGGATAGCCGTCCCGGAATCCCTCTAATGGCTAGGAGGTCGTAGAGGGAATAAAAGGAATTGATTGTGATTGTAGTCACATATTGGTTGTAGCCAATTATATTAACATGAGATAGAGTATTGAGTTGTAGCTCATCTCTAGTGTTAATATTTCTAGATTGCTATTTGTTGGTAGCAATTAGATGCTTTGATATGATGCTATTGGTGTAGCTTCAGATCTGGAATTACTGGTTAATCTGATGAAAATTCAAGTTGAAGCTTGAGTATGTGGTTATTTCTTTTGCTATGCATGACCTGGATGCTAAAGATGGTAGTCTTTAGTTTAATTCTGCTGAAATTGAATTGTATTCCTTCTACCGTCATTTAATTGTCTAGTATGCTTAAGTTTAACTTGGAATAAGCAATTGCATCTTGCGAGTACGAAAGTACTCATTCGAGAATTCAAATCCTGCAGGTGACCCTAGCCTTGAGGACTTTTACACTGCTGAAAACGATGTTTGTGATGTTTAATACTGCAAGATTATCCACCTTGGTCTAGCGAAGGGTTGTATAGCTTTTGGGAGATGATTTTCGTCAATCATCTCTACTTTTATTCCGCTGTTCCGCTGCTGTTTTTGGGCCTATGTTGTGTTGGAAATGACCCGTAGGTCATGTAATATTGAAACTAGGATGTCTCCTTGGTATGGATGACATGTATTACCTTTAAACCCCTCTTATGTAGAGTTTTGTGATGATATACGAGTTGTTTCCAGAGCTGCCCATGTGCAATGCGTGTATGTGATGAAGCACTTGGGTATGTCGTGAAGAATTACAGCGGTTCTCCCCTTTCACTTGTTAAAGCAGATATCGGTTGAGTGACCCGCTGGCTGAGATGCTGTGCCGGCCAGGCAGGGTGTGGGCTGATCCTATCAGGCTTTCGAGCGACCCACTAGCTTCCGAGCTAGGTTAGGGTGTGGGTAGGATTGCCGGGCTCCTCCGTGTTTGTTTTGTCCAGTGGGGTCGAGAACGACTTTAACTCTTCACAGGATTTTGAAATCTTATGTGGCTTTGGGAAGTTTTGTCGCTTCCGGCCGGCTTGCGTTGGGCAGGTGTCGGATCACTCTGCCTCGGTGAGTACGGCGCAGGTACCGTGCCACCAGGTCGACTGGTCCTTCGGTCCTTGGCGACGATCCGTTCCCCTAATCATATCTGATTTCGGAGTCCGTTACACGTAGTGTTAGATTACAATCCTGCCTTAGGCAAGTTACGGTCCTACCCCTAGTCCGCCGTATGGACGAGGGCTCATAGGTCATTCGTACATCGCCCGCGAAGGCATATACCCTAGCATCTACGTGGCATCCGGTACGACATGCCATACGGGACGTCACCTTACCGGGCCCCGCCTGGGGTTGCTCGCACTCGGGGTTGTCGAACGTCGCCTGCCGCTCGAGTCGTCGCGCAGGGGTCTGTACTCCGGACGTACTAGCGCCCGCACCCCCCGCGCATCTGCGCTTGTAATCTGCGTACTCCGAATGCATTCGCACCTGTGCTCGTACTCCGCGTACTCCACATGCACCCGCACCTGCGCTTGCGCTCCGTGTACTCCACATGCACCCGCACCTGCGCTTGCACTCCGAGTACGCCTACACTTGCGCTCCGCATGCGTCAGCACCCCCGCCCTGGATTGTCGCATGGATGCTAGTACCTCATAGCTGCAAAGGAGATAGATGTGAGTTTATAGCAAGTACGCACACCTTACCGTTACTCGTTTCCGTTCGGGGCGCGCGGGGATCCCTCCCACAATAGTAGCCCCTTGCCGATGCGGGCGGTCGAGAAGCGCCCGTCCGGACCGGCGTTATACCCCTAAGAAGGGGTTGACGCACGGCCCGGACTAATGAGGCTCAACCCCGGAGTCGAACTCTCGTCTCCATATTCATCTGGCAAACAGGTCCTTCATACTTGGCGCAAAGTCAATGCATTCGGGGGACACGGACTATCCGGTGCGAAGGCGCAGAAGCGGAGACACCATCATGCCGCATTGTGTTATGCGACTACTTTGATTATGATCGAGACCGGACAGGATTCGGGTTCAGGTCAACTTCGTACTAACAGTTCTCTGGCTACTCGTGCTCTCGAGTGCCGGTGGATAGCTCCTCACACTGCGACGGTAAGCAAGCGTTCAACTAGGTCAAACCCACGGTCCCGGTATCATGCCGCTTCTGCGCGTGTATACCCGCCCAGATCGGATTTCGAAGGCCTGTCATGAGCGCCTAAATCGGTGTCACTCTTATTACCGGTGTAGAGCCCGTGCATCAAGAACAGAGGACGCCACGCTGGGAGAGCGCACACTCGGAGAGGGCACGCTTGGAGTCCGAGGGTGGTTGGGGGCGGTCCGGCCCGACTAGAATCGAGGCCGGAGCAGTCTGCTCAGAACTTGGGTCCTTTTTATTCGCTACACCCGAGAGGTGGTTAAGTCGGCCGCTGCTTCTTTACTTACAAAAAGCCGGCTTTGGCCCAATGGTTGAAGCACGGGGTGTTGAGATAGACGTCGCGGGATCAAAACATAAGAGAGCATTTTTTTGCGATAGGTTCGTTCGGCGGCTGGGGTGCGCTGCCCTCGCTGACCCAAAGTGGCCGTATGTAACTGGCCCGACCTAGGGCACGAACGGAATTCGGTCTCACATCCGGAGTAGGCAACCTTGCTGCTCATCTGGGGTGCGACTCAGTTACAGATTTGGAGTACGCACGGGCCACACCCGGAGTACGCGTGGGCCCTCACTCGGGGTATACATGGGCAGCGTCTGGAGTACAAGCGCTGCCTGAAGGGGTCATGTTGCGTTTGAAGGAGCGTGCACCCGGAGTATGGGCGGCACAAACGGAATACATGCGCTGTTCGGAGCGGTCGCGCTGCGTCGGTGGTAGCGGTACCACCCGGGGTAGGCACACCGCACCGGGGGGAAGTGCGGGGTTTCCCACGTCGCATTGGGAGTAGGCGAGGGGTTCCCCACGTCTAGAGTATGCGATCGTTTCAGTCGGTGGCTGGCGCACCCGTAGTAGGTGAGGCGCATGGAGAAAACGCGTAGCATTCGGGCCACCCGCGCCGCTTCCGGAGCACGCGAGCTGTCCGGAACAGGCGTGCGGCACAAGCACCTGCCTGGAGTGGAAGTGATGCTCCCTAGGTACACGTCCGGAGTGAGCATGTCAAGTATGCTTCGCTCGCTTGGGGTATGCGTGTTGCCTACCCAGAGTACGCGTCCCATTCGGAGCTGCCCCGTTGCATCCAGAGTACACGCAGCGTCCAGAGTAGACGGCGCATCCGGAGCGATCGAGTCAACCGAGTTAGAGTCGTGCATCCGAAGTTTGCACGCCGCTCGCCCAGGGCACATGCGTCGCTCATCCGCGCTCGTCGGGAGCACGCGAGAGGCACCCGAAGTACGCGCGAGACTCGCCCGGAGCGCGTGTAGGATGTGTCCGGAGTGATCTCACCCAGCCCGGAGTACCCGCGTTCGGGCCCCACGTGTGTCCGGAGCTCGTGCCCGCGCACATGCGTCTGGCGCTCCCACGGCCGCATCTGGATGCAGGGGCCTTGCGCTCGCACCCGGAGCCGAAGTCCGCTGCACGCGAGGCGCGCGCACACGCTCGCGCCCGGAGTACGCGTGCTCCCGGAGCAGGGGACGTCCGGGGTGCATGTTAACACGCTTTCTTTTTTTAATTATTATCATTGTCATTATTATTATTGTTATTATTTTATTATTATTATTATTATCATTATTATTATTATTACTATTATTATTTTATTTTATTTTGCGGCGGTTAGAGTCCCGGGGGTATAAAAGGCCTGGCGGTCCCCCTTTTTCCCCCTCCCCATCTCTTTCAGCCGCCTCTTGTCGTCGACTTTGTGCCTCGCCTCCGTCCTGAGTTTCCCGGAGTAGACAGCGGCCTGGTCCAGGGTACGAGCGAGCTGGGAGCCCAGCGTACCCCGGAGTAGGTGGCGACCCGGGCTAGGGCGTGCGGCTCAGTCCGGAGTACCCTGGAGTCCAGGTCCCCGGCGTGGTCAGAGTAGCGGTGGCGCGGACCCGGGGTACAGTGGCGATCCCAAGCGTGGCGCGGAGTGGAGGACAGAGGGCACCCGGAGTAGACGCGGACCGGCGGCCCGGGGTAAAGCGCAGAGCGGCGCCTCGGTGTAACGCGTGGAGCGACGGCTAGGAGTGGAGGAGGCGCGGCGGCCCGGAGTAGAGGAGGCGTGGCGGAGTAGAGGAGGCGGATCCCGGAGCAGAAGAGGTGGAGTTCAGAGCAGAGGAGGCGCCGGAGTAGAGGAGGCAGATTAAGGAGTAGAAGAGGTGGAGTTCGAAGCAGAGGAGGGCGAGGTCCGGAGTCGGCGGGGTTCAGCGGAGCCCGGGCCCAATGGCAAGCATTGCTGGCATGACTGGACGTACGTGCGAGGCTGCGGTCGACCGCGTACGTCCGTGCGCAACTACTTGAGCGAGCTGTGTACGGGTCCCGGACTCCGGCGTCCTCGCGACTCCATTCGACCGGTCACCGACTTGCCGCCTCCTGCCAAGTACTGCGCATGCGCACCATTTGGCGACACGGTTGGTTGTACTTGGAGCGGAACCAGGAAGACGCCATGCTCCGCGACGAGGTCCTGCGGCATCCCTCACCTATCGCTCAAGCTCCGGTAAGACACGAACCATCCTGCGGTTGCTGCCTTCGCTACATCTTACCGATGTAACTCACCACGTTCTTCCCCTTATAAACAGATGGCCGCTACCGGGGGCGTGATCAATCGGAAGAAGGATCGCCAAAACGACCTCTCTCGCTTCCTTGGCGCTTCTGCCATCACGAGGAAGGCGTTGGATGGCTTGATTGCATGTGCCGTATCCCGCCCGCCGGGGGATCGCACGGAGCGTGCATCCCACCGCCAGATAAGGACGTCGCCAAGCCCGACGCGGGAGAGATTGTCGTGTTTGCTGATGAATTCGCGGCTGGGCTATGTCTCCCTACAAGCAGTTTCTTCAACGAGACGCTAGCTTACTATGGCCTCGAGATCTCCGATCTTCACCCCAACGCCATCGTCAAGCTTGCATCATTCGAGTGGGTGCTCAGGACCATGAGGCTGAGGGGGACAGCCATGTGCTTCGCATATTTCTTCGAGCCCCACGTGTTCCCCTCCCCTCTCGAGGATGGCCTCTACTCACGCTTCGGGACTGTCAGCTTCCGATTTTGACACGGACGCAGCAGCACCTTCCCCGTGTCCTCCACGAAGGATAAGTGGGAGGATTGGAAGAACACCTGGTTTTTCTATCGGGTCGGTGACATGGGTTACCGGCACTCGCGCTCCTTCACCCCTCCCAGCTGTGCAGCCCCACGACTCACGTCCGACGATGGGGTTTGAACGGTGGCTCTGGAGCGAATGTCAAAGGAGCTATGCGTGAGGGACTTGGTGGAGGAATACTGCGCGCTGGGTATCACCCCACTCGTGGCACACTGGGAGTTGGGCTTGGCACGGCTGCCGGTAGGGGTCCCGCACCGACCCCTCACGTTTGTTGACTGCCATCCAGCGGAAGGTATGTCACCCCTGAAGCGCGGCATATGATTCCAGGCTTTTGAGACCCTGCGTCCTTGATTGTGACCCCTTTACTTTCGTTTTGACATGTTTGACCGTGGAGGACGCAGAGGCCGTGGCTACCTTGCTGCTCGGGAAGCTGCACATGATAGAGTCAGCCGCGATCGCGAGGACTGTCACTGGGGCATGCCACAACCAGGCTTTCGAGGCCTTTGGGTAGCCGATTCCACCTCGGCCCGCTCCCCTACCCTCGGTGGACCAGGCAGGTTCCGGAAAGCGCCCCCACGAGGGTACGTCCAGCGTGTCACGACAGCGGGCGTGCCGGCATTCGGGACTAGCAGAGTCAGAGGACGAGGCCCCGTCCGGGACGGAGTCACGCTCGGTTGACTCATCATCAGGCGGTAGATCCAACGACGAGTCAGCCGAGGAGGGCCACACCCTAGGTGCCACCGGGAGGGGGGAAGTCAACTGGGCATGGGCCACTCCGATGACAACCTCGATGGCTCGGTCAGCACGGGCACGTCTGCAGCCAGCGACGGAGTTAGGGCGGCACCTCCTCCTGCTCCCCGCCCTCAGGTGGGGGGAAGGGCCGATGCTGCTCCAGCCGCGGCCACCCTCGGTGGAGCCGGATACCTCGCCGCCTTCCCCCGTGGCGTGCTTCGTGTTGAGTTCCGCTTGGCGGGCTAGCCTGCCGCAGGAGGACCCTGCAGCGGCTGACCCTGCACCGGGGGCGGTGTCGGGCTCTGGGCCTCGTGCAACACACACCGCGGATGCCCCGGGTCCTCAGGCAGGCGGCCCCAGGGTCTAGGGAAGCGGCGCGACGCCCGCGGTCGTGCAGTGAGCTTCTGGCGATGCTGTCGACACCGTGTCGCGGGCCACAGTGCATACCGACACACCTGCGGTGCAGCCTGGTGAGGGTAGTTCTTCCGCCCCTCCCCTCCGCGTAGCCGACAGACTCACGCCCTCGAGCTTCGCCTGCGGGTCGGCCGAGGCTAGATTCTTCTGGGAAATCACCTCGCGCATCGGGGTGGAAGACTTGAGCGATGTCTTCGCGGGGCTCTCACCGCGCCAGATATGTGAGGCGTCCAGCTCCGCGCTACTTAGGGTAATTTATCGAAACCGCTTGACCCGCTTCCTTCCCTTCGATACTCGACGAGTTGATGCGCCTTTGGTCCGCAGGGCTTGCTTGCTACGCAAAAGATGTCCATCCTTCAGCAGTCATTGGAGGAGCAGAGCCTCCGGCTTCGCCAAGCAGAGGAGAAGGCGAGGGAACGGGAGGATCAGCTTCGGGAGGCTGAGAGGAGAGCGAAGGAAGGGGAGTACAGCGTCACAGAGCTCATTAAAAAGCTAGCTATCTCAGAGAAGACGGTGCGGGGCTTAAAGATGAACTTGGCAACAGAGCAAGCTCGCGTGACCAAGCTGACAGACCGTGAGGCGCAGCACATTACACGCTCACAGGACGTCCTTCGCTTCACGCAATCCACGTGCCAGGCTATCGATGAACTCGGAGAAGCGTTGGGCTCGCGCCCAGAGCCCTTCATCGCCGATCCCGCGGGGGACGAGGCCCGCGGGAGGATGGCTTGGGCCACGTCCGCGTGTGACGCCATACGCGATGCTGCTCCGCGCTTCAGACAAGTCGACCTCTCTTATCTACCTCCTCCATTTGTGTTTTACTATCTACCTTGTTGCGGACTAACCATCTTCATCTTTCTCAGACTTGCGCCTAGGTGGCCATGGAGATGTCGCTCTCGTGCTTGCACTTGGCTGGGTGCAACATGCGGGGTATCCTATCTTCGGCGGGCTACGTCCCTCCGAGCGACGCGCAGATCGGCGCCGCCCGTGAAGAAATCGAGGACGACGCAAGAGCTTTCTTGTCTCGCGTGTGGGCGTGCCGTAGGGCAGGCATGCAGTACGCGAAGGCCCTCTGGGAGTATACCCTTGCCGTCGATGCTCCCTCGGATGACGATGCTGCCGGGGGCAACGACCGTGGAAGAGGCGAGGTGTGATGCCATTCTACCTTTTGGGGAGTAGAGCTTTACTTTTTGGACTGCCTAGGCTTGTCAGCACATTCGGTGCATGCTTTCTTTTGGGACATGTCAGTTATCACAACTTGTTGAACTTGTGTTATTTAGTCGCTGCGTCGACTGGTCAGCCTTTCCGCACAACACTGGATGCTTTAGTTATTGCTCTTGGGTGTTGATGCGTGGTCATCAAGCAAAGTTATGGGTTTCATCACCATACTCGCCCTGGTTTTCATCTCGTTGTATTGGTTGCAGGACCTCGCTTCGGGGCGTAAGATGCCGGCCGGGCGCTTCGATACTCGGCACGTTATGCGCATGTCATTCAAACATTGTGCGCCGAAGGGGGCATCAAGCCGGGGGGAACTTCCCCTGATGATGCACTATCCCTGCTTGCAATGGTTGCGGACTGCCTGCGCGACTCTGTCGCCTGAGATGTTATAACGCTAGCTCTCATATCTCGTATGTAATAGTGTAACAGGACGATATCCCTTGCTTGTAACAAGGTGTAGCGGTGTGATGCACTATGCTCCCAATGAAAAAACCGAGCGGCTAGCTGTGCAGCTAGTTGCTTTTTAAGATGTAATAAGCTGGAATGATGTGATGGCATGATTATAGGTTGAACCAATGACGTGCGTCACGGGATGTAACTTTGCGGTCTGCCGGAGCAGGGGGCACGCGCCGCGGTGAGATGTTACCACGCGGGCGGACGCGGCGTTATGGGCTTTCGGACTCACGGGATGTAACTTCACGGTTTGTCGGAGCAGGGGGCACGCGCCGTGGCGGATGTTACCACGCGGACGGACGCGGCGTTAGGGGCTTCCGGACTCGCGGGATGTAACTTCGTGTTCTGCCGGAGCAGGAGGCACGCGCCGCGGCGGGATGTTACCATGGGGCGGACACGGTGTTAGGGGCTTCCGGACTCGTGGGATGTAACTTCGCAGTTTGCCGGAGCAAGGGGTGCGCGCCACGGCGGGATGTTACCACGCGGGCGGACGCGGCGTTAGGGGCTCACGGACTTGTGGGATGTGACTTCGCGGTCTGTCGGAGCAAGGGGCGTGCGCCGCAGCGAGATGTTACCACGCGGGCGGACACGATGTTAGGGGCTTCCGGACTTGCGGGATGTAACTTCACGGTCAGCCAGAGTAGGGAGGCACGCACCGCGGCGGGATGTTACCACGCGGGTGGACGCGGCGGTGGGAGCTTTCAGACTCGCGGGATGTAACGTCGCGATCTGCCGGAGCTGAGGGGCGCACACCGCGACGGGATGTTACCATGCGGGCGGACGTGGCGTTAAGGGCTTCGGGCTCGCGGGATGTAATGTCGCGGTATGCCAGAGCTGGGAGGCACGCGTCACGGCAGGATGCTACCACGCGGGCGGACGCGACGGTGGGAGCTTCCGGGCTCGTGGGATGTAACATCGCAGTATGCCGGAGCTGGGAGGCACGCGTCGCAGCGGGATGTTACCACGCGGGCGGACGCGGCGTTAAGGGCTTCCAGGCTCGCGGGATGTAACATCGTGGTATGCTGGAGCTGGGAGGCACGCGTCGTGGCAGGATGTTACCATGCTGGCGGACGCGGCGGTGGGAGCTTCCGGGCTCGCGGGATGTAACGTCGCGGTATGCCGGAGCTGAGAGGCACGCGCCGCGGCGGGATGTTACCACGAGGGCGGACGCGGCGTTAAGGGCATCCGGACTCGCGGGATGTAACTTCGTGGTCCGTCGCGCCTGCAGTGGATACACAGGGGTAGACGCTAAGGAATTTATTAGAGCTACGAATAAGCATAACAAAGTAGCATGACTATTACAATGGCCTTCGAGAGGGAGTTAATCAGAATACAAACACATCAAAAAACTGGTGGCATAAGTGTGTTCAGAATGACTTGTCATGCGGCTCAAACGTAGTACTTGCGGAGGTTGTCCGCGTTCCAACTGTGCTTCAGGAGGACACCGTCGAGGCTGCGGAGATGGAATGAAGAGGGGCGCGTGGAGCAGACAACTTCATACGGACCTTCCCATTTATAACTGAGCTTACCATAACCTTCAGGATTTGCTTTGCGTTTAAGTACCCAGCGCCTATGTCGATCGGGCGTTGACGTACCGTCTTGTTGTATGACTTTGCCATGGACGTCTGGTACTGCTCGATGTGAAGCGCTGCTTGCTCTCGTATTGCGTCAATTCCTTCCACAGCCGCCTTGCGAACCTCACTGCTTGCTGGGCTGGAGATGCGGAGGGAAGCGAGCTTGATTTCCTCTGGGGTGACGGCCTCGTCATCGAACACCAACTTGAACGGGGTGTAGCCGGTGGCTCGGCTGGCTGTCGTATGAGTGGATCAGAGCACACTGGGCAGCTCGTCTGCCCAAGTTCCACCAGGCAAACCGAACAGATGCATGCGTAAACCTGCAAGAAGTATGCCATTAGCTCTTTCCACTGCCCCGTTCGCCTTCTGGTTGGCTATAGATGCGAAGCATATGGTGATGCCGAGGCCAGTACAAAAGGTCTTGAAGGTGGTGGCGTCGAACTGGGTGCCATTGTCCACAGTGAGTTCACGCGGTACCCCAAACCGGCAGATGAGTGTTTTCCATACGAACTTCTGGACGGAGGCAGATGTTATCTTGGATAAGAGTTCAGCCTCAACCCACTTAGAGAAATAGTCAACAACGACTGTGACAAATTTTGCCCTAGGACTCACAGTCTTGAATGGCCCCACGAGGTTGATGCCCCACCTGGGGAGTGGCCAAGATGGGGGAATTGGTTGCAACTCGTGTGCCGACCTGTTGGTTCCCCTTCCCATCCATTGACACGCGGGGTATGTCTTCACAAGGCTCTTGGTGTCGTGCAGCACCGCTGGCCAGTAAAATCCCTATCAGTAGGCTTTGGCAACCAGTGCTCTGGGGGCGAGGTGAGACCCGCACAGCCCCTGGTGTATGTCAGCAACTAGCGCCGCTCCTTCCTCTCTGGAGATGCATTTGAGAAATGGGGGCTGACGCCTCGCTTGTATAGCATGTCATTGTGTATGACAAAGCCCCTAGTACGTGCCTTTAGCCGCCACGTCGCCACTGGGTAATTGGGCTCGGTTTCGTCATGAAGATAGTTGAAGACAGGGGTCCTCCAATCCTGCTCGCCGATGATGTGTATCTCGGGTAAGTCCTTGGTAGCGGGAGCTTGTATGATTTCGTAGAATGCTTCGGTGGGTACCTCTATCATGGTACTGGTGACACGCGCTAGGGCACCGGCTTCGGTGTTCTCCAGCCGCGGGATGCTTCGCACTGTGATTCCGAGGAAGTGTTTCTCCATGGCTCGTGCGAGCGCAAGGTACCTGATCATCTCCAGGTCTTTGGCTTGATAGCTCGTGTCCACGCACCCCGCAACGAGCTACGAGTCACTTTAACAGCTACGTTGTTTGTGGCTTTGAAGTCCAGGCGAGCGGAGTACTTGGTACGGGTGCCTTCTGGAGACTCAACCACTGCTCCTGCACCTGCACCATCCGCGCACCAAGATCCATCCACGTACACAGTCCATAGGGGTGCGTCTTCTGCTTGTGGCGTAGGCTCAGTGGGTGGTGTCCACTCTGCCACGAAGTCTGCTAGGACTTGTGACTTGATCGCTGTCCTTGGGGGGAACTCGATAGAGAAAGGAGCTAACTCTCCAGCCCATTTGCCGATGCGGCCCGATGCTTCCTGGTTGCGCAGCATCTCTCTAATTGGGTATGACGAAGGGACACGTATGGAATGAGCAAGGAAGTAGTGTCGCAGCTTGCACGATGCCATGAGGAGTGCATACGCGAGCTTTTCCAACTCAATGTAACGTGTTCGGTCGCCTTGCAGGGATTCAGACACATAGTAGACTGGGTGTTGGCGTTGATTGTCTTCCTTCACCAAAACAACACTGACCGCGACTGGGGTGGCTGCCAAGTAAAGGAGTAATGTGTCACCTGTGTGCGGACTCTGCAACAGGGTGGGAAAGATAGATATGCCTTCAGGCTATCAAATGCATGTTGACTCTCCGCTGTCCATTCAAACTTGTCGGATGTGCGCAGTGCTTTGAAGAACGGGAGCCCCTTCTCCGCTGAGCGTGAGACGAAGCGCCCAAGTGCCGCGACATGACCTGTCAGCCGTTGCACGACTTTCACTATGGTTGGGGGCTCCATTTGGAGTATGGCATCGATCTTTTTGGGATTGGCTTCAATACCTCTCTTGGAAATGAGGAAGCCAAGGAGTTTTCCGGCCTGCACGCCGAAGACACATTTTTCAGGGTTAAGCTTCATGCCAGAGCGGCGGAGGTTGTTAAATGTTTCTCCTAGGTCACTCGCATGGTCTTAGGCCATGACGCTCTTCACCACCACATTGTCGACATATGCCTCGATGTTCCTTCCCAACTGACTTGACAATGTCTTGTGCACTAGCCTCGCAAATTTGCACCCGCGTTCTTGAGGCCAAACTGCATGCGTACGTAACAGAACGTTCCACTTGGGGTGATGAAGCTTATCTTTTCTTCGTCTTCCCTAGCCAATCACACTTGGTGGTATCCAGAGTAAGCGTCCAGGAAGCTCATGAGGTCATAGTCGGAAGTGGCGTCGACCAGCTGGTCAATGCGTGGCGGGGAAAGTCGTCCTTCGGGTATGCACGGTTGAGATTGGTGTAGTCAACGCACATGCGCCACTGGCCGTTGGCTTTCTTGACGAGGACAGGGTTGGCGAGCCACTCTGGGTTCATGATCTCGCGTATCAGCCCTGCAGCTAGGAGCTTGTCCACTTGCTCTCGTGCTGCAGCCTGGCGGTCCGTAGACATCTTGCGGAGACGCTGTTTGACAGGGTGCGCGTCGGAACGCATCATGAGACGATGCTCAATGATGTTATGTGGGACGCCCGGCAGATCTTCATGCTCCCATGCGAATATATCTTTGTTCGTGCGGAGGGCGTGCAATAGTGCATCCTCGACCTCGGGGGAGAGGTTTGCCCCGATGAGCACAATCTTCATCGGAACATCCGGAGAAAGAGGAACCGCTCTGGTTTCACCGTCGGGCTTTGGCTTAGGAACCCACCACCCAGACTCCGGTATTATGGGCGGCATGGGGTCCCCTAGCCCTTCCCTGTCCGTCATGATCTCATCATGTGGTGCGGTCGCCCGAGGGATAGCTGAGCTGCACAGGCCAACCCCTGGTGAATATGCCTCGGCTACGTCGTGAACGTATTTGATTGCCGCCATGGTGGTTTCCTCTATTCTTCTCGACAGACCTGATCCCCGCGTATGGTGATGACGCCTGCCGGGGACGGTACCTTCATGCACAAGAATGCGTGGTGAGGGATTGCCCCGAACTTGTTGAGGGAAACACGACCAAGAATGGCATTGTACTGGTAGGGTATATCCACCACGTCGAAGAGTATGTTCTCGGTGCGTTCGCATACGTCATTGTGAAACGTAACCGATAACTCGATCCTCCCGAGAGTGGCCACGGGCTCTCCACCGAACCTAAGGAGGGGAATCCCAGGGGTTGCAAGACTATCCTTGGAATGCCCATGGCCTCCAGTGTTGAGGCGAAGAAGATATCTGCCGAGCTTCCACCGTCGATGAAGACACGGCGTACCTCAATGTTAGAGATGACCGCCAAAACGGTGAGAGCATCGTGATGAGGAAGGGCTACACCGACCGAGTCTTCGGGCCCGAAGGACACTGGCACAAGTGCCCAAGGAGGCAGCTTGGTAGGCGGGTATGATGCGATGTGTTGGACGCGCCGCGCGTAGGCCATCCTCTGCCGCTTGGACAGGAAAGTATGCACGCTCCCCCCGGTGATAGCATGGACGATGCGGTGAGGCTCGCCGCCGTTCTGGGCCGGTGGACGATGTGGGGGCGGTGGAGGCAGCGGGGGTGTAACCTCACGTGGCGCTTGGTTGCGGTGCTCGCGCTTGTCTGGCATGTTCTACCGTAGCTGAGTGACCAAGTCGCACTCAGCGGTCCAATGAGTGTTGACGCGGTGGACATGACAATAGCGCTCTGGCTGGATGTCACGAGCGCCGCCGCGTGGCTAGTGTCGTGGCGGGGGATTACCCTGCGGCTCGTTAACGCCACTGAGGCGTCTTCCTTCCTGACGCCGTGGAGGGAATCTAGTCGGGGCTCGACCTCCAACGGGGTCCCGGTGCCCTCTACGCCTAGGGTTTGGATCTGTGTCGGGGGCCCGATAGCGCTGGGCCTCACGAGGGGGATCTTGGTCTGTGTCGTAGCCGGTGCGGCCGGTAGAGAGATGATCATCGGTAAATACGTGATAAACATCTCGCGGGCGCGGCCGGCGCTTATCACGTCGCTCCACCTCCTGCGCACATGGCGATGCCGCCACGTGCGCCTCCGCCTTTCTTAGCATCTGGCCTTCCTCGACGCGAGCGTATACCCGCATAATGTCGTAAAGCTCCTGGACTTTGCTTGGGCGCTTCTTCTCTAGCTTGTCCGCCAAGGCTTCATTTGTTATAGCTCGTCGAGCACCTTCGCAAATGGTTTGCTCCGTGACCCCGCTAACTTGGCACTGGACTTCTGAGAAGCGCCGCTGGAACGCCATAATTGTTTCTCCCGGGCGCTGCCGGAGGTTGTTCAGATAGGTCGAGGTCATCTCCTTATTGCGGTACCCCTGGAAGTGGCTGTGCAGCTTGTCCCGAAGATGCTCCCATGAATATATGGTGCGCGGCGGCAGTCCAAGGTACCATGCTTGCGCTGTCCCCGTGAGGGCGAGGAGCAAGCTTCAAGCCATCACAGCTTCGCCTCCTCCAGCTGCCATCACCGCAGCCTCATACACCTGCGTGTGTTGTACCGGGTCAGAGTGACCAGAGAACTTTGGGAGGTCTGCTGGGCAGAATTTCGGTGGAAAAGGGATCGTCAATATCCCTGGGCTGAGCGGGCTGGAGTTGTTGGTGAGGTCGATCAGTTCGGCGGGTTGGCGCTGGACTTCGCAGGATGCCTGCGGGATGGGCACGCACGCCACATGGGCAGGCAATTGGGCGTAGAGTGCTTTGCTAGCGTGCTGCACGAGTCACCAAGCCCGCGTGCTTGTGCCTGCGGCATGCCATAGAGGGTTGCATACGCCGCCTCTTGATTCTGCTGGATGTTTGCCCGGAGCGCATCGGCCTCACAGTCAACGGAGTCTGGGTGATGAATGCTGGCATGGGCTGCCGCGCGAACTTCACCCTATTGACGACGGAAGTCTTCAACGGCAAGCATCTCTGGGTTTGGCAACGAGGCGGCGAGGGCTTGGGTTGTCTCGAGCTGCGCACGATAGAGGTTGGCGACGTGCATGGTTTGGGCCGTCGCGCGAAGTACGTCGCGCTCGGCGGCACGCAAGCGTTCGTGGAGCTCCTCCGCGCACTGAGTTGCTTCCTCGGTCTGCTGGCGCAGGTCGTCCACTGTTGCTTCCGGAGTAGGCGTCGATGCGGGAGCAAGGGCGGGCGGGTCTGGGCGACCATCGATGACGCCCGAAAGACCCCCCGCGATCACCACGGAGCGGGTGGCAATCCTTCGGGGCGCCGCTGGCAGAGCCCCTCGCGCGGTGGTGGCCTCGACAGTATCCTCCGGGGGCATGACAAGCGGGACGGTCTCCGCACGCGCCGGTGTTTCGTCCAACTTGGGCGCGCATGCCTAGGTCCTCGCGAATGTAGCCCTCGCTGCTGGGTAAACTTGTGGAACCCCCGGTTGAGTGCTGGGTCACCCAGGTGTGCGCAAGGGATAGCAGAACGGAGCGTGAAGCAGCAACGAACACTTAGGGAAATTTTGGGCGAGCAGAGAGGTTGATGTTACTTATATTCCATACCCCCAACTTGGGGGGGCGCGCCCCTATTTATAGACCCCGGGAAGCGCAGTGTCAGATTACAATCCTGCCCCTAGGCAGGTTACAGTCCTACCCCTGGTTCGCCGTACGGACGAGGGCTCGTAGGTCATTCGTACATCGCCCGCGGAGGCATATACCCTAGCATCTACGTGGCGTCCGGTACGACATGCCGTACGAGACGTCACCTTACCGAGCCCCGCCCGGGGGTCGCTCGCACTCGGGGCTGTTGAACGCCGTCCGCCGCTCGAGTCATCGCGCAGGGGTCTGTACTCCGGACGTACCAGCACCCGCACCCCGCACGCATCTGCGCTTGTAATCTGCGTATTCCGGATGCATCCCGCACCTACGCTTGCACTCCGCGTACTTCGCATGCACCCGCACCTGCGCTTGCACTCCGCGTACTCCGCATGCACCCGCACCTGCTCTTATGCTCCGAGTACGCCTACACTTGCGCTCCGCATGCGTCAGCACCCGCGCCCTGGACTGTCGCGTGGATGCTAGTACCTCATAGCTACAAAGGAGATAGATGTGAGTTTATAGCAAGTACGCACACCTTACCGTTACTCGTTTCCGTTCGGGGCACGCGAGGACCCCTCCCACAACAGTAAGTGACTTCCAGATAGCTTAAACAGATAAGTAAGCCACTTGTCTTAAAAGTCATTATTATCGAGATTACTAAAATTTCAGAGATTAACACCTTAAAGAGTGTTTCTACCTGAACAAACCAAACATTGAGACGAACAGGGGAAACAATTTAAGAGCAAGAGTACTAGTTACTCTAATGTGCAGCAAAAGATGGATAAGAGGTGTACTAATGGACCAATTTTGACAATAAATAGATAGATTGACCCAAAAAACTGCAGCAAAATAATCATACTAGACTGTGTTGCCTCTATCTGTAGCATCAATGTTGTTTCGCAAGACATGGAGCAATAAAAAAATTGAATGTTTTTTCTAAAAAAATAAAAAGGGAGAGAGGGACGGGTAGTGGAGTACCCGTTTGGAGGATGAGGAGGCGGTGGTGACGATATAAAGATCAGAGGCCTACCGGAGCTGGCGGTAGAGTCGAGGAGATATACCCATAGCCATCAGATCAGGAGAGATGACAGGCTGACCGGCTGGTGGGAGGGGGACTGGATGGCGGCGGTGGATCTGGGCTTGTTTGCTTGTCGGGGTTTGGAGGATGCAGTCAGAGGTGGGGAGTGAGGGCACTTTGGCCCCCTTCTAGATAGCTTCGGCTTGTGCATAAGCCGACTTAAGCTTAACTGTGCCCAAAAGCTTCAGTGTGGGGAAGCCCTGATAAGCTCTCATCCCCTTCTAAACAGCTTCTGAGACTTGAGCTTATGGCCAGAGGTGGATTGTGAAAAGTCTGTAATACCCTTTGTCCTATTCGTTTACTGTTTGAATGATAATAACACTATTTTTATCAGTTTTTCATGTTAAATTTTCATCGGTCCGTAATACATCATCATTGCACATTGAATTGTTAGTACACATCATCAGTGCATCGATTTTTCACTACACATCAGTGCGTACTCTTCTTCACTACACATCATCAGTGCATACTCTTCCAAACACCAGCTGCATTCAAAGGCACACCCTCTGCTAGCCTCTTTGGATAATATGTCTAAGCAAGATCATATATGTATTTGTTTCCTGATCAGACTACACATGTATACCACACACATGAACATCCTTATCCGAATTTCTTGGTACAAAAGTTCTAAAATTTGATACAACAAAAAAACATAAATAAATCTAAAGCTAATCACTTTCTTTTGCATCTCCTAGCAACAAGAACTCTACAAGAATTTTGTCCCTAACACTGACCTCCCAATTCTCACATTCCAAACCAAAAATCATCAAAATTAAAATCAAGGAATGCAGCCATATACAAAATAGCTACAATAGTTGGTCTTCATATCATACACAACTTGCATAATCTTGCATATCATACACATCTTGCACATCATATCATACAAAGTTTCTAATTCATGAAAATAATGATATTCATATCATACACATCTTGCATTACGTTGAATGGAAAAAAGAACAAAAAAATTACTTTGAAATTCCTGTCAACACAGGCGGCGTGAGGACAAGGCGGGCACTACGGTCGGCGTCGGCGTCTGTGTTGGTGACGCGTTGGCATCGGTGTCACTGATGGGGGTGACAGGCAGAGGGCCGACGGGGACTGGGGCCTTCGGGCCGGGCAAGAGGAGGGACGAGGGCCGGAGGGGCGTTGGGGCGGCGGGGAGGCGGGGCTTCTGGCTGGCCGGGATGAGGGGCGGAGGGAGCGCGGCGGCCGTCGGTGAGGTCGCCACTGGAGCTCCCCGTGCTGCGGCGCTGGCGGCGTGCTCACGGCCATGCTGGTGGTGGTGGTGCGAGGGTGCAGCGCATGGGGCGGCGGTGGATCCGGTGGGAGGCATGTTGGATCCAGCGGCGGACGAGCCGGATCTCGGCCGAGGGCAGGGGGAGGCAGCGTTCGGCGGCGGGGAGGGGGCGCGACCTCGGGCCGGGGCAGATCCGGACTCCTTGGCGCCAGCGGGGAGGGGCGCTTTGACGCCGGCGGGGAGGACCGGCGGCGGGGAGGCGGCCGAGAAGTTGGGGGGAGGTGGTTGGAGGCGGGGATGTGAACGGAGGCGGGTGGGAGGCGGCCGGGAGGTCGGGGGAGGCAAGGAAGGCGGCCAGGAGGTTGGGGGGAGGCGGGGGAGGAGCCGGGAGGCGGCCGGGAGAGACCGGCGAAGGGAGCACGGGGGAGAAGGGGAGGAGGATTGGAAGAGGGAGGGGGCGGGGGAGGTGGGGAGGAGCCCAGGTGCGGGTGAGCGAAAAAAATGAGGGATTTTTTTATATATAGTCAGTGGCAGTGGCACGTAAATAACACGAAGTACCGAGGATAAAATAGTCATTCGAGGTAAAATTTGCCCGGAGAAGCTCGGGAAGCCTAAAAAATAAGGCTTCCTCCCACCAACAGAAAAAGAGATGCTTAAATTTTATGCTTAAGCCTCTCTTTCCCTTCTAGAGGGCTTATGGCTTCCTGGGACCATAAGCTGCTCCATAGGCCCTCTAGAAGAGGCCTTTATCTATGCTAGCAAGGGTTGAACCCGACTTCTCGATAGGGATGCGGTCAGAGTCAGAAAATGATTGTATTTGGATACGGCTCGAATATTGTCAACCCATACTAGTATATTCGAGCCGAACTATCATTAATATTTGATTACTGACAATGATCCAGCAGCAACACACACCACTAAGAATTTAGAAAGAGTATATGGTTTGTTTTGCAAAAAAGAAATCCAATGTAACATTTTAATAGTTCCCATGAAAGAATAAGTTTTTCGTTTTCTTCAAAATTGAAATTATTACTACATTAAAAACTAAAATGATCATTGCAATCACAATGCTCACAAGATAAAGAATATTTATTTTTAATCTCCTCGGCATAGTCACCATTATATCTACTCAATTTCTCACTTTACTAATTATTAGGCCTCTCCCAATGCACAGGTGCTTAGATGAGATGCTAAGTGCATGAAATGGCTTAGCAACTAAACTCCCCAATGCATAGGTGCTTAGCTTTTTGTAGCTAAGCTTCCTTCATTTAATTGTTTAGCAACTAAACTCCCCAATGCATAGATGCCACATAGGCGTTTTGCATAGGTCCGCGCTTAGCATCGTTTCTTCCTGGAGTCACCAAAGTGTTCTCTCTCCTCCTTAATTGCTTTGCCACGTCAGTTTTTCGCCTATGTGGCATTCTTAGCACATGTACACCGTGGAGCACTGAGAAAGGCCTTACCTTTCTTTTATGTCCATTATGAATTTTACCAATAATACTTACACGTATTGGTGATGGAGAGATATGAGACTTTTTGCTTGGATGTGAAACTTCAACATATCATTTCCTCTTTGAGCTAGCGGGCAATAGACGCGATGGAACATAAGACTTCTTAAGTTCAGCAATATCAACGCCAATTCTATTCTCAAAACAAGTAGAAAATATTATGGTAATGGCAGAGTCCCATTCCTCTTTATTAAGAGTACAAGTTTCAAATCATTACGAAGAGATTTCCCATCACCATGCCATTAATAATAATTTGCATGCATAAGGTGTAAAAGGTTTCAAGCTTCTTCAACAGTTTTATTCATGAAACTAACATTAGAAGCACTACATAAATTTTGCCAGGAGTTGTAGGCAATCCTTCAGAAAAGGTTGGCAAAATTGTAAAATTGGGTATACCATGAGAAGGAAAAGTATGCAATAATTTAAAAAACCTTCAAATAGCAAGACATAAGCTCTCGCTATTACTTTATTTAAAGCTCATAATTTCTCTCCTACATCGGCAATCTTACTAAATGGAAAATAATATTGTAGGAGTGGATTAGATATACCTTCCCATGTTTTGAAACACCACAGAGTCTTGTACGTGGCCAATCTATAGCTTTTTCTTTTAAGGAGAATGGAAATAATTTCAATTTGAACTCATCATCTGTAAATGCAACACAGCTGATCGTAAAAACATAACAAGGAGTAATTATTAATATGCAAGTGTGGATTATCTTCTATCTATCCTTCAAGTGCTTCTTGCATAATCATAAGGATAAGTTTAGGATTAATTTCAAAAGATTATACTCTGGGCATGGTTCACATACACTAGAGTGTAAAAAATCCATAAGGCTCCATCTCTCCCTAGAAGCCAAAATGGTAAATCAATTCATTATAGTTACCTAGCAATATAAGAACAAAAAAAATAAAGGAATAAAAATTAAGCAAGCAAGCAAATAAACTACTAAAAAAATAAATAAACTAGAGAGCAAGTAACGCAAAAATGGGAATTAAAGACAAGTAAAAGAAAATATGGTGTTGGAATCAAATTACAACGAAACCAATGTTGTTCCCTGATAATGGTGCTAGAAAATGCTTGATGACCTTACAAGTGCACATGATCATTCTGGTGCAAGTCTTGACTTTAAGAAAGGTGGATTTGTGGAACTACCATGTTTACTTATTTAAACTACTTTTATTGGTTGTGCAGATCATGAATCCAAAGCTGGCTACTATTGACGGTACCGAAAATGAAGCCGACAATGTGCAGGGACTGCATAAACTCGAGGTTGCTGGAGAGAAAAATTATATGGTGGAAATTGGAAAACGGTGTGGTGGCGGTTGCTGTAAATGGTGTTGCCCCAAAAGATACTAACCTGACAGCCGCAGGCTTGTCCGTTGGAAATGGTTGTTGATGTTTTTTCATTGATCCAACCATTTGAGCTTAGTGTAAGGTGACATGACAGCTTAGAGTTTTGGAGAAGGCTGGTACAGTTACTGTTCAAGGCATTCATGATTTTGTTTGGTTTCATAGATGTTTTTCTCAATGCTCGTAGGGTTGAGAGAGTTGAAGTCGAAGGCAATTCAAGATATGATTAGGTTTCTTTTGATATGCTCCCTATATTATTTACTGCTTGGCTTGCATCTTGGAGTTAAATTTGGTGGTCAGGAGGTAGAGATCAGCTGTTCTTGTTATGGCAAGATGTGTTGCCTTTATCTTGTCATCATTAGGAATTGTACCTAGGTGTGAGATTTGTATTGGTTTTGCAAGAAGTAACTTAGCTGTTCTAGATAATTTGAAATGCAGCTTTTGTTTCCTTTTCAATCTTTCACTGCGCCCATCTTGAATAACAAGAACCGGTGAAGCCTTTCGTTACTCTAGAAAACCGTGAATTCCTTAATACAGCTTTAAGTCCAATGTTCTCTCTGGTCCAGGTCTCTGAAAGATACTACGGTACGTTTGGCTTATTACCAAAATCTATTTTACCAATTTGTTGGTCATGGCCAAAAAGTTTGCTCCTTGTTTGGATGCATGCCTATGCCCCTTTGCCTACTCCTTTTTATTTTGCCAAACCTTGTCAGAATTTTGGCTAGCCAAATATCTGGGGATTTGTTAAATGTGAAGTAATATGTTGTGAATAGATGAATTCAATTGGAGTTAGGAGAAGTTCTTGTTCCAACTAAGTCAATTCTTGAATTCTAAAAGAATGCAGATATGAAGCTATTCAGTACAGGCAGTCAATCAACGCAGCTCTTTCTTCTTATATTTCTTCTTAGGGCCCGTTTGGAAGAGGAGTTTTTGGCCCGCTTGGAAGAGGAGTTTTCTTATTTTTTTCTTCTTCTTATTTTGCTAGTTTATTTGCTTGGAAGAGGGGTTTTCTTGTTGTTTTTCTTCTTTGGAGAAATCGGCAGTCACGGGCAGCTCGAAACGTGTCCACTGCAGTGGGCTCTCACTCTACCCATGGGCACATGCCATCTTTACCCTCCGTTAAGAAGCCCAAAAGGCCCAGGCCCACACAATCACTCGCTCCACAGTAAATAGCAAAAATCCAAAGCGGGAAGGAAAGCATTAAACACCCCACGTCGAATTACTACTTAACGCGGGCGGCGCTCTCTCTCCACTCGTTTCGCTCGCTCCCCCTTTTTTCTTACCTTTTCCCACGTTGCGGCGCCTCCTCTCCCCCACCTCGCTCCCACTTACCACTCCTACCGTCCTACGCCTCCTCTCCTCGCTAGGGTTTCTCTGGGTTTTTGGCCCCGCGCCGCCACGCCCCGCGCCCCGCGCCCCGCCGGATCGCCTCCATGGCACGCGCCGTCTCCCCCGCCGCTGACCGTATCCTTTGCCCCTCCTGCTGCTCCGCCGTTTCACCGATTTGTTCGCGCTCTTTTTTAGTTTTTTTTGGGGGTGGGTGTTGGGGCGTTTGGCCCATGTCTGGATCTCTCTCTCGGTGCTTGGCTTGGTTTCGTCGCGCTAGGCGATGCTGTTGCTGTTTTCATAGGCGCTAGGCGTGGTTTTTGTTGGGTAGGCGTGTTTCCTCGCTTGGATGAGGTTTACGGTTTCAGTCAGAGCGTCCGAAATTCTGTTTTTCATGTGTTTTTTGGGTTTTACGCGCCCCTAGTTTTAGCTCCGTTGCTTAGAATTTTACACAAGCGCGTGATTTTGTGGTATGTGTTTGGAAGCGTCTGGATCAGTCTTCCTTAACAGGTCTTGCTGCAGAGGCTACGGATTTGCTGCAGAAGCTGTCCCTGGATCCCAAGAGCGAAGCCGGCGAGGCCAAAGAGGCGAAGAAGGTACGGTCCTTGTCTGTCTGTACCATCTTGTAGAGCACTGTTTGTGATGTTATAGTAGCGTTTTAACGTCTGAATTTGGATCACGTTGCAGGTCTCCGCGGCACTGAATGGTGGGTTGAATGGCGTGGTGGCATCTCCAAACCCACAGGGAGCATCGGCCGAGCAGTGGGCAGCTATGGCCCCGCAGGATTACAAGGATGTCGGCATGTATTATGGCGCGGGCGCCTACCCTTATTATTATGGAGGTGAAGCACTAAGGCACCATTTAGTCTATTACTGCCTATTTCGAGTGAATTAGAGGTAGCAGTACAATTGTATAGTTAAATTTTCCTACGGAATTTAGACTACTTACTTTGAACTATAACTAACGCTTTTCATGGTTGCAGGTTGGGGAGATTATTCCGTGTACGTGAGCCATGATGGAGCGGAGTCACTTGCCCCAGTGAGTATAATTCCCTACTTACAAAGCTTGCAGATAGTTGGGTTTACTCTGTTCAATCTAATGGCCAACCCTTTAAAAATAACTGCCACATGTATCGCATCTTGAATATTGTAATAGTTTAGTCTGTTGGTTTCTCCAGGGTGGATATGGGGACATGTATTGCTATCCTCAATATGGTGTTGCTGCATCCGGGCATGATGGCCAGATTTATGGATCTCAGCATTACCAGTACCCATCCACGTACCACCAGCCACAGATTACTGCCAGTAAGCCAGCATACAAGTCTAAAACAGGCAAATCAGCTCCTTCACCACAAGAGGATGTTTCTGTTCCAGCAGCAGCTGAGCAGCAGCCTGGCTTGGTGGATGCTTCCAAAGCCATTTCAAACAGCACCGATGGTGTAAAAGGTCTGAAGAAAGCGACGTTCCCTCTGAAACCAAATGGGCGTTCGGCTAATTACCAGAACCATGGTGCCAAATCAGCTTATCCATGGTCTGTCGGTCGTACTTTCTCGGAAAAACAGCATAGACTCTCTGGTGGCAATCCTACCTCAACTGCTTCTAATCCTAAAACCAAGGTACAGTCAGAGAATCAGAATTCATTACCTCTTCCTCATTTGTTGGTGATCATATTATTGTTCCCAAGAAACCTGTTCTTGTGTTGTTTTCTGATCTTTGCTCAAACGCATGCACCACTGGATTTCAGCAATTATGAACATCTTTGTTTATTGCTTGATCCTACCTATATGGTTCAATATGGCTTGTCAAAGAACTTATTCTTCATTGATTTTTGTTTGTGCTATGTGCCGTCGTCATTTGGTTGTGTATTATCGTGGTTATTTGGGCACACGATAAATTTTGCCAGGTCAAAGTGAAAATTTACATATTCTGCATCTCTACAAGTTCATGTGCTTTATGAATTGGGATAACCTATTTCTCAACATGGACAAATGTCTTGCAGGGATTGCTTGGGCAAAACTCACCAACGGGGCCACCATCACCTGGGTACATGAGTTCAATGTACTCTAGTAGCGGAATGTACAATGCAAATGCATTTGGACCTGGCTTTTGGTACGGGTCACACCTCTATGGCCCCGGGCTGTATGGTGGTTGGAATGCGCTGTCAGATGGAAAGTACAGGCCCAGAGGAAAAACCTATGGATCGTACTGTTTTGGCAATGAAAACCTAGATGGTTTGAACGAGCTGAAGAGAGGGCCAAGAAGTGGCCTCTTAAAAATGAACAGGGCTTCGGAGCAGGTGCTGTTACAACTGGGAAAGGACAAGAGGTTCCTACTAGTGATGGCTCCAATGCAGTTTTGCAGGATCAGTACAACCGGGCTGACTTTGCTGAAACTTACTCAGATGCCAAATTCTTTGTTATCAAATCATACAGCGAGGACGATGTTCACAAGAGCATCAAGTACAATGTTTGGGCAAGCACCCCCAATGGAAATAAAAAGCTTGACACTGCTTATCAAGCAGCTAAGGACAAATCGAGCAATTCTCCCGTATTCCTATTCTTCTCTGTAAGTTCTTAACAGTTGTGTTCTGTTTTTAAAAAGGCTTGTATTCTCTCTGTGAACAGCCTTTATAATTGGGTGCTCATGTTATGCCTCTTCCTCTATTTTTCAGGTCAACACCAGCGGTCAGTTTGTTGGTCTTGCTGAGATGGTTGGTCAGGTTGATTTTAACAAGACAGTGGAATATTGGCAGCAAGACAAGTGGACTGGTTGTTTCCCTGTCAAGTGGCACATTGTAAAGGACATCCCTAACAACTTATTGAAGCACATTATTCTTGAGTATAATGAAAACAAACCAGTGACAAACAGCAGAGATACCCAGGAGGTTAGAACAGTTGACCTAGTGCCAATTTCATCCTATGTAAAGTTTCTGGTGTCACATCATGGCAGTGTTTTTTAATACGTTTGAATCAGGAAACCTGAACAGTAATGAAGCACATTGCTATATATAAATAATTTGACAATTTATTTTAACAAATTTGCATGTTGAGCTCTTTGAATGCTGTGCTAAATAGTTCTTTCCCCTGCCTTGTCATGGTGTCTACAGGTTAAGCTTGAGCAAGGCCTTCAGGTGCTAAAGATTTTCAAGGATCATGTCTGCAAGACATCCATGTTGGACGACTTTGGCTTTTATGATAACCGTGAGAAGATAATGCAAGAGAAAAAATCAAAGCGCCAGCATCCGCTGGAGAAGGTACAGGTCTACCATCTTGCTTTATATGATGGGCCCATTTTATAAACTTGTGTGAGTCATATCACTGAATGGTTTTGTCTTGATGTGCATTTTACTGGCAGTTTCACTTGTTGTGGACCTCTTAGAACTACTGAGAGTTAGCTTTGTGTTAGTATATGTTCTGTGACTGCCTTCTACTATGCATTGATTGCTCATGTTGATGAGAGTACAATCTGTTAGTCGAGAATTATTTTTCTAGTAATTTAAGTATTTTCATGGCAGCTTTGTCCTGGTGACTTTCATGACATCCTTTTGAAATTTAGTGTGTACCCTTATTAGAATCGAGTTTAGACTAAATACCGGACTTGGTAAACTTACTTGATCAACCTTTTCTGGCGCTGCAGATCATGAACAGAAAGCTGCTTACTACCAACAACACTGAAAGTGAAGACCTTGATGTCGATGGCAAGCCGGGACTGCAGAAACTTGGGGTTGTAGCTGAACAAAATGCTGTGGTGGAAAACGGTGTGGCAGCAGTAGCTGCAAATGTCTTGCCCCGGCAGATGCAAACCTGGCAGTCGTTGCAAATGGCTGTTAATTTTGGCCACTTCAGTCATTTGAGCTGTAGTGCAAGGAGACAGCTTATACAGGGTGCAGAAAGCTGCTGCGGTTGAAGGCGTTCAAGATTCTGCTAGTTGTGCTTGTAGGTTGCAGAAAGGTGCAGCCTGGGGCAATTCAGGATCCAATTAGGCTTCTTTTGGTTCTGTTCTTTTTGTAGTATTTTCGCTCTTGCTGGAGTCTGGGGTTTGGTTGGTAGGAGACAGAGCTCAGTTGTTCTTGTCCCGGCGAGATGTTTCGTGTTTTGCGTTGTCATTAGGAATTGTACCTAGGGGGTTGAGATATGTGAGGCTTTTGCAATCAAGGATAATGATTCGTGGTGCATCTTTTATTTAGAAGTGAATTCTAGCAGTTCAGTATTCTTTTTAAGTCTTGTTTTCTTGGCCAGAAGAATCTGTTTGCTTTCGATCAGCGCGGGATGACATTCGCTTGCCGTCCCGTGTGTCATGTTAAGTCCAAGGTAGCAGCAAAACACATAGCGCATTAGGTTTAATTACTCTGAATCAGTTCCTAGATCTGATTACTTCTTACCGTGGATCACATGTCTTAATAATTGCAACTCACTGTGATTATATTATGCTCTTTTGATGTCAAACCCAAATCCTAAGGAATATATATTTCATCTCTGGAGGCAGTAACTGCAACAGTGCGAAGATATAGGAACTTTACCATTCACAACAGAGTGACACAAATCTTTTCGAGAATGGAACTAATGTATGCAAGCGTCAGAACTGGAGCATACACACGGGGTGAAAACAAAGCGTGCTCCTTCGATATGTGGTGCTTAACACAGCTTCGAGAAGAATAGCTCGGATGGGCAAATAACTACTGGAAAAGCAAGCCTGCAGCACAAAAAACACAAGGACGAACGTGGAGAAAAACATGGCAAAAAAAAATCATCTCCAGCAGGAAAATGCAATTATGGTAACTGAGGTCAACATCAAACCAAAGGTTGAACTATCTTTTATTCATTGGATTTTTATGCAAATTTCAAAGTACAACGAGCAAGCAAATTCTACGAACAAATTGGTTAATGTTGGTTGCTTTTGGTTTGACAAATTGAGCGAGCAAGAATGTTGTTAGCTTCCGAAATCCTACGAACTGACTCTAGGTAGCAGTGATCACCAATCGGTATTGGTATAACAGTAACTCAATTTAGTGCTGAAGGGAAAATAAGGAACAAGCTGTGAGAACGCTACCTATTGATTTGATCAGGCCAAAGAAAATTACTGCTTACAAAACAACTGTATTAAGATGGTAAACTAAAGATAAAGGAGCTGCCGTTTACAAAACAGAATGGCACCACGTAAGTACGACACAGCATCAAAAGAAGCTGCATAGTCCATACTGAGGTTAAGGATTAAGTCAAAAGCATATGGGCTTTGGACTTGTATTTTCAAATCCTTTGTTCCAATATCAGATGGAAATGACATGTTGAACTAAGTTCACAGAGAGAGTGGACAATCGTAGTCCTGTGAAAAAGGGACACGGTGAAATAGTGTGTTACGTTTTATTTAACTTGTGAAAACATTCCATTTACACATAAGGTGATGCCTTCAAGTTTCTCACTCTATTAAATCAGGCATGTGCAGGCAAATTTCCACGTCCAGGAGCCCAGGAGAAATGTATCCTCTACCAGGGTCATCCACACCAAAGCTGTATTTTCGTTTGTGATGAGTAATACATTCATCCTGCAGTAAGAGACCTGAGATACCGCAAGCAGGCCCAAGTTGAACATGTAATTACGTATCAAATGACAAATACAATTGTGCAGAGTTTAGATATCTGTTAAATAATACATTTCAATCGCACCTAAGTTATGTTTATGAGTTATGAGCATGTCAACATGTAGTAAACCAGAGGCGAGAATAACAGTGAAACAAAGGACACATTGTATAATTTGCTTCTAAAATACGCAGGTTTAACTAGAAAGTATGATGCTAGTGGTACAAGCATTTGACTGAATCTATCTACCTAAATTTCAGACAGTTTACCACCGATAAGGCTTAAGATGGTGTCGTATAACAGTTGGCAGCCTATGCTTGCTCTTCAAACTGGCACTTTCAGAGTTACAGATCATTGTCACAATCTGTAACTCCGAAAAATGCATAGTATATTCATATGCAACAAATTCAGAGAACGTTTGACACAAGCAGTGACATAAAACTACAGGATTGAAATCAAGCATCACTAACATACTTCATCCAGAGAACGTTTCTGCATAACCATCTACATCGCTGTCTTCAATCATGTCATAAGCAGCAAGTCAGCAACACCAAATCCATTCATGCATCCATATGCAACAAATTCCATCCCAGAGTACAGACAATCGACCCCCCGAACACCAAACGCAACCGAAACGCTAGCGATCCTAAGCAGAGAGCCAGACGGCGCTCAGCCCCCGAAGCCGTAGAGGGTGCGGCCCTGGCGCTTGAGCGCGTAGACGACATCCATGGCGGTGACAATCTTGCGGCGGGCGTGCTCGGTGTCGGTGACGGCGTCGCGGATGACGTTCTCAAGGAAGATCTTGAGCACGCCGCGGGTCTCCTTGTAGATGAGCCAGGAGATGCGCTTCACGCCGCCCCTTCGTGCCAGCCTCCGGATCGCCGGCTTCGTGATCCCTTGGATGTTGTCCCGCAGCACCTTCCGGCACTGCTTCGCCCCGCCCTTGCCCAGGCGCTTGCCCCCCTGCCACGGCCCGACATGGCTGACGAAGAAAGAGCTCGAAGACGAAGATCCTAGCTCGCGTGGATTGGGGAATTTTTCTGGCGAGAGAGACGAGGCGGGGCAGGGCGTGGGGATTATTTACGAGGCAATTGCCTCGGTACCACTAAGTGATCTACAATTCTTCAAAATACCACTGAAATATAATATGTATTTAAAATAATACTCAATTTAATCTCCATCTCTCCAAAATAGCACTGTCGTTGGTTTGCCTGTTGCTCCCGTTAGTCAACCTCTAGTCAATTGCCCTGTGCCCCAAAATAGAGCTCCAACCCCTAATTCATTCCATCTCATTCTCCCCCAATCCCATTGCCTCCGGTGCTCCCCCTGATCCCGTTCGGCGGCGCGGCGGCACCCCTCCCGAGCAGGTGAACGGCGGCGCGGCGGCCTGCCCCGAGCACAGGAGGTGCGGCGCGGCGGGCTCCCGAACAGGCCCCCGCAGGAGGCAGTGTGCGGCTCCCCCCGATCCCGTCCGGCGGCGCGGCGGCTCCCCTCCCGAGCAGGCGAACGGCGGCGCGGCAGGCTCCCGAACAGGCCCTGGCAGGCGGCGGTGTGCGGCGGCATCCCGCGCAGGCGCCACCGCTCGCGGTCACGCAGGCGGTGCGGCGGGCGGCGCAGCAGCGCGAGGTGCGGCGGCGAGCGGCGGCGGGCGCAGTAGGTGGCGCAGCAGGGTGGGCGGCGTGGCGGGCTCGGCTGGCGGTGCAGCAGCGGGAAGGGCCAGGGCAAACCGGGCTAGTAGGGCTGCTAAACTAGCTACCAGTGCGTGCTTGGAGATGGTAAAAATGTGAAATTTTCGGAAGATTATTGGTTGGGGAGCTCTAGTCTAGCTATTTAATGTTGATATATTTACTATATGTGCAATGAACAAAATTATTAGTGAGATTTGGGATGAAGAAACTCTGAAAATCACCTTCAGGAGATGTTTTGGTGATCACCTTATGCAATTGTGGGAGGTGTTCATGTGTGTTGTTATTGGTTGTAGCTATTGAATATTGGACATTGAGGCTAATTAGTCACCATCTCTGATGTGAGCAGCTCAATTTTCTTTGTTTGAATTGTAGTACTCCATAGTCTCTTGAAACTTTATTTTCACATGAGCACCTCCTTGTTTTTAACAAATCAGTTCATCATACATTTTGCAAAGTAATTGGTATGTAGAGCCTTTGATTATACACTGTGTTTAGTGCTCTCTCTCAACGGTTGGTTGATGTGTTTTTATTGCAGTGAATTTCACATTTGAAAGTAGGGACAAAACAGCAAGCCGAGCAGGCACGAGGCGCAGCGCAGCGGCGCCCTGAACAGTGGGTACTGAAATCGAGTCTTTTCTCCTCTATATTTTTTTTCGATGGATGTGTTCGAAGTAGAAATGAGCGTTCAATCATATAGTGAAATTTTAGATGGTACAAAAATGTATCGAAAGGGTAGAACATGGAGCATAGTTGTGGGTCGTGATTTCTCCATGAAGGATGTGAGGCGTGCTATTGAGGGATATTACAAGTTGTCTGATAGTCAGAGAATGACTGTGTGGTACTCTTTATTGGAGGGCAACATTATCCCTTTAATTTCTGAATCAGAGATACCACAATTGTTTGATAGGAACGTGGACACAAGGGTAGTGCGGTTAGGTGTCACCATTGAGAGCAAGCATCAAAACTTTGGAAGCACTCCAAATGAGGTGTGTCATGAGACCCCAAATGATGTATATCAAAAGACTCCAAGTGATGTATATCAGGAGACTCCAAATGATGTGCATGCATGCACTTCAAGCTCCCAACTCATGGTTGATGCACCTATAGAAGTTCCTATTGCTGCTCCATTTTCTGCATGGCCATATCAGTCCTATGAGGGTGAGTTTGAGGATGATGTGCCTATTGAACACAATGCAGAGGGTGAGGAAGCAATGGGAGAGGAGGCAGTGGCTCCCTTAGTCCACTTGAATATGATTGAGGCAGTGGCTCCATTGGGAGGACAAGATGTTGACAATAGCTATGATCCACAATATGTGCCAGGTGATGATGAGAACATAGTTACTAACATGGCTCCCACATTCATTCATGATAGAAACAATATGACATTTAAAGTGGGTGCCACATTTCTTGACAGTCAAACTTTTAAGATAACATTGAGGCAATTAGCAATTAGAGAAGAGTGGCACTTCTCCACTGAATATAGTGAGCCAACTAGATTTTGGGCTCGTTGTTCAGATGATGATTGTCCATGGAGGATACATGCCTCCAAGTTGCAGAGATGCAAGACTTTCATGGTATCTCTACTTCTACGTTAGAGGGAATTTTAATTACATGTGCTTGTATGCGCTGAAAGATTCTTAATTATTTACTCATATTTCCATCTATTGGCATGCAGGTAAAGAGACTTCCTAGCGCTCATACTTGCGGTACAGCTAACAAACACTTAGGAAGAATGGCAAACAAGGATTGGATTGCTACTAGAGGAAAAGAGATGTTGAGGGAGGAGCCTACATTGGGTAGATGTTGAGGGAGGAGCCTACATTGGGTACTAAAGCTATGAAAGAACGGTTGGAGAGGGAGTTCAATGTCAAACTTGGATACAATAATGTTTGGAAAGGAAGAGCTCGTGCACTAGCTGAATTGCATGGTAGCTATCAAGACAGTTTTCAGTTGTTATGGAACTTTAAGGAAGAAATATTGGCAGCCAACCCAGGAAGTGTGTTTGAAATAGATATCAAGACAGTTAGTGGGAAGGTATACTTCAACAGATTGTTTGTCGCCTTGAAGCCATGCATTGATGGGTTCTTGGCGGGGTGTAGGCCATATTTGTCGGTTGACTCAACCTTTCTAACTGGACAATACACAGGGCAATTAGCTGCTGCAACTGCTGTGGATGGACACAGTTGGATGTTTCCGGTGGCATTTGGGATATTTGACAAGGAGAATACGGCAAATTGGGAGTGGTTCATGAAACAACTCCGAGAGTGTATTGGAGAACCTAATGGGCTTGCAATACATACAGATGCATGCAAGGGGTTGGAGATTGCTATTTCTGAGGTTTTCAAGAATTATGAGCATAGAGAATGCATGAGGCATCTAATGCTTAATTTCACCAAAAAGTACAAAGGTGACATACTGACAAATATGTGGCCAGCATCATGGATATATGAATTAGAGAAGCATGAGGCCTTGATGGCAGAGATAGAAGCACAGAACCCAGCTGCAATCAACTACTTGAGAAGGGAGCATAACCATTTGTGGCAGAGAAGCAAGTTTTCAGCTACGTGCAAAGTTGAGTATGTCAACAACAACTTGGCGGAGGTGTTCAATAGTTGGATAAGGGAGGTCAAGCAACTTGCAATCATTGAGCTTGTTGACAAAATCAGAGAGATGGTAATGAGCATGCGAGAAAAAAGGAGATTAATTGCAGAAAGTTTGTAGGGTAGTATCCTACCTAGCGTCATAAAGGAGTTAAACCAGAAAAGCAAGGGCTTGCACTATGGAGAATTAAGGGCAACACCTCTACTAGCTGAGATATCAGGAAATGGTTGGAGGCATACAGTTGACTTAGAGAAAAAGGAGTGCTCTTGTCGGCAATGGCAGATTGGTGGTAAGCCTTGCACACATGCTCTTCACTTCATATTCTCTAGAAGGGCCAATCTAGAGTCATACGTGGATGATTACTTCTCAGTTGCAAGATTCAAAGCGGCATATCTAGGTGTTCTCATGCCAATTAGGGGGAAGGCTCAGTGGCCCAAGGTAGACCCAGGTTTCTTGATGCTTCCTCCGAAATTGACTAGAAGTGCTGGACGTCCGAGAACAAAGAGGATAAAGAACACTAGTGAGCCAAATCTATCTAGTAGACAACATCGATGCAAAAGATGTGGACAATTTGGGCATCGCCAAAAGGGATGCAAGGAGAAAGAGGCTGACCAAGATGGCAAGTCAATTCCTCCTCCACAACCCACCAAAAGGTAGTTTCTTGTATTGGGTTCAGTTTGCTAATATCTTTTAGACTTACATATCTCTTTCCTTGTGTTAATGTCCTTCTTTTGCAGGAAAAGGTCGAAAAAAATGAAACTTCACCTCCTCGCACACAGACTCAGCAAGGTACTCAAGCTAGTACTTCAAGCCCAATGACAAGGCAGAGGGCAGCAGCCATTGCAAGTAGTTCTACACCTCCTTGTGCATCAACTAGGAGCAAAAAGACTGCCGCTAGTCCTCATCAAAAGAACAAGTAGTGCATCAATTATGAATATGGACTGTTCTGTACTTCTGAACTCCTCCTAGTTATTTTGGTTTGTTATGTGCTTGTAAACTATGAACACTCGGACAAAGCTGTTGGTAATATGGTATGTGGTCTAGTTATTTTGGTCTAGTGATGTTATATTATGTTTTGAATTGCTATTTACTTGTTGTGAAGATGTTGCCAAATAGAGGCAAAATGTTGCTGATTTTTTGTACATAAAGAGAAGAAGAGGTGAGGATGAGATGGAACCAAATAGGGGAAGAGGTGAGGATGAGATGATCAAGCAAGTGTTCATTGTCCTATGCTTGAAATCATTCTCAATATCTCCTTTTCTTTTTGATGATTTTTTGTTCTATTCTCAATATGCCTGGCTTTAGAGCTAAATTATAACTTAGCATGGCATCACTTATATATACTCACAGGTACCTGGAAAAGGAAGACAAGCACAAAGACATTTCTGTGCTGATTTTGCAATTGCATTGATGCTTTGGTCTATAAGACACCATTACTTGTTCAATAAGGATACTTTTGTTTTGGTCTATGAGGGTTTCTTGGTCAATGAAAATTGTGATCAAGCATGTTTAGTTGAGGATGATCTACGAGGATGACTAAGAGTTTTCTGCTTCTTTTGTAGGAAATAAATTGCATGCAAACTCGATTGTTTTTTGCACTAACATTCACTTATTCTCCATGTAGGAGCAAGGGGAATGCCATAATCAGAAAACTTCTAGCAAGCAAAGAAAACCATTCCCCAATTAAACAGATGCTTGGTTCTGAAACTTTTGTATTAGAACCATCAGATATGAGCCCTTTTTTCACAATCCCAGATCCTCGCCAGGATCCAGAAGCACCACTCGCAGACATCCATTGCCACCACCTCCTTCTGAACCTGTTCCCTCCCCTGCCCCTCCTGTATATCCCAACAAAGATCAAACCACAATCCAAGAGGGCAAGAGCAAGAGCAAGAATATTAGTTCTTCAACAATATATGCATCAATAGGAGCAGTGATTTGTTTTCTGGCTGTAACCTTGTCAGCTGCAAAGGAAAATTTGGAGCTACAAATACCAGCCTAGAAATCTCCCTGTGATATATATCAACATTATATGATATGGAAGATCGAGAATCTCCAATACAATTTCTATTCACTCTTGCAAATGCTACAACAGAATTCCCCTTCTTCCTTTCGGTGCTTTTTGAATTGCTTGCGGTTAGGGCGCAGCTCCAGTTTGCCCTAGCCCTTCCCGCTGCTGCACCGCCAGCCGAGCCCGCCACGCCGCCCACCCTGCTGCGCCGCCTACTGCGCCCGCCACCGCTCGCCGCCGCGCCCCGCGCTGCTGCGCCGCCCGCCTCGCCCACGAGGGATGCTGCCGCGCCGCCTGCGTGACCACGAGCAGCGGCGCCTGCGCGGTATGCCGCCGCACACCGCCGCCTACCGGGGCTTGTTCGGGAGCCTGCCGCGCCGCACCTCCTGTGCTCGGGAGGGCAGGCCACCGCGCCACCGTTCGCCTGCTCGGGAGGGGAGCCGCCGCGCCGCCGGACGGGATCAGGGGGAGCCGCACACCGCCGCCTGCGGGGGCCTTAGGGAGCCCGCCGCACCGCACCTCCTGTGCTCGGGAGGGCAGGCCGCCGCACCGCCGTTCACCTGCTCGAGAGGGGAGCTGTCACGCCGCCGGACGGGATCAGGGGGAGCACCGGAGGCAATGGGATTGGGGGAGAATGAGATGGAGTGAATTAGGGGTTGGAGCTCTGTTTTGGGGCACAGGGCAATTGACTAGAGGTTGACTAACGGGAGCAATAGGCAAACCAACGGCAGTGCTATTTTGGAGAGATGGAGATTAAATTGAGTGTTATTTTGGATACATGCTATGTTTCAGTGGTATTTTGGAGAATTGCAGATCACTTAGTGGTACTGAGGCAATTGCCTCATTATTTATAGTGGTGGTGGAAATGGAACCATCCGTGGGAGGTGGGGGTCTGGTGCGTTTGATCGGAGATGGATGGGTGTGATCTGGTGCGGGGAGCGGACTGGTGATGTGGCAAGGACCGGAGGGGAATTGATCCGTGGGATTGGAAATGGAGCGATTTGATTGGTTGGACATGTTTATGTTGAGAAACGGGCTCGTGTTGGGCTGCACATCGTGGCCGTTGAGTCCTTAGGGTCTTCTAGTAGTCTGGGTTTTATTTATCTCTTCCTTCCTGTAGACTGGTCTTGTGCGTCTGACTAGCTACATATATAGTTTCATTCTTTTTGAACTCCCAATAAACCTCTGAAACTAGAACCTTTTCCACCGTCCCTTACCATCATATAAGTTGTTCTCTCCATCCCTTCTTCCAGGACTCCGAGAAATGATGGTCCCTCTCGAGAAGTCATCGTAGCTAAAAGAAAAAGGGCGAGGCCGACGACGTACTCAGGGGTGCCTATGTCCGTTTACAAGCGCGGTGGCGAGTAGGGTGTGTCAGAGTTGAGGCTGGACAAGTTTCACCGCCGCTTCTCTTCCTCTGTTTCAACCTGAAGGCTTCTATATATGAAAGTGAAGCTTTGCTGGGTCTATTGGGGTCGATACGAATCTACTCGTGAAAGGATGTCTCCAGCGCAAATTGACGATGCAACCTGCGGTGTCCCCTGCCGGTGGTTCCATTGTCTCCCTCCTTTCGTGTGAAGCAATCTCCCTCCCAAACATTCCCGAAAGCGCTGGATTTTTTGATTTTTATGTTGTTTTTCCCACGTAGACAGAATAAGAGAGAAAATCCAACATTCTAATAGTTTATTGAATAATATAAAAAATAATTAAAATGTATTATGTATATACTATGAAAAGACATCATTAAACTTAAAATGGTATGATACGTTTTGGACGTATCAGCCGGGCGGCGGGATATGGGCAATGATGGTGGATTGAGGGAAGGATTTGTTTATCACCCCCTTCTAGACGGTTTCGGCTTGTGCATAAACCGGCTTAAGCTTAATAGTGTGGGGAAGCTGCGGTGTGGGGAAGCCTGATAAGCCCCACCTTCCCCTTCTAGACGGCTTCTGAGATTTGAGCTTATAGACAGAGGTGGATTGTAGAAAGTCCGTAATACCTTTTGCCTTATTCATTTGTTGTTTGAATGATAATAACACTATTTTGTTTGTTTTCATTCACAACTTATGCAATGTTTACTGAATTTGTGAACCTAAAAATTTGCAATGAATGACACTATTTAAATTTCACTCAAATGTTACAGCCAATATATAGACAAATTATTCCATACACACACCAATAATCTCAGACTTGTATTTTTCCTTTCCCTTCTTTCTCTCTTTTCTGTAAACATTCTAGAATCAAAGGTCACATTTACAAAGCAATCTCATATATCTTCAGATCACAACTCGATAATTCCCCACACGCATGGATGGCTAACAAAAATTCGATGTTATACACCCAATGCAGCATCAAAACATGAATCAATAATACATGAATCAATATTGCATTAGCAAATACTTCTGCATCATGATCCATACAACTGAGAGGCCGGTCGTGGGGGAGGGGACAAGGTCGCCGCCGGCGTCGGAGAGCTGGCCATCGGCGTCGTGGTCGAGGCAGAGGCGAGCTCGTCGTGGTCAAGGCAGTGGCGACTACGGCGGCGGGACCCGAGCTCGTCGCGGAGGGAGGGGCGGCGAGCGGATGGGGCGGTGAGCAGATGGGGCTGTGGGAGGGGCCGAGGGCGGCGCGGCACCGGAAGCGTGAGAGGGCGGGGACGGCAACGGGGTGCGGTGCGATGGCGGATCTGACCTCGTCGGTGGGAGGTCGGGCTACGACGATGGCGCATCTGGGCGGCCTCGGACGGGGTGCGGGGCGACGGCTCGAGCGGCGGCCACGGCAGATCTGCGTCGCACCGCCTCGGGCAGAGCTCGCCATGCCGCCTCGGGCAGGAGTCGGCGGGGCAGCCAACGGGCGGACGTCGCCGGAGGGAGGGGAGGGGCGGGGTGGGATGGGTGGCGGCGCGGATAGGAGCGTGGGGGATGGAGGAGGGCGGCGCTCGCGCGGAGGGATGGAGAAGGGGCGGCGCGGATGGGAGCGTGGGGGACGGCGGCAGGGTGACTCGGGTGAGGGGAATCGGGGGGCAGGCAGGAGGATGGAATAGGAAAAAAGTGAAGAGTTTTTTTTTATATACTCAGTGGCAGAATGCGGGTAAATAATACAAAGTAGCAGGGATAAAATGGTCACAGAGGGCAAAGGGAGATGAGAGAAGCTCGGGAAGCCCCATTTTGAGGCTTCCTCCCACCAACAAGAATAAGAAGTGCTTAAAATTTAAGCTCAAGCTAAGCTTTGCCTTCTAGACAACTTATAGCTTCTAGGGGCCATAAGCCAGCCTAGAAGCTGTCTAGAAGGGGGCCTATATATGGTAGAGGCCTTTGGGGGTAACTGCGCACGAGTTTGTGTTAGGTGCACGGAACAAATCCAACTTCTCCAAGGGGACATGTCAATGTTGCCACGCTTGCTAGGTGCCAACTACTCCGTTCTACGTACAATGTGGCCCCAATTTATTTTTTCCTCTTTTTTCTTAGATTATATTTATGATTCGAGAGGCTATATAACAAGGCCCAATGCATGTAGTCCGAATCATCATGCATGCCAGCCCACCTTTTCCATTCTACCTACTCGCTTCTTTAGGTCCGACGGTGAGTTGTTCCACCTCGTCTGGCTTTTTCCTCACCTTTCTTGCCATTATCTTCCCTTCTCCAAGTTCCACCACTCACGAACATTGTTTTCCTTGCCTTACCATTGTCTTAAATTAGCATCCACTTGCCGGCTCCGTTGTGCCTCCCACCACCCTCCTCTTGCCACTTATCGTCTATCCTCATCAGGTCAACGCTCCCCAGACCTCTCTCTACACCCCTCTCATCAACATCCTCACGTCATCGCAATAGAGAGCCGGAACCAACGAGTCAATGGCCCACGTCCATGCAACATGATCACAAACTCTATCTGGTCGACATTAACTTGACTTTTTCTGTTTTTCCATCCTCATTATTTTTTCTTGTTCTTTTAGGCTCTATTTTTCTGAGTAAAATGCACTGACGATCCTTTAACTTGTGGCGTGCACTCGATTTAGTTCCTCTACTCTAAAATTGCAAATTTGCCCCCTAATCTTATTAAAGGGGTCCACTTTGATCCAAAATATGTGTTTTTTGGCTGTGACTATTGATGTGGTGCGTCGACCAAACCACAGTGGCATCCCAGTCAGTAAGGCCCATGTGACATCAGCATTAAAGCTCTCACAAGAAAGAAACAGAGGAGCGACAATGGCCAGTTCTTATGGGGCTTGCCAGCGGTGCAGGAGCAAGGAGGAGACTAAGGCAACCATGGAAACTGGGCTAAAGGGAGAGATGAACTCCCTGGAAGCAGACGGAGGATAGAGCTGTGGAGAAGGTCATGCAGGGCCCAGGCCAGGTGTTCCAACTACAAGTATAACTCCTAGCAGCGCCGCTGGTGTGCCATACCACCCGAACCTAGCATTTTTACTCTTTTTTTTCTTCTCTCATTTCTTCCCCTTCCACATATCCTTTTTAAGCATAAGGACTGGTCTTTTTTTTGTCATCTCCATCACTTGCAACCTACGACAGGATTGGCATTTGGTACTCGCAAAGAAAATCAGATGCACATGTATGCTCATGCAATCTTCCTCTCAGAAGAATTTTGAAGCTATCTCAATCAACTTTATAGGCAGACATTTTCCTATTAAGAAAGGCTCTTGGATGTAGATTCTAGTTCTAGGTAAGATTGCACAAGTCATTGCATCATTTTCTGAACGAAGATTACATAGGTCATCTGCGTAGTAAAAGAAATTTCCAATGGAGTGGGTTCCTATTTAATCTTGCCCATAAGATCCAGGCCCACCAGATCAATAACAACACGAGGAAAAAATTCAAACGGGAATGGAGGGTACCAAACCAAACCAAACCAAACCAAAACCCTCGCCGAATTATTCAACCCTGCTCTCTCTCTCTCATCCCCTGTTCTCTCTCTCTTCCTCTCACTTACCAAACGTCTCGCCTCGTTAGGGGTTTCTCATAGGGTTTTTCCTCGCACCACCGCCACCCCGCACCCTCCGAATCGCCGCCATGGCCGCCGCCACCACCACCGCTGACCGTATCCTTAATTACTTGTGCCGTACTTACGTTTCCCTAGTTTGCTTGCATTTTTCTCGTGGTTTTGTTGGGGCTTTCAAGCTTCCTGGTTGGTTTTGATGGGTGGTCGGATCTCTTCGGTGGTTAGCTTGGTTTCTCGCGCCAGTGCATCCTTTGGTGCTTTGGAAGATTCCAGACAGGTTCACTCGTGAGAATTATGTTTTTTTTGGGTGATTTTGTGTTTCCTTGATAAGACAAGGTTTAGAATTGTAGAGTGTGTGGCATTCGAGCATGCGTTTATTTGTTGGAAACTCCCAAGTGCCACGCTTGTGAGTGTCTCGGTTTCCCTTGACCGATCTTGCTGCGGAGGCTACATATTTGCCGCAGAAGTTATCTTGGATGCCAAGAGCGAAGCCATCGAATCCCCGGCGGCCAAGGCGAAGGTACAATCCGCCTCCCTCTGTACCATATCATCGAGTCTTATCGAGGGCCTGTTTGTTTGGCAGGCTTTTGGCTTTCTGGACTTTGGCTTCGAAGCCAAAAAAGCACATATTTACCTGCTTTTGGCTTTTGGCTTCGAAAAACCTGAAACAAAGTAAATAGGTGCTTTTCTGGCTTCGAAGCCAAAGTCCAAAAATAGGTGCTTTTCTAGCTTCGAAGTCAAAGTCCAGAAGCCAAAAAAAGTCTAAACAAATAGGGCCCGAATCACGCTGCGTTGAATCTATCTCTGACAAGTTGAATGGCGAGGCGGCATCTCGAAACCCACTGGTGGCATCAACAGAGCAGTGGGCAATGAATCATGTTTACTTATTGAAACTACTTTCATTGGTTGTGTAGATCATGAATCCGAAGCTGCCTACTGTTGACAGTACTGAAAATGAAGCTGACAATGTGCAGGAAGTGCATAAACTTGAGGTTGCTGGAGAGAGAAATTTTGTGGTGGAAAACAGTGCGGTGGCCGTCGTTGTAAATGGTGTTGCCCAAAAAGATGCTAACCTGACAGCCGCAGGCTTGGATGTTGGAAATGGCTGTTGATTTTTTTCATTTTTTCAGCCATCTGTGCTTAGTGTAAGGTGACAGCCGCAGGCTTGATTTTTGCAAGAAGTACTTAGTTGTTCCAGAGAATTTGAATTACGTCTTTCGTTTTCTCTTCAATCTTTCACTGTGCCCATCTTGAATAACAAGAACCCAGTGAAGCGTTTCGTTACTCTAGAAAACAGTGAATTCCTTAATATAGCTTAAAGCCCAATTTTATCTCCGGTCCGGATTTCTAAAAGATACTATGGCTATATTTGGCTTATGACCAAAATCTATTCTACCAATTTGTTGGTCGTGACCAAAAATTTTGCTCCTTGTTCGGATGCATGTTTATGCCCTTTGCCTACTCCTCCTCATTTTGCCAAACCTTGCCAGAATTTTGGCTAGCCAAATATTTGGGGTTTTGTGAAATGTGCAAGTAATCTGTTGTGAATAGATGAATTCAGTTGGAGTTAGGAGAAGTTCTTGTTCCAACTAAGTCAATTCTCGAATTCTAAAAGAATGCAGATTTGAAGCTATTCAGTACAGGCAGTCAATCAACGCCTCCTGCTTCTTGTTTTTCTTCTTTGGAGAAATCGGCAGTCATGGCAGCTCGAAACGTGTCCACTGCAGTGGGCTCTCACTCTACCCATGGGCACATGCCGTCTTTTCCCCTCCGTTAAGAAGCCCAAAAGGCCCAGGCCCACACAATCACTCACTCCACAGTAAATAGCAAAAATCCAAAGCGGGAAGGAAAGCATTAAACACCCCACGTCGAATTACTACTTAACGCGGGCGGCGCTCTCTCTCCACTTGTACGCCTCCTCTCCTCGCTAGGGTTTCTCTGGGTTTTTGGCCTCGCGCCGCCACGCCCCCCGCCCCGCCGGATCGCCTCCATGGCACGCGCCGTCTCCCCCGCCGCTGACCGTATCCTTTGCCCCTCCTGCTGCTCCGCCGTTTCACCGATTTGTTCTCGCTCTCTCTTGGGGTGGGCGTCGGGGCGTTTGGCCCATGTCTGGATCTCTCTCGCGGTGCTTGGCTTGGTTTCTTCGCGCTAGGCGATGCTGTTGCTGTTTTGGTAGGCGCTAGGCGCTAGGCGCTAGGCATGGTTTTGTTGGGTAGGCGTGTTTCCTCGCTTGGATGAGGTTTACGGTTTCAGTCAGAGCGTCCGAAATTCTGTTTTTCATGTGATTTTGGGTTTTACGCGCTCCTAGTTTTAGCTCCGTTGCTTAGAATTTTACACAAGCGCGTGATTTTGTGGTATGTGTTTGGAAGCGTCTGGATCAGTCTCCCTTAACCGGTCTTGCTGCAGAGGCTACGGATTTGCTGCAGAAGCTGTCCCTGGATCCCAAGAGCGAAGCCGGCGAGGCCAAAGAGGCGAAGAAGGTACGGTCCTTGTCTGTCTGTACCATCTTGTAGAGCACTGTTTGTGATGTTATAGAAGCGTTTTATCGTCTGAATTTGGATCACGTTGCAGGTCTCCGCGGCACTGAATGGTGGGTTGAATGGCGTGGTGGCATCTCCAAACCCACAGGGAGCATCGGCCGAGCAGTGGGCAGCTATGGCCCCGCAGGATTACAAGGATGTCGGCATGTATTACGGCGCGGGCGCCTACCCTTACTATTATGGAGGTGAAGCACCAAGGCACCATTTAGTCTATTACTGCCTATTCGAGTGAATTAGTGGTAGCAGTACAGTTGTATAGTTAAATTTTCCTACGGAATTTAGACTACTTACTTTGGACTATAACTAACGCCTTTCATGGTTGCAGGTTGGGGAGATTATTCCGTGTACGTGAGCCATGATGGAGCGGAGTCACTTGCCCCAGTGAGTATAATTCCCTACTTACAAAGCTTGCAGATAGTTGGATTTACTCTGTTCAATCTAATGGCCAACCCTTTAAAAATAACTGCCACATGTATAGCTTCTTGAAGATTGTAATCCCTGTGAAGTGTATTAGGATGAATTAGTTTAGTCTGTTGGTTTCTCCAGGGTGGTTATGGGGACATGTATTGCTATCCTCAATATGGTGTTGCTCCATCCGGACATGATGGTCAGATTTATGGATCTCAGCATTACCAGTACCCATCCACGTACCACCAGCCACAGAGTACTGCCAGTAAGCCAGCATACAAGTCTAAAACAGGCAAATCAGCTCCTTCACCACAAGAGGATGTTTCTGTTCCAGCAGCAGCTGAGCAGCAGCCTTGCTTGGTGGATGCTTCCAAAGCCATTTCAAACAGCACCGATGGTGTAAAAGGTCTGAAGAAAGCGATGTTCCCTCTGAAACCAAATGGACGTTCGGCTAGTTACCAGAACCATGGTGCCAAATTAGCTTATCCGTGGTCTGTCGGTCGTACTTTCTCGGAAAAACAGCATAGACTCTCTGGTGGCAATCCTACCTCAACTGCTTCTAATCCTAAAACCAAGGTACAGTCAGAAGAATCAGAATTCATTACCTCTTCCTCATTTGTTGGTGATCATATTATTGTTTCCAAGAAACCTGTTTTTGTGTTGTTTTCTTATCTTTGCTCAAATGGATGCGCCACTGGATTTCAGCAATTATGAGCATCGTTGTTTATTGCTTGATCCTACCTATATGGTTCAATATGGCTTGTCAAAACACTTATTCTTCATTGATTTTTGTTTGTGCTATGTGCCGTCGTCATTTGGTTGTGTATTATTGGGGTTATTTGGGCACACGATAAATTTTGCCAGGTCAAAGTGAAAATTTACATATTCTGCATCTCGACAAGTTCATGTGCTTTATGAATTGGGATAACCTATTTCTCCACATGGACAAATTTCTTGCAGGGATTGCTTGGGCAAAACTCACCAACCGGGCCACCATCACCTGGGTACATGAGTTCAATGTACTCTAGTAGCGGAATGTACAATGCCAATGCATTTGGACCTGGCTTTTGGTATGGGTCACACCTCTATGGCCCCGGGCTGTATGGTGGTTGGAATGCGCTGTCAGATGGAAAGTACAGGCCCAGAGGAAAAACCTATGGATCGTACGGTTTTGGCAATGAAAACCTAGATGGTTTGAACGAGCTGAAGAGAGGGCCAAGAAGTGGCCTCTTAAAAAATGAACAGGGCTTCGGAGCAGGTGCTGTTACAACTGGGAAAGGACAAGAGGTTCCTACTAGTGATGGCTCCAATGCAGTTTTGCAGGATCAGTACAACCAGGCTGACTTTGCTGAAACTTACTCAGATGCCAAATTCTTTGTTATCAAATCATACAGCGAGGACGATGTTCACAAGAGCATCAAGTACAATGTTTGGGCAAGCACCCCCAATGGAAATAAAAAGCTTGACACTGCTTATCAAGCAGCTAAGGACAAATCGAGCAATTCTCCCGTATTCCTATTCTTCTCTGTAAGTTCTTAACTGTAGTGTTCTGTTTTTAAAAAGGCTTGTATTCTCTCTGTGAACAGCCTTTATAATTGGGTGCTCATGATATGCATCTTCCTCTATTTTTCAGGTCAACACCAGCGGTCAGTTTGTTGGTCTTGCTGAGATGGTTGGTCAGGTTGATTTTAACAAGACAGTGGAATATTGGCAGCAAGACAAGTGGACCGGTTGTTTCCCTGTCAAGTGGCACATTGTAAAGGACATCCCTAACAACTTATTGAAGCACATTATTCTTGAGTATAATGAAAACAAACCAGTGACAAACAGCAGAGATACCCAGGAGGTTAGAACAGCTGATCTAGTTTTTTCCTTTTTTTGCCAATTTCATCCTATGTAAAGTTTCTGGTGTCACATCATGGCAGTGTTTTTTAATACGTTTGAATCAGGAAACCTGAACAGTAATGAAGCACATTGCTATGTATAAATAATTCGACAATTTGTTTTAACAAATTTGCATGTTGAGCTCTTTGAATGCTGTGCTAAATAGTTCTTTCCCCTCCCTTGTCATGGTGTCTACAGGTTAAGCTTGAGCAAGGCCTTCAGGTGCTAAAGATTTTCAAGGATCATGTCTGCAAGACATCCATGTTGGACGACTTTGGCTTTTATGATAACCGTGAGAAGATAATGCAAGAGAAAAAATCAAAGCGTCAGCATCCGCTGGAGAAGGTACAGGTCTACCAGCTTGCTTTATATGATGGGCACATTTTATAAACTTGCTTTGTATGACATCCTTCTGAAATTTGGTGTGTATCTTATTAGAATCAAGTTTAAACTAAATGCTGGACTTGGTAAACTTACTTGATCAACCTTTACTGGCGCTGCAGATCATGAACAGAAAGCTGCTTACTACCAACAACACTGAAAGTGAAGACCTTGAAGTTGATGGCAAGCCGGGACTGCAGAAACTTGGGGTTGTAGGAGAGCAAAATGCTGTGGTGGAAAACAGTGTGGCGGCAGTAGCTGCAAATGGTCTTGCCCCGACAGATGCAAACCTGGCAGTCGTTGCAAACGGCTGTTAATTTTGGCCACTTCAGTCATTTGAGCTTTAGTGCAGGGAGACAACTTATACAGGTGCAGAAAGCTACTGCCGTTGAAGGCATTCAAGATTCTGCTAGTTCAGTGCTTTTAGGTTGCAGAAAGGTGCAGTCTGGGGCAATTCAGGATCCAATTAGGCTTCTTTTGATTCTGTTCTTTTGTAGTATTTGCGCTTTTGCTGGAGCCTGGGATTTGGTTGGTAGGAGATAGAGCTCAGTTGTTCTTGTTCCGGCGAGATGTTTCGTGTTTTGCGTTGTCATTAGGAATTGTACCTAGGGGGTTGAGATCTGTAAGGCTTTTGCAATCAAGGATAATGATTCGTGGTGCATCTTTTATTTAGAAGTGAATTCTAGCAGTTCAGTATTCTTTTTAAGTCTTGCTGTCTTGGCCAGAAGAATCTGTTTGCTTTCGATCAGCGCGCGATGACATTCGCTTGCCGTCCCGTGTGTCATAGTAAGTCCAAGGTAGCAGCAAAACACATAGCGCATTATGTTTAATTACTCTGAATCAGTTGCTAGATCTGATTACTTCTAGAGACAAAAAGGAGCTGCCGTTTTCAGTGTTACAAAACACAATGGCACCAACATATGAACAATCGTAGCCCTGTGAAAAAGGGACACGATGAAATAGTGTGTTAGGTTTTATTTTACTTGTTCCATTTACACATAAGGTGATGACTTCAAGTTCCTAGTTAGCTTATGTATAGACGGAACTTTCTCACTCTATACAATCAGGTATGTACATGTTGAGAATAAGCAATGCATACTTGAGAACATATTAGAAGATTGGTGAATTCCCATGAATGTCTAGATATTTGTTTTGGAAGATATTAAAGATAATTCTTCATGTCAAAGTGATAAGTTTCTAGAAGACATTGGAGGATTACAAGTGAATGATATTTTAAAAGAGAATTCTAGCGAAGATATATTTCTAGTGTAGGGTTTGGATGCGTGCTACTTGGCACTAATCCAATAGATTTGTGTAAATATAAATAGGGTGCCCTCTCCCCTCATGTAACAAACTAAGGGAAGAAGTGCCGCCATGAGCATATTTGAAAGTGAGGTATGAGTGGCATTAGGTGAAGTGGTAGGGTAACCACTAAAAAAGTTATATCAAAGTTTTAATAGTGAATAAGAGAGTTCTTTTGTGTAAGTGTTATCCATTGTGTAACATTGCTTGCTTTTGTCATCACAAATCAAACGAGCAAGAATCTTGTTAGCTTCTGAAATCCTACGAGCTGACATCTAGGTAGCGGTGATCACCAATTGGTATCTGGTATTGATATAACGGTAACTCAATTTAGTGTTGAAGGGGAAATGAAGAACTAGCTGCGAGAACGCTGTCTATCGATTTTGCAGGCAAAGAAAAATTTAAAATGGTAAATTAGAGATAAAAAGGAGCTGCCATTTTCAGTTATACAAAATTAGATGGACGGGTGTGATTTAGTGCTGGTGGGGGGAGCGGATTGGTGATGTGCCAAGGACCGGGGGAGGGTGGGGTCAATCCGCAGGATTTGAGATGGAGTGATTTGATTGGTTGAGTGTGTTTACGCTGCACATCACGGGCCGTTGAGTTCTTAGGGTCTTCTAGTATTGAGCTTTTATCTATCCCTTCCATGCTGTAGATTGGCCCAACGCGCCGGAGTGGCTACATATATAGTTTCGTTCTTTTTAAACTCCTAATAAACCCTACAAAACTAGAACCTTTTCCTCCGTCACTTGCCGCCATATAAATTGTTCTCTTCCTTCCCTTCTTCCAAGAATCCGAGGAATCATGGTCCCTCTCGAGAAGTCACGGTAGCTTGAAGGAAAAGGACAAGGCACGACGACGTACGCAGGGGTGTCCGTGTCCGTTTACAAGTGCAGCGGGGAGTGGGTCGTGTCGGAGCTGAGGCTGAACAAGTTCCACCATAACGACGCCACGGTGATCAACGGCAAGGGGTACATGCAGTTCATGGGGTGATGCGGATTCGAGGCAAGTGAGTATGTCAAGGTCTAGGTGTTCCAGCAGCCACCAAACCATATTTGTTTCCTCGCAGCCAAGAGGGCCGACGACTGCCATCAACGGTAATTAGCAGGATACATGATTCTTGTTAGTTTTCTTTGTGTGTGCCTTTTTATCCGTGTCCATGTGTCAATTGGCAGATCATTTGATACATGTCAAGCAAATGTTACTCAGACACTGATACGTACCTGCATAAATCTGGTAATTAAATTTGCTACATTGGTTAAGGACTCCAAACATACAAAATCCCGGTTTCGGCGTTCGATCCATGGCATTCAGACATCAGAATAAGGAGTACAAGGTACAGGTATTCCTCCAACCAGGAGCCCGGCGGGCCCAGCTGGCACGGTACAGTCTGTCACGTTTGCATTGGAAGCTCGATGAGCTCGTCAAACCAACGGTGTTGGCTGTTGGGTTTAGTCCCACATCAGTTGTGGACAGAGACAGAACATGACTTATAAGGTGAGGGTAGCCCCTTCTATCAGGCTAGTCTTTTAGGAGGAGAGGGCCCAAGACCTCTATAAGTCTGTGTTGATTTGTAGTTGGGCCTAGGGCGTAATAGGGGCTGAAAACGTCGATTTAGCGGGCTCGAAATTGCGCAACAAGTGGTATCAGAGCCCAGGTATCCAGATACAAATCTCAGAGACCTCACGGTTGCCGGTCATGGTTGGCGAGTTGAAACGTTGGTGTTATCGTGCTCTGGTATGACCGATATGTGCGAGAAAGATTTGTTGGGTTTAGTCCCACATCAGTTGTGGACAGAGGCAGAACACGACTTATAAGAGTGAAGGTAGTCCCGCCTATAAGGGTAGTTTTTTAAGAGGAGAGAATCTAAAACCTTTTATAAATATGTATTGGTCTATGATTAAATCTAGTGTGTAATAGAAACTGAAAACATTAGTTTAGCGTGTCCAAAATTGCTTAACATTAGCCATACGACGAATCGCCTCGCGTTGAAACGGTGCTTAATTCTACATCGATGACACTGTGAACCGCTCGTCTTGCTCCCGACAAGCCAAAGCCACCGGCCGGCTCGGGCATACGGCAGGCAGCCACGTACGCACCAGGAACCACGACGAGGTATCCATATAAACATGAGCACATTACCCCCCTTAACCATAAGCACGGCAAACACCCGGTGAAACATCAAAGAGCAACAAATTAACACCCTCCCTTTGAGATATGGCTCCTCGTAGGATCACCTCCGCCTCCGGCGCCGCCATGGCCGTCGTCGTCGCCGCGGCCACTTTACTCCCGGCCACCGCGTCCGCGGCGTCGTACAGGGTCGGGGACAACTCCGGGTGGGACCTTGGGATCAACTACCGTGCCTGGGCCGACGGCAAGAAGTTCAGAGTCGGCGACACGCTCGGTACGTAGCAGCAAATATTTGACATGAATGGTGGTCGGTGTGTGCGGGCGCGGGGGCATTGAGTTAAACTGATTCGGCGCATGTGTACGTACGTGCAGAGTTCCTGTACTCGATGGGGGAGGGCGATCACAACGTGGTGGCGGTGGACGAGCGGAGCTTCGACGCGTGCTCCGTGCCGGGCAACGCGCCGACGCTGATCACCGGGGACGACAAAGTGGCGCTGACGCGGGCCGGGCAGTGGTTCTTCATCTGCGGCGTCGAGGGGCACTGCCAGGACGGCATGAAGCTCGCCGTCAACGTTCCCTGATTCACACCGAGCATCCATCAACTCGGGTTAGAAACACAACCAGCGCACTTGCACGAATAAAGTCAGCGGTGTATGCCCTGGGTCCGGTTGTTCAGTGCTGAGCCTGCAGACTTCCCTGGTAGTATTGCGCAGTTCAAGCTAGTAGCCTGGTACGTACTTCAATTTCTTGCCTCATTTTCTGGAAGAAAAATACGGAAGAGGCATTGGATGTTCAATCAATTTTCTCAGCCCTTGCATAAAGAAAACTCGCCGTCTTATCCCAAAACAAAGCATAAAAACAAAGAATCTGTTCATTTGGTGCGTGCCAACTAAATATGCCTCTCAAGAGGTGCATTCAGTAACAACGTAGGAGTGCGACCGCGCGCAGGGGCGCAACTAGGTTTTTATTTTTTTCCATTTTCTTTTTTCCATTTCCTTTAATTTTTTATTTTTTCTTCCTTAATTTTTTATTTTTTAATCATTTTTACGGTTTTTGTCTCGATATTTTCCACAGCATTTTCTATTTATTTTTATTGTTTTTCCTTGGGGCTTTTCCATCCGGTTTTCCCTGGCATTTGTTCCAACAATTCTCTCAACGATTTTTCCCTTTCTTGTTTTCTTAAACCGTCTTCACGTGTTTATCAAAGTTTTCTCTCAATAGTTCCCTGCCAGGTTGGAGGAACATGCGTAGAAACTCTGGATAGAAAAAAGATATATCCAACTATAAAAAAGTATACATATGCAGTAGATAACTATCAAAAAATACAGTACACATATGTGCAGTAGATAACTATCAACAAATATAATAAACAACTAATAAAAGATGCAGTACAGAACACACACAAAATGGCACACAACTGAGAAAAATGCAGTAGCAACTAACAAAAATGAAGTAGACAGTTCATAAAAATATAGTAGACAATTTAGAAAAAATATAGTAGGCAACTCACAAAAAATACAATAGACAACTGATAGAAAATACACTAGACAACTAACAAATACTAGAGTGCATAAGTAGAGAACAATAAAACAAAAATGTTATAGAGAAATATTATGCAGTAGAAAACAATTAGAAAATACAATAAACAATTAAAACTATGCAGTACAGCTATAGTATGATGTGAAATTAGAGAAAAATGTAGCACTAGATAATACGATAAATAAAACAACGTGGCCAAAATTTATCCAATCGGGATCTTGTTTTGAGAATCTCATCGAAGCGAAGAAGTGATGAAAACATATTTTAATTTGGACAATCGATTTGAGAGCAACAACTTTTTGAAGTTTTGAAATCAGTTTTTAAAGATTGGCATCATCTATTTCGGAAGTTAGCTGTCAAACTCAAGAAACTCGCATGAGAGGTAGACTCGACGTGTTTTCTGACAGATGCGATTTTTGAACAATAAGACTAGCGCGAGATAGATTAATACCGAAAATAAAAACCGTTTACTCGATGAATATATATCTCTACCGGTAACTAAGTGTGCCTTAAAACTTTCTAAAAGGGAATCCATCGAGTCATAATAAATTCACTTTCGTTTGGGTACGAAGACAAGTTAATTACCTAGAGTGTCGTCAACTCTGAGCTGCTTGCTCTCAGCCCAGGCGTTGTAGTCGAACCCGAGTATCCAGCCCGTGCCATCGCCCACGAGGTGGTCTGTCGCAAAGGCGAACCCGGTGAGGAAGGCGATAGCAAACGCCACGGCCACGGCAACCATCTGCTTGCAAGCCACGTAAATCAAGCACTGAAACTAAAGGTTACTATCTAGTTAAGTAGTCAACTGATTTCCCTACTTGTCATAGTTGATTGGGTTTTTCAACTTCATGAGCTCGTCAGCATGGTTAGGGTCGCGAGATGGAGCCCCTAATGACGCATAGTGACAATGACACTAGAGCTGAGAGAGGAGACCTCGCCAGAGTTAGGAGTTAGGATTGGAGGGTTCACCGTGACTGGGAGGGGATTACAGGGAAGACGTGATATGAAGACGGCAAGTCGCCAAACACAATGACACGGAGGTGGTAGTGCTGATGTGAGCTTGGATTGGGAAGATGTGGTGGTGACTGGAGGTAGAAGAAAAAGGATGGGCTGTTGGATTTAGATCCAATAGTCTAGAAAGTCAATTGTATTTTTCTGAAAAATCGGTCGCCTCTACAGCAGGCGGACCCAAACTGAAGTTACTCTGTTATCCCCTTTCTCTTTTATTTGCTTCTCTCTGTACTATGGTTTCGCGAGAACAAGTACGCATCATTAATCGTTTGGTTCGAGGTTAAGTTAACTAGACTACCTAACTTTAATCTAGGTTGATTAGTTTAATCTTAATTTTACGTTTGGCAGCTAGCTCAATTAACCTAAATTATTGTTTGGCTAGATTAGAGGGTTAGCAGTATACAATCGAATTTAGAAAGAGTTAGTTATATTGAATTAAGTTATTTCACCTTGGTGGTAGATTAGTTTAATCTTAATTTAAAAAAGTAAATTAGTTTTAATCGGATTGACTTAACTTCATCTAACTTTAAAATATTTAGTGGATTATTTTTAACCCACTTTTTAGCCCTAAATCAAACTAGCACAATTGTTCGGAGTTACTGAGACGTGTGTGAAGGCGGAGCTTTGCTTCGGAGTAGCTACCAATTGAAGGAATGGACGCGTCGATACAAACAGTAGCGAGACAGGAAAATCTGTATGCTTGACGGTCTCTATTGTCGTCTGCTGCTTATACGTGCGTTGTTGCTACCAAGATCGCCAGGATCTGAAGCGCGCCTTCAATGATCAGCGACTACCGTGCGTACTCGTACTGCACCGACCCGTGCATCAACCGCGATGAATTTTAAACAGGAAATTTGTAGCTCTTCGTGGATCCGCTCCTGCCCTTCCCTTTTTAATTATTTATTACTATGTGTTATAATATACGTTATTTTAAAATCTAAATTGGTTAAATATTTTTAATTTGCTCATTAATATAGAAAGAATTCTAACTTCTATAACAAGACATTGATTTTACTCCACCAAAACTATAATAAAATATACTTTTATAATTTATACTTACTTTCATTTAAAGCATCATATTTTTATAGAAATTAATTGTCATACTGTATCATTACTTAAACCACTCACACTCACATTATGAGACGGAGGTAGCAGGCTGTGACGCTGTTCGTTCTCGTCGGTGCATGTAGCTGAATCCGGATTGATTGTCGTGTCGTGATCTCAAGGCGGACAGATATCACGGACCAGCGATCCAACTTCTGGGCTCTCTAGCACCGTCAAGTCCCTCGTTTCTGCGAGTAGAAATAACCTCATCCTACCACCACCGATGTTCGCGTGCTGGAAAACACCACACTATGTTACTGTCACGTACGCATAAGCTTTGTCAGCGGGACCAAGCGACACACGTGTCAATGACAACTACTCAAACTCAATCATCCGTTTTCTTCAAAAGAGAAAAAATAATTAAATCACCGGGCCCTCGTGCGGCGTGAATCTACGCGTCTAGAAGTATCCCGCTCCTAATCCCCACCAGATTACACCATTTCCAACTTAATTTAACCTAAACCCAACCACCCCGTAATCACCAACTTTGAATTTAAAACAAGGATTTCAAAAAAAGGTACAAATTCGTACAGAAAAGGCCGTAATCCAATTCGGAAAGGCCTTTATAAATCCTGCTATAAATTAACGTAACCCAACGCCAACCCCGCACCCAGAAAAAAAAGAAGAACGAGAAAATATAAGCACTCAATTCTCTCCCCGGGAGAAGAGGTGGAGGAGAGGAGAAGAGGGAGATAACCCAATCCGTCCGGCCGCCTTCCGCCCGGAGGCTGTCTCGCCGCTCCGATCGATCGAGCCCACCGGCCGATCCTCACCAGGTACTGCCCCATCTGAAATCGCGTCCTTGTTTTGTTGCTCTATGCCCGTGTTTTAGATAGAAATTTTCGGGTTTGGGTTGTTGCAATTGTTTGATGCGTCTTTCTTGGCTGCGATCGATCTAGGATTGGTTGGTTCGTTGGATTAATAGCTTGGTGCGTATGGTGCGTGATGAGGGATTAACATTTTCTGACTTTGATTTGATTCTGATGATGGATCAGTGATTGCCTTTGACCTTGGCAAAACCGAGAATGAGGTGTTAATTACCTATGAAAGATGGGAATTCATGCAGGCCTGGGTTACACGCTAGGCGTTGTTTCTACCGTGTGGACGTGACAAGGTTGCTTAACCATCTTGGCGAGGCGAACGCTTTAGCCGACAGGATTGCTTCCTTGCGGTTTTCGCTGCTGTAGATAGGATTCTTCCTTTGTTTCAAGGAAGATAGGATGATGCCAAGATGGCGAAGATGATTGCATACAAAATTCTCGATAAGCGTGAAATTTCATCTTTGTGTAAATTCATCTCTATGTTGCTTGACGAGCATTGCAATCGACCATCAATGATGCTGTAATGACGAGACAACCGCATAAGGTTTCTCGATGAGTATGCACATATCAGGATAAGAAGTGGAGACTTGGTTGCTTCACTCCTATTCTTGGTTTACCTCACAGCGATCACATTTGTCCAGTTTGCTGGGCTGGTCTCAGACTATTTTCTCCACACAAGCTATGGCAAATCTGAGCATTTTTAGATTATCTATCACATATTTATTTTTGACGGTGATCTGTCACATATTTATACTTGTTTGAGATGGTACTTAAATCACTAGGGAATACCTGTTGAAAAGGGGAGGAGTCCAATCAGGCAAATAGTAATAATGAACAGGTCTGTATCAAGGTTTGATCATGTGCATGGGCCATGGGGACTTAAGTGCTAAGGGGGTTCTCTGTCCACAAATATGGTAATTGTTTGGTGGTATTCAGTGCCTCTCTATGACCTCTGATCTGAATGATTGGAATGGACAGCCAAATTGGTGATGTAGGTTGGGATGTTAGTCAGAACAGGTTCTATTGTGTTCTCGAGCTCAGTTGATCGGTGGTATGGAGTTTTATCACCACTTTTCTTTACGACCTTACAACCTGATTAACAGGATCAGACAACTATATTTGTGCTGTGGGTTGAGGTTTGTTCGTGTCATTGTCAGGTCAATTCTGTCATGTAATCATGTTATGCTCCACAATCCACAGCTGTAGTAAATGTATCTGTGATTCCCATCTGACTCTTACCTAGTTCCACCTCTATCTTCTTACATTTTGTGCACTTGCCATGTTGAATCGTTTTGAAGTTTCTTGATTGATGATTGTTGGATCTTGCTAATGAAGGTGTAATTGGTGTCCTGTACAATGGCACAAGAGAGCTGGAAAGAGGCAGAGGAGACTGGAATCCACACGCCTGAGGCCCCAATATTGTGCGTTAATAACTGTGGCTTCTTTGGCAGCCGGATGACTGAAAACATGTGCTCAAAGTGTTACAGAGACACCGTTAAGGCTAAGGCAGTGGCCATTGTGGTGGAGAAGAAAGCTATTGTTGCGTCGTCTTCCACACCTTTGGTGACAGAAATCAAGGATGGAGGGTCCGCTTCAGTCGGAGACGGGAAGCAATTATTCGAGGAGGAGGCACCGAAGCCACCCAGTAACAGGTGCTTGTCATGCGGGAAGAAGGTCAGGTTGACAGGATTCAAGTGCCGCTGTGGAGATACCTTCTGCTCAATGCATCGTTATGCAGATTCTCACAAATGCACATTTGATTACAAACAGGCTGGCAAGGAGCAGATAGCCAAACAGAATCCTCTGTTGAAAGCTCACAAGATCACCAAGATCTGACGGTGCTCCTGCAGACTGCTGGAGCCCTGCTCGTTTATTTCCTCATGATGTTACTTGATCCGTCAAGTTTACTTCAGAATTATGTGTCAGGGATTGAACTATGTCTACATTCTCCTGGAATTTGGTTTGCCAATGAACCGCCTCGACAAACACCACCAACTGATGTCTGTCACCTGTGCCTGAGCACTGCTCAATGGGCCATTGCACCGAGTTGGCCACGCCTTCAAGGGCTATATGATGTTGGTGTTTGTGTGATTCATTGGCGCAGGTGCACTTCTCTTTATTAGCAGTATGAATGAATAATGTAAATATTTGTTCTTAACAGTATGCAGTTCTACTGATTAAATTATTATGCTCAAGGCTTGACAGGTTTCCATGATGACCTGCTAGTGTAAATTATTGTAGATTTTGGTGTGTTCTGTGTTTAGATGCTTCGCTGTGGAAATTGATCTTATTCTGAAATGCTTGTTGCATATTATGAGTTGGAGAGGGGAAATTGTCAGTGTCTTTTGCTGAAAGATTCACTCAAAATTTGTTGCAAAGAACGTTGTGACAATACTAATAGTATATTTATGTTGTTCAGGGCGAAGCCTTCAGGGTGATGCAGTTAAATTGTCCATGCCCCACTTCATGGCTTGTTTAGAATGATTTTCCTTGGAGATAAGCCCAAAGTATATGTGATCTTGTTTTGTTTGTTATACTCCTTCCGTTCTAAAATGTAAGGCGTATTTTATTTGGTTAAGATAAGAGTTTAACCAATTATTACTCCATTAGTATGTGGTTTGTGTGATATAACATTGACGTCATTAGATTCGTATTCAAAAGTGCTTACTTATGATTGTGACTTTGTAGCACATGAACCACATGTTAATAGAGTAATTATGGGTTATCAACCAAATAAAATATGCCTTACATTCTGGAACGGAGAGAGTATCATAGTATTGGTTAAAATCTAGTACCACATAATCAGTTGAGAACAATGTGTAGTATAATCATCGAGCAGGCTCTGCTTCAATTGCTAAGTGCATCTCCAATGTTGGAAAAATAGAGATCTTAAGTAAAGAAATAGGTTTAAGATCAGGTCTTAAGCATTGTGGGAGAAGGTCTTAAGCTAAAAAACTTAAGACCGGGTCATAGTGCTAAGACCAAGTCATAAGGAATAAAAAATTATTTCTCTCTTCTCTGACATGATTTGAGGGGTTAAAACTAGAAGAGAAAATGTTGACATGTGGACCTCAACTTAAGACCCATAGAGGTATTATACATTGTAGGATTTTTTATTGGCTATAGCAATTATAATGAGATCTATTTTAAAACCAACTTAAGAAATAAACATTGGAGATGCCCTAACTAAAGATAGCAGCAGATATTGGATCTCCACATGCCCTGTTGGATCACATTCCGAAACTAGTTAATGGGTCACCTCACCTGCATTGGAAGCATTTATGTTTGCCGACTTGCAATGAAGGAAAAGTTGTGCATCTTGAGTCTTTAGACCATGTTATGCTGGATCCGGGAACCTTGTGCTGCTGTGCATATCTGCATCTCGGTTGTTGCATTCAGGTCGAAATCTTTCTCGCCGTGCATCAGCATTGGATCATGAGGTGAATCGGATCTGAGATTGTATCAGCAGTTCAGCACAACCAAGTGTGTGAATATTATGCGAAGAATCGTTTCAACATATGTCCTGAAGTATATATCCCCACTACAAGATTTGTACTAAATTACTAATCTAAAAGGAAAAAAGTGACGCAATAAATGATCCAAGTGTAAAAAGTCTGCGAAGCACACGTTGCCGCTAATAACGCAACATGAAGAACTGGACCAGAGCCAGCACTAGAGCAACCGCGCCGAATGGCCCGGCGTGCCGCCGGTGGCCCGCCGACGCCGAGGCGGCGGCGATCTGTATGGTGAAGTTGCAGGTGGCGGTGGAGGGGTCGGTCTGCGTGGGCACGGCGAGCGCCTGGAAGTCGCAGGCCTCGTCCTTCTGGTTCTGTACCTGGAAGTACATGTTGAACGCGTAGGATGCGTTGCCGATAGCGTCCATGCCGGCGCACGTCGAGCCGTAGCCGAGCGCGGTGCAGTCGGCGAAGGTGCAGGCGAAGTTGACGTTCTCGGCGAGCTTGCTCGTGTCCTTGGCGTTGGTGTTGTACACGCACCAGGTCCTGGGCAGGTACTCGACGCCCTTGGCCGGCACGAGCATGGTGTTCTGCCCCTGGCCAGTGAGGTCGATGGGGAACTTGGGCTGGCCGTCGAACCGGAGGATGCCCCAGTGCCGCTCGAAGCTGCCCGGCGCGACGCTCTTGATGTCCTCGTCGAGGAGGCCGAACAGGTAGACCTCGATGTACTGGTTCGGCCGGAGAGGCGTGCCGGCGTTGGCCGCCAGCCTCTTGAGCAGGCCTGCGTAGAAGCGCTGCGCGTAGGCGTTGGTGGCGTGCTTGTCGCCGTCGGTGGGCCAGCCGACCTCGCCGATTATGATGGGCATGCTGCCGTGGCCGACCGCCTTGAGCGCCGACACCAGCGTGTCGAAGTTGGCGTCGAACACGTTGGTGTAGGAGACGCCGCCGTCGACCACCGGCGTCGCGCCGCCGTCGAAGAAGGCGAAGTCCACGGGGAAGTCGTCGCTCAGGTACAGGCTGAGGTACGGGTAGATGTTGACGGTGAAGGGCGCGCTGTTGTTGGCCAGGAACTGCACCATCTGCGTCATCAGCTCGGTGATGTCGGGGCGGAAGCGCCCCGCCGACGGCACCTGGTTATCCGCCGGGGAGTTGTACACGTCGGCGTTGAGCGGCACGGTGGCCTTGATGGTGTCGCCGAGGCCGGCGTCGTTCAGCGCGTTCTGGATGTTCATCAGCGCCGGCAAGGTCACCTTGTCGAACGTGCCGTTGTAGGACGCCAAGAACGGCTCGTTGCCGACGGCGACGTACCTGCAAACAAGAATGACGGCAGATGTCACATCACCGCGGCGGCGCCATGAATGAGAGCGACGAGCAGGGAGGTGAGAGCCGAAGCAGCGGAGGGGAGCTCTCTCACTTGATGGTGACGCCGCCGTCGAAGTGGTAGCGGGAGACGTTGTGCCTAACCCACTCCCTGGCGGTGTCGTAGTCGGTCATGACATCGAGCAGGACGTTGGGGATGGCGACCATGACCTCGATTCCGGTGCCGGCGAGCGCGCTCAGGGTGCCCTGGTCAGCGTCGAACAGCTTCACCTTCTTGAAGCCGTTGTCCTTGAGCAGCTGCCCGACGATCTTGGGCGACAACGGGTGCGTCGCCTGCGTGCCCCAGTTTATCCCCAGTGCCTCCGCCGCCGGAGCGACGGCCCACGACATGGCCGCCACTGTCACCAGCAGCACGCAGAGCCACGGACGGAGCGCGGCAAGATTCGCCATTGCCGCTTCTCCGGCGAGCTGACCAGGACCTAAAAGAGAAAGATCTCCTTGGAAGAACTAACTAATCGGAGGGACCCGATGGTTTGGGAATCTCGGATCAGGAACCGACCAGGAAAAAGGTCCAAGATTTCTGATCCAAACAGAGGCAAGAATCAAGATTGATCTATCAATCAGACCCGAACAACGACGATACCCTGCGACCACTATAAGTAGGATCCCGGATTGCAAAAATCGCAGAGCTCCAAGAAACGGGCAATGGAGCAGCGAATACTACTCCACACGAAACACGGTTTCTTCTCAACCTATCTTTTCCTATCCGATCCTCGTGACATTAACAGCTCAGAGGAAAGGGGAGAAATTCACGTGTGAATGCCAGAAACTCCAAGAAAAAATAGGGAAGACACACATTGGTCCAAGCAACAGAGGAAGGAAAGGAGATATCGAAGAGACAGAGACGGGTGGGAAAGAAGAAGAAAAGCGTGGAGACTTTCGAATCAAGCGAACGCCAGCACGGGCACCAAGAAGGATCAGAGATCAGAGAGGGAGCAGCATTAACTCGGAGAGCCGAATGGGGAGAGAGATGGGGTGTGTACTGCTGCGCGTCTGTGCGTGGCGGTGTGCGAGAGAGATGGGCTATGAACTCGCAGTATCAACGAGTCGACGAGACTAGAGGGAGCAGAAGACGCGGGGGATGGGACGGATCGTGGTGGTGGTGGTGGTGGTGGTGGAGCTGGTGGATAGCGGCAGAGCGTATCGCGCGAAGCAGCAGAGGTAGTGGCGGAGGGGCGTTTCGGTCATTGCGGGGGACACGCCGCACGCGCCCCTACTCGTCTGTTCAGCGCGCCTCCCCAGGGCGCTACACCACAAAAATTAAGATTGCGTATGGGAAAACAAAGTTTCAACATTTTTCTTGTACGGTTCGTGCTCTCTTTCACACATATACGCTATGGGTGGATAAAGGTCCAAATTTTGCTCTAAACCTTCATGTTCTTTTATGGTCTCGTTGATTCGTGCGAAATTTTCTGGTAGACATCAAATTCTTCTCTACGGAATTGCTAAAAAAAATTAGTAATCCGGATTGCTAGATTTTCTTAAAAACACACAGAGAAACAAGAGTACCATGAAACTGCCCAAATGGCAGGAGTCTTGCCGGGGCCGCCAAAAGAACTGGCCATGTCTATTCGTCCGTTGCGTGTGCCCCAATTACCAAAACGCCCTCGGATTCAAATGTCTGGGAGAGGCAGACCTGGACAGATGGCAGCCGCATCTAACTTGCACACGTCGGCACGCGCCGCCGCGTTGCGTTGTTACGCTCCTCCCCCCGATGGGCCATATGCCTCACCAACCGGGGTGTCAGGTGATAGTACTGCAGGTGCACCGCAGGTCTGCATGTGTACTCGACACGTCGCTGAGAATTAAGATTTTGGGGCTTTCGTGTACCACCTCATGTTGATGGTTGCTTACCGGTTGTCCACTTGTCCTGCTACCGTACTTCGGTTGGCATATGGTAAATCTTCCAAGATTCAAATCATAATTTGAATTGTTTCCTTTTGAAATTTTCGTTTTAGACAGGTCCTTCACTTGTCCGGTGGGAAACATTAGATTTTCTGTTTAAGTTTTGTACAAATTTACTTGGCAGTATCCGGTGGATTTTAGTGCATCAAAGTAGATGCAGGAGCAAACTGTGCTGGTTATAATCGTGAGCCCGTAACTACATGGGCTCCTGCCTCCTGCAGTGCAAAACAGCGAGTGGGCCGTAATTACAGGAACTAGCAGTATGGAGAGAACAGAGGTAAGTGACTACAGCATCAACATCAAACGCATGGAAAATGTCTAAATGAAGTCGCCGTGTTTCCAATGTGCTTCTTCAAGTTCATCAGTTTGGTCCGCCATCGTCATCTTTTTTTCTTCATTTGCTTCGTGATGGCCTGATGGGTCTTTCAGAGGAGAAAACGAAAGAGAGAGAAGGTTTATGAGTGTAATTTTGCTCACATGACGAGCATTAAGTTGGTGTGGATTTGGTTCAAGTCATAACTGTGAGAGAAAGGATCACACTTCATGAAATCAACGATCTGAACTTCAAGCTCTTGTCAGGCTGCATGAACTTATCACTACTAACCGCACAAGAGAATAAAAATATAGAAAATCTACTTGTAGAACGTTCGCCCGGCGGTTTTAACGTGCGAATGCTCATTCACCGTTGGATCTGAGGCAGCCCCGCACCTAATTAAACTGATCTGGGTTGCATGTAGAGAACCCTTCTGTTGTGGGACCCACCTCCCACTCCAACTCTTTCATGCTTTCAAATTCTTCCATCGAGATCGCCTCCTCCTCTTGCCCTCCCACCCGATGGCTAGATCTGGCGCTACCGGCGCCCGCCTTCTGTGTTGGACGGCTCCTGCATCCCAATGAGAGGTGCTGCTCTGCGTCGCCTTCTACATCAGTGGAGGCCACGACGGATATGGTCGAGGGGACAGATGGCGAAGCCCAATCTTGAGGGGTGCGGGGCTAGCGAACACCATGTCCTAGAGCAAGCGTCTTAGTGCTCGACAGAGAGACGCAGGTGAGGCCATCTCCTCTGCCCTCCCATCTTCCTCTCTCTAGATCTGGGGGAGGGGGAAGGGCTTGATCTGTGCGAGACACAGAAGCAAGAGGTTGCACATGAGTGATTTCAGCTGAATGTGTTGATCGTTGATGGTGTTGTACCGTAAATTAGTTGCTCAATTAGTGAAGTGAGTTACGACTGAAATTTCAGGTAGATTAAGGTATTATCCCAACATGACATTTATAAATCTATAACACATTGACAATGAGTAGTGGATACAACGACCGTATCCGTATACGAATATACCAATATTAAGGAGTATCCTACCTACCCGGGAGGGAGTGTACCCGGAGAAGGACTCTACGTCGATAAGGAAACCACCCGTGGGTATCCAGCACTTTTTAAACTAGGCAGCCAATCTCGACATTTAAGGAAAGTGAAATTCTGCTAAGAGACAAGTCCATATTCCTTACGATATGGTATACTATCTATATAAGGATCCCGAAGGTCTTCGGAGAAAACAAGTTCAATAAAGCTTCAAAACCAGCTTTAGATTACGCAAGCCTTATAAGATCAATTAACTTCCGAGCAAGTAGAAGAGAATATCTGCCTCGGCAACCATCCTCGCCTAGTTGTAGATCCCATCTAGGACTAGGCACCCCCTCTTGTACTCTGTCTCGAGATCAATATATACCAACAGGACGTATGACTATTATCCTAAGAGAGGTATGAACTTGTATAAAACCTTGATGCAGGTGGCCTGATTTGTGGGTCAACTTACTCGGAATGATCCCCTCATCTCCTTTCTCTCTCGTTCCCGTATAACGTAAGATCAGTGGTTTACCGATTGTCAACACATATATTATGGTTATAAGTCTATAAACTCATGAAATTAAGGTATGCACACATCCATGACATCATATATATATATATATGCCTATTTTGCTTGGGATTTTAACATGAAGATATTATCTATGATTAGGAGGTAGCATTTGGTGTACGTCGAAGGAAACTTTAACAACGACAACTTATCATTTTTTTGTGTATGAAGACATCGCATAACTCTAAGGATAACTGTAGATACCATAGATGGTTACGTATAATAGATTTGGTTGGTAAGTTATTTGAAATGCCAATGGTGAGTTCTTGTCTTTTATATGTGTCTAGTTGGAGTGTTTGATGTACTTGCTTGAACTAAATGCAATAGCACATATATGTGGGTAATATAAGGTAATGTGATGACCACAGACTAATCAATGATAAACTGCACAAATAATCTTGACAACTACGTACAAATCACTCGGTAACCCATGACTTGCTAGCTTTTTTCACATGAATTTCTTAAATTTGTTTGTTGAATACATTTGCAATATCTTAATCACAAAGCAATATATAAGTGCATTGGTGGACCAGATGTTGATAAAGAAAACCTGTGATGGAGGCTGAACAAGATGCACAAGCTAGTAATGAAGCGTGTTTAGATGGAAATGGCCTTTTTTCATATTAGATATTTATTTCAGTAGGTAGTAGTTCAAGATTTTATGATCAAATCTCTTGTCTCCACTGATCTTTAGTAGCTCAAGAAAGAATATCTCCAAAAATCTTGCCTAGCTAACATAAAGGTAACAATTAGGTTGGATGTATGTAAAATTGTAAGTGTCTTATAGAATCATGAGATACATAAACATGTCAGGTTCTAGTTTGTAGAACCTAGGGGGAGTTGTACTGCTTCCATAGGTTTCATAGAGTGTGTTGTTGGAGTTGAATTTTAGGTTACATGAACTCAATGTTTACTTGTTGGAATTTGTATATCGAATGTTCTGGTATTCTGATTGGAACTTCTGATGTGTTTCGGAAGATCCGAAGTTGATTGTGTTTTAGCGCTTTGGAAAAACCGGTGGTTCCGGTTCAATGATTGGAACTTCCGGTGTGCTTCGGAAGTTCCAAGTTTGAAGTTGGAGGCTTCGACTCTCATTTTCGGAAACTCCGAGAGTTAGCTGGAAGCTCCGAGGGTTGTGAGAATTAGAGGTTCCGATCTAGGAACCGGATGTTCCGATAGTAAAAAGTTAATTGGATGTTCCGATAGTAAAAAGTTAATTGGATGTTTCGATAGTAAAAAGTTCGAACAATTGATGGCAGTGGAGTGTTGTGGCAATGGTTGGATAACTACATGCCATTTTGTGTGATAACCATGAAGTGACGCCCTGATAACCAAACATACACACGGTAGAGTTATACCCTTGAACACAACGGTCAACTAGTTATGCTGGTTAGGATTTTTGATAGTAAAGATCTTGGTTTTAGGAAGGGAGAGCCTTGCGCTTGTTTATAGTATCGAAGTATCACTAATATGTTACATTTTTCTCTATTGTTTTCTTACCTAGCATGTATTCATTAATCTATAATTGTTCATGTCCTAATTAATTTAGTGAGCCTCAACTTCTGCACTAAAATGGAATCCATCTTCTACCTGTAGAGGAGGAGGGTGTTATAGGTGGTTTATACATCGCAAAGTGATAGCTACATAAATAATTTTCTGATAACTGCATATAAATCACCTGATAACTTATTATGTGTGAGCAGATGATTTGAGTGTGCTTACCAGAACATTATTGGTGGAGCTATATTTTTGCTGGAGCATTGTTGTTAGCATTATCTTGTGTGTTGCCAGGTGATTTATAATGTAGTAATCAGAAGATTATGCGTGCAATTATCAGTTACCTTTTGTCTTAAAAAGTATGTGTGCAGCTACCACTTACAGAACATATGATTAGTAGAGTGATATGGCAGAAGTAATACTTAAGTAGTGCATTCATTTGTTACCCTTAATTGATCTTAGGCCTGTTTTCATATCAAGTTGTTGAACTAAGGGTAAGACATACCCAAATATTGAAAAGCTTTTCAAATGCTCTTTCATATGAGACTGAATTGATTGCCTCTCGCCTCTGCATGTGAGGAAGAAGGAGAAACAAGCAACTCAAAAAGCTCAGGGATCAGGTAGTGGCCATGGAGCAGTCGAATGACTCTTGCCACAATAACGACAAGCAGAACTAAGAGAGGGGAGGCTGTCCCTGGTGATACTCAACAAAGCAATAAAACAACTCAAGTTCGTTATCTTGTATGAAGAAGCTAGAGATAGATCAGTAGCTAGATCATATAATAAAACAACTTAAGTTCATTATCTTGTGTAAAGAAGCTAGAGATTATAGTATTAGATCAGTAGCTAGATCATACTGAGTTATGTCTGTAGTTAAAGAAGAGTCACGAAGTGGCGTTTTTACTAGGTTGAATGGCATGTCAAAAAATACAAGCAGCACGGAAGAGAACTTGGTGTTTTTACACCTTTTCCGCATCTATAGGGTTGACTATTTCTATCTCGATGTGTCAGGTGGATTTTTTTCATAGAAAAAGGAAAAAGCGAGCCGATGGGTTCCAAAGAAAAACAATATGATGCTGGCAGGCTTTTCTTTTCCTCTATGGAGAAATTATTCCTGCCTTTTCGAGGAGCATTTTCCTCACGCTCGGACAGCATAAGAAAAACGCGTCGGCGTAGACACATCAGAAAAAGCACGATCTGCACCAGCCGGGAACCGAACCCGGGTCTGTACCGTGGCAGGGTACTATTCTACCACTAGACGCAGTTCACTTTTTATTTTATTCTTTTCAGACGAGTGAAGACAGCGCCTGTGCGGATTCGCAAGTACTCTGATGGTTCCGTCCTGCTTTCAATAGTTTGCACAGGCAATAACGTGAATGCTTTGAAACATAAAACGGTCAGTGTAGTTACTACTACCAGTCTACTACGGGGTACATTTCTTACTACAAGCATCGCCAATTGGGGGCTTCGCGCTCGGTGATTCACGTACATGTTATTTAAGCTGGACTTTCAAGTTTCAACACGAATCTTCCCCCGTTGTTTGACATGAATTAAGCTGGAATTTTTAAGAGTAGGTCACGAAACAATTCGTTCCACACTCGGCCTCCTCCTCCCTCCTGTTTAGACCACATAAAGACATCTTTACAACGTAAGAAATGAAAAACACAAAAAAAATATACATATACACAAGGATAATACAATCCTATAGAAATGTAAAATAGTAAAATTGTCGTTGAAAGATATTTGGATGCTTCACATGAATTTATAGAAATTTAAAGATAGAGAAGCAGAATGCTCCACATGGATCCTCTAGCCTAAGACCCTGTACAATGCAGGTGCTTAGACAGGTGCCTCAGGAAAAAAAACTCGGTTTTTTTGTGGGAGGTGCTTAGACAGGTGCTTAGAAAGGACGACAGAAGCAAAGTTAAGCATCCGGTGCTAGGCTGGTGCTTAGAGTGACATAAGTGACAGGTGCTTCAACCGGTGCCTAGCAAATAGTACTTCAAGAAGCACAAATAGTACTCCACACAATGCAGCGCTGCATTGGAGACAACAGGTGCTAGAGTAGGTGCTACACGAATATTAAAGCAACTTAAGCACCCATATGAAGTACTCTGCATTGTAAGTCACATATTTTTTTAAGACGCCATGCTACTCTCTCTCTTTAAGCACCGGGCTATAAGCACCCTGTATTGTACATGGCCTAAGGCTGCAAGCGGAGAACCTGTATCGCCTACCTCACGCTCGTCTCGCGGATTGCGCCCAGCCGATTCGGGGAGATCTAGGGCAATCCCTTGCATGTTTCTGTCCTTCCTTGGTTGTGCTGGTGCTAACCGTTGATTTTCGTGCGGGTGGCGGAAGTATTGAGCCGTCTGGCTTCTCAATGGCAGGGAGCTCTAAGGTCCAGACGAGCTCGGAGAAGGGGAAAGCCCCCAAACAGAAAGGGGACAGAACCGGAAGGAAGAAGGTGTGGTGGCAATGATGGACAGCCTGAATTTAGCAGCCGACGACTCAGGGATGGTCATGTTAAGTGACGATGAAAATGAGGAGGGGCTGTCGATTAAATGGTCAGTTATTGGCAAGGTGGTTTCTCCAACGATTATCCACGTGAAGACGACCATGGGTCCATGAGATCAGCTTGGGGAAACCCAAGAGGCTTGCGGCTTAAATATGTTGGCGACAATTTGTTTATTGCTAACTTCATGAACCTGGCTGATAAGGAGAGGGCTCTTGATGGAACCCCATGAATGGTGGGTAACCACGCAGTCCTGTTGGAAGATTACAATGCAGACTTGCGCCCCTCATATGTTTGTTTTGAAAGTATGTGGATTTGGATTCGTATCCTCAATTTACCGTTCAGGTGGATGAAAGAGAGGAGAAGGAAGAAGATTGCAAGGTGGATGTGGATGAATATGGTGAAGCCCATGGCACCTGATTGCGTGCCCATGTTGGCATTCCTCTTGAACAACCGCTGCGCAGACATGTGATTGTGAAATCTAAAATAAGAGGTTCTGAAGAGAAGTTTGAGTTATAATACAAGAAGCTTTCGTACTTCTGTTTTTCTTGTGGTATGCTAGGTCACTCTGATCTGGAATGCCCGACTCCAGCTGACCATGACACTAATAGAATGCTGCCCTTTAACAAAAAAACTAAGAGCCTCGGAGGATAGGAGAAAGAAGATGCAGGTGGCTGCCTCAGAATCATAGAGTGGCGGCTCTACTAATCGATCGGAGTCAAGTGGTAAGATGCCTAGTTTTAACTTGGGCAGTAGTGAGGGCATCAAGAAAGGTGGCAGCTCTGATCTGGGTTGCACCGGGGAGGGTGAGGAGGTCACCTCACCGATCAAATATCCTAAGTCTAAGCAGCAAGGTGCTAATGTAGCTGCCATTGCTAGGAAGTTGTTTCCTGCAGAGCCGAATCAGGTTACAACAGTGCCAAAAAAGTGCAATCCTGGATGCACAACTAATGCTATGAAGACTGCTGCTGTGAATACGCAACTCGCCCTTATCCCTGTCAATAAGGAAGGGAGGACGATTATTGCAAGTAACTTGGTAGATGAAGAGGGAGATGATCAGAAGGATGACAAGGTTTCAATGAAGGTTCGGCGGATGCTGCGGAGCAACCCCTCCATGAATAATGAATCTACATTTGAACTGTTGGGCCGCAGGCGGTCAGAGGCAGTTTAAGAACTTTGCAGTCTTGCGGAGGTCCATCACCCGTCCTTAGTATTTCTCTTAGAGACTAAGGGGGTGTTTGGTTGGGCTTTTCAGCAGCTTCCACTGTAAAAAGCTGCAGCCCAACCAAACGGCTAGCTTTTCAGCAGCTTTTGCCAATGGTAGCTATGGGCTTTGCAGTGCAAATTTAGCTGTTTGGAAAAGCTGCCTTCTGCCAACTTTTTGCAATGTGCTGAAGCTTCTATGCTTATTTTCCAAAATACTATAGATGGTTTGGATCAACCAAAAACCATATATTCATTTTCCCACAGCCACAGTAGCTTTTCCAAACAGCCAGCCAACAACAACTTTTACAACAGCCACAGCCCAACCAATCAGGGCCTAAGACGAGAGCTCTGAGAGCGGAAGCGTTGAAGTGGAGGCTAGGCTTTGATTACGTCCTGTGAGCGAACAGTGAGGGCCTTAGTGGTGGGCTTGCTCTGTTCTGGAAGAATGATGTTTGTGTGAGGCTATTGAAATTTTCTAAGTCGCACATTGACGTGATGGTGAAGGGGGATATGACTGGTGCAGCTGAATGGTGGTTCATTGGTTTCTATGGTGAATCTAGAAGAAAGTTAAGGAAAGATAATTGATACCTCCTCAAAGTACCTTCGGCGGCAATATGTCGAACCGTGGCTTTGTGCGGGGGACTTCAATGAAACCCTCTGTGATAACGAACAATACGGCGATTTGGAAAGAGATGATTGAAAAATGGTTGGCTTTCGGGAAGTTGTGGATTTTTGCTGCTTTACTGACTTGGAATATAGTGGAATGCCTTACACCTGGGAGAACCGCCAGGAGAGAAGGAGGAACATCAAGGTTCGTCTTGATAGGGCGTTAGGCAATGATGCCTGTCTATAAAAGTTTGATGGTTCCTCTGTTCGACACCTACAAACTATCGAGTCGGACCATTGTGCTATTCTTCTCACAATGACCTGATCAGCTTGGCTTCGATTTAGTAGCGGTGGGCGGTCTTTCCATTGTGAAAATATGTGGAAGAGATACGTCAGCTACGAGCAAGTGATTCAAGGTAATTGGTTGGGAGGTAATGTTGATCTTGAAGGAGTAGGAAACTCGTTTAAACTCCTTCAAAGATCTTCGCAACATTGGAATTGAGAGAAATTTGGCTTTGTCGTTAAAGAATTGAAGCAGCTGCGAGGGTGATTGGAATCTCTCCGGGCTGACTCGGTTTACACAGGTCTGACTCGGGCTGAACGTGAGGTTAGGGCATCTCCAATATGGTGATTTCAGCCTTCTCTTAGAGGTGTCACATATGATTTTTGTTGAGTTGGGGGAGAGAGAGAAGAAAGAGAATGTTGCATTCCCTTGGTGAAGGGATTATCCCTTCATACTTAAGAGATCACTATCTTCTCCATTGTACAATGTCTTCCTTTAGACCCATGTTTTCTAGTTTAATTTTAATCTTATATTCATACATGCATTAATTGTTAATGATGGCATCAAGGGATAACCTATTGTATAACATGTTTTTATTGTTATCCCTAAATAATGTGAAAGGCATCAGAGAAGGCTGCCTTCTCTACTATTGGATATTGCCTTTATGCGGCGGATATCTGAATTGCTGTCCTGTGAAGAAACCACGGCAAAGCGATGGTCGTGAGTTCAGTGGCTAAAGAAAGGGGATCGCAATTCCTCCTTTCATGCCAAAGCCTGGGAACGTGCACTCCAAAACAGAATTCTGTCACTTAAAAATGAGATGTAACCTGGATAGGTGAAACGAGTTGGCGATGGAACCAACATAAATATTTGGGAGAATCCCTAGATCCCCTTGAATCACACTCTAAAGCCATACGTGCGTCCAGCTTTTGCAACTGCGGTTAAGGTTGACGAGCTACTTGCTCCGGATGGGTCCTGCTGGAACATGCTAAAGACTCAAGATAACATCTTTGCTCCTGATATCCAGACCATTACAGCGTGTTTGGTAACCAGATGGATGGGGAATGGGAGTTTAGAGGTGGGAGTAGATGTAGAGATGAGGCAAGGGAAATATATATTTACTCCCAATCCCCCGTTTGACGGTGAGTAGAGATTAATATCAATTTCCTCTTCCTCCCATGAATTACCAGGTCCTAACCAGGGAAGAGATTGATGGGGATTTCATTCACCAATTCCCTTTTCCCTTCCCCTTTAAACTCCCATTCTCGCCAACCAAATAGATGACATTTAGTCCCAAGTCCTCTTAACTCCCATTCCCTAGCTCTAATTCTCTCCAACTAAACAAGCTGTCAGTGACATTCCGGTTGGCAAGATTTTTGGGTATGGACTGGCGAAAGGCATGACGATTTCTCTATCAGGTCAGCATACCGTCTGTTGGCAAGTGTTGGGAATGCAGGTGCAAGTGCAGCCTCAACTTCGCTTGGCGATGCAAGTGCCTTCTGGAAGAAATTATGGAGGCTCCAGATTCCACCTAAAGTTAAAGTTTTTTGTTGGAGGGTTATTAATGGCTTTGTTCCTTGTAGAGCATTATTGCATAGAAGGCTATCGATCAGCTTGCTTTCTATGAAGATTGTGAAGCGGAGGAAGAGACTATTTTGCATTGCCTCACGCAGTGTACTTGGGCCCAAAACTTTTGGCTCGCTATGGAGGAGCTAACTGACATCAAGTTGCCTTACTTGCACCCTGATACCTGGGCGTCTGATATTCTTAACGAATTGATTATGCCGACTACCACCGCATGCACGGGCCTCTGTGTAATGTTGTCTGTATGGTCATCAAGAAATAACAGAAGGCATGGTGACGATGATAGGAACGTCCGGCAGGCGGTTCAGCGGGCAGTTGATGTGGCCTTCGACTTGATTCAGATTGGCTTGAAACAGGCCTCGGCCACAACTGCGAGAACCATTGCTCAATGGAAGCCACCTCCTGATGATTACTTCAAAGTTAACGTAGATGGGACCTTCAGCAAGGAGTCCATGCATGGCGCCACGGGAGCCGTGATTCGGAATTCTTTGGGTAATTTTGTGCGGGCAAAGGCAAGATGGTTTCCGCATGCTTCTTCAACGAAGCTAATGGAAGCGTATGCCCTCCATGAGGGGGTTAAACTGGCTCAGGACCTTCAGCTTCAAAAAGTTATATTTGAAAGTGATTCTCTGACCACTGTTAATCTGTGTAATGAGTCGAGCTTTTCGCGGCCGAGGTGTCGCCGATCCTTACTGAAATCAAGGAGATTACAAGCAGTTTTTTTAGCTTTTTCGGTTGTGTTTGTGCAAAGGAGTGCCAATATGGCAGCCGATCTTTGTGCAAAGCAAGCATCCAATGACACTAGACTTTCTCGTTATTTGGCTTACCTATGACTATAATCCTGCTGATGAGTAATGCTCCTTATTCGCCAAAAAAAAAGAGTACAGTTGTGTCGATAAGCTTCAAATTGGACTCATTTAGAAAAAACAGAGAGAGTACAGATTAGCTTCTCTCTACTACTTAAAAAAAGAGTAGCGTTCCCTTTCCTGCCGGCAGAGTGCGTTTTGACCATCAAAGTAATATTAACCATTGGATGCTTATAATCGAATGGTTAATATTACTTTGATGGTTTGCCACCTAAAAATTATCCACCATGCCATTCACTTAAAGTTGAAAGTAATTACCCACCATTGCCCTTACTTAAAGTTGATAGCAATTACCCACCATTGCCACTTCTATACCCTCTAGCACCCTCTCCCCCGAATACACCACGCGTGACCGCCGCCGCCCATGCCACGCTTTGGCCGTGCCCGTGCACCACTGATGTTGTCTCCTTCGACGCAATGCAGTTGAAGGTCTGGCTATACCATCCATCCGACGAAGCCATAATCTTGCTCTACGCTGATCCAGGCCGCATCGCCGTCCCTTGATCCCACGCTCCTCTTGCCACCCTCCCAGCGCATCGCTCGTGCATCACCGTCTCTTTTACTCTACAAGTGACACGATTGCTGACAAGAAGCTGACGAGCCCCGATAGTGGCAAAGGTGTGCAGGACGCGCGGCACCAGAACACAGGGGCGGGACTATCTCCTCCCGCTGCCGCCCCTTTCTGCATCACCGCCGCCCCATTTCCTCCTACTTTTTTTACACAATCACATTAATATGGACAGGTAAATCATGGGCTAATGTACTAGAATATTTGTACCCCGTTGCAACGCACGGGTAATTATCTAGTTTGATTAAAATATGTCTAGCTCAATAAAAATCATTGCTCATTTTGTTTTGACGGGTGCGACACACGTATCTTGAAGCAGGGAAGGGTCCGTCGATTTGAGGTAAAGGTGGCCACATGGGCCGGCCCGGCACGGCCTGGCACGGCCCGCCAATAAAAAGGCCTGGCACGGCCCGGCCCATGTAGGCCTTTGTATAAAAGGGCCGTGCCGGGCCGGCCCGAAGGCCTGGGCTGGCCGATCGGCCGGCACGCGAGCTAAAAGGGCCGGCCCGGCACGGCACGGCTGCGGGCCGGCCCGCGTGATTTCCGGCCTTTAGGGCCTTTTCGGCCTTCGGGCCTTTTGGATTTTTAAAAATCCAGAAAATTTTAAAAATTAAGAAAAAATACATAAAAATCTAAAAAATTAAGAAAAAAATACAGAAAAATCTAAAAAATCTAAAAAATTAAGAAAAAAATACCAAAAAATCTAAAAAATTAAGAAAAAAATACAGAAAAATCTAAAAAATTAAGAAAAAAATACAAAAAAATCTTAAAAATTAAGAAAAAATACAGAAAAATGTAAAAGAGGCAAAATGTCATATGGATAAATATTAAGCTTTATTAGTAGCTGCCTCATTAAAACCTTCCAGGTAAACTCCCCTTGGAGATAAACCCTGGTAAGGAAAAAGAGTACAAGCTACTTGCTCGGAAAATAAAATTACAAAAGAAAAAGAAAATTACAAAGATTACAACTATTCTTCTGATTCTTCATCGTCTAGATAAAGATTTTCGAACGTGCATGACAGATCTGTGTTTTCCGCAGTGTGTTGGGCTCTCCGTCTGGCTAGTTCCGCATCTTTCACGGTCATTAGTGTCCTCACCATATCACTTGTGAGACTGGTTCTTCTCTCGTCAAGTATTCTTCCAGCTAGACTGAAAGCAGACTCCGATGATACCGTTGAGACGGGTACCGTTAACACATCTCGTGCTAATATGGAAAGCACCGGATATGTAAGCTTGTGGTCATGCCACCACTGCAATATGTTGAAGTCATCATCAGTCTGTTCCTGATAGCTGATTTTGTCGCTGTTGAGGTACGTCGCTAACTCCCCGCCACCAATCACTACGCACGGTGTTGTTGCTGTTGTTGTTGCCGAAGAGCTCGAGGAAGAGGAGGAGGAACCAAATATCTTTCCCCACGCTCCTTTCTTCTTTCCAGCCGTTGGTGCTGGTGGAGGCCGTTGCAGCCGAACTCCGGCATACTTTTCATTGTACTTACCGTAAATTTCAGAAAGCTTATCACGAACATTAGTGAAATAAGCAGAATAATCTACATTTACGGCATCACTTAAGAGTGAGAGAACATTACCAAACCCTGCAAGTTTATCCCTAGGATCCAAAATAAATGCAAATGCATACAACATTGGAATTTCTTTCCAATATTTCAAATATTTGCTTTTCATGGCAACAACAGCATCACGTAACATCAAATCACTTTCATATGCTTTCATGTGAGTAGCAATTTCTAAAATATGATGCACCATTAAAGGAGATGTGGGATAATAAACCCCAGACAAAGCAACGGTTGAATCGTAAAGAAGCTCCAAAAAACTTAGCAATACTTCAGCAACATGCCAATCATTAGGTGTGAGTAGGGTTGATCCATCATTGGCAGTAGGGTAATTTGAATTAATAAAGACAGAAAAACAATCTTTATGTGGAATAAGATGCTTAAGCATCATATATGTGGAGTTCCATCTAACAGGCATGTCTAAAGCAAACTTACGAGGACGTACTCCTGTAGCAATGCAGTACCTCTTGTAGCTTGCAATTCGTGTATTAGAAGCATTCATAAAAGAAATTGCAGTTCGCAAATTGTCAATGTAGGGTGCCAATCTCTTTAAAGCACATTTAGCAATAAGATTAATTATATGGCAAGCACAACGTTGATGCAGTAAAAAAGATGCAGCATAAGAGTTAAACAAAGGAGTGAGGATACTCATTGCACTAGTATTTGATGCAGCATTATCCAAAGTTATTGCAAAGATCTTGTTCGTGAGACCAAACTCTTCCACAACTTTAACTATAGAACCAGCAATGTTTTCACCAGTATGTGATACGTCAATTAATTCGAATCCTATGATTCTTTTTTCTAGTTGCCAATTTTCATTAACATAATGAGCAACCACACTAATGTAGTCTTCCTTAGCCCGACCACTCCAGATATCAGATGTTAAGGAAACAGAAAAAGTGCATGTAGTAAAGTCTTCTTTTATTTTCTGAAGACCAGTTTTGCATAACTTTTTCATATCCCTAGTTGTAGTTTGTCTAGAAACTGGAACGAATCTAGGATTATGAGCAGTTTGAATATATTCGGAAAAAGCGGGAGACTCACCAAAACTTAATGGTAAATCATTAGCAGCAATTAAACGACAAAGAGATTCTCGAGCTCTTTCAGGATCATAGTCCCACTGACTTACCGAACCGTCGGGGTTGTATTGGAGCTGGGTCTGTCTCCCCGCCCTCTCACCCTCCTTCTTCAAGTGGCTCTCGATGTGCCTCTTCAGGTGGCCGGTTCCTTTTCCGGACTCCCCGGTCAGCTCCCTCTTGCATCTTTTGCAGACAGCCTTCCACCTCTGGACACCATCCACCTCATATGGTTCTTGATCGAACTCTTGCCACACACTTGAGGTCTGGCGACGAAACCTTTTTGCACCGGTGGTGGAGCCAGCGGCCGCAGTGCTGGCACTACCGGAATGAGATTCTGTATGAGGAGGTTGCGACGGGGGGAGATGAGAAAAAACTGTGTAGATCGATGTCGGGTATTTCAATCCCGAAATCATGTGGGTCGAAAGAATGGAACTGGTTGGGATCACCCATGAGAAGATTGGTGAATGAGAGCAAAGATTGAGAGATGGGAAGGTTGGTGAATGAGAGATTGAGAGATGAGATGTGGTGTTTGAGTGTGGGAGATGAGGGGGAGGGCAGCCCCCTATTTATAGCAAAAATTGAAAAAAATTCGGACCATTTTGCCCCTCCGAAATTCAAATTTCGAATTAAAAGGGCCAAAATAGTGTTAAAAAGGCCAAAATAGTGTTAAAAAGGCCAAAACAGTAAAAAATTTCAAATTTTGAAACCGCGGGCCGCCAAGGGCCTCCGCAGGCCTTCGGGCCGCCCCGCTCCCCCGCGCGGGCCGCCGCGTGCCGGCCGGGCCGCCGCGTGCCGCCCCGCGCCCCCGCTCCCCCCCCGCGGGCCGCCGCGTGCCGCCCCGCGCCCCCGCTCCCCCGCGCGGGCCGCCGCGTGCCGCCACGGGCCGCCGCGTGCCGCCGCGTGCCGGCCTGCCGCCCCGCTCCCCCGCGCGTGCCGCCGCGTGCCGCGCCGGGCCGGGCCGTGCCGTGCCGTGCCTGTGCCGTGCCGGGCCGGCCCGCGAATAAAAAGGCCGGGCCGTGCCTGGCCTTAAGGCCTGGCCGCGGGGATCGGCCTTGTGCCGTGGCGGGCCGAAGGCCGGCCTGGCCTTTTTATTCCCGTGCCGTGCCGTGCCTGGGCCGGGCCAGAAATCCGTGCCCACGGGCCGGCCTTTTTGGCCCGGCCCAAATGGCCAGCCTTAATTTGAGGAGTCCCTACTCCCTAGCGCCGGACGAAAACCCTGAAAACCTTCCTCCCCTGGCGCGCGAGGCCGCCCCCGTCGCTCCAAATTCCCGCCACTCTCCTCCTCCATTCCCCTCCCCTCCCCTCCCCTCCCAATCCAATCCTCAAATCTCGTCCCCCTCTCAGCTCTCTCTCGCTCTCTCTCTCTCTCTCTCTCTCTCTCTCTCTCATCGGCGAGGCGAGGCCAGGGAGGAGGAAGATGCTGTGGGTGGACAAGCACCGGCCGAAAACCCTAGACAAGGTCACCGTCCACGACCAGGTCGCGCAGAACCTCAGGAAGCTCGTAAGCGACCCCGATCCACCCGTCTCGAGACCAGTGTTCTAGGGTTCCGCCCGCCTCCTTGTGCTGCTCTGTTCTGACGGTGTTCGGTTTGGCTTGGCGCAGGTGGCGGAGCAGGATTGCCCGCACCTGCTCTTCTATGGGCCGCCGGGGTCCGGCAAGAAAACCCTAATCATGGCGCTCATCAAGCAGATGTTCGGCGCCGGTGCGGAGAAGGTGCCGGCTTCTTTTAATAAATCAATCTCTGGAGATCTCTATTCCATTTCCTTTTTTTTTGCTCGTAGAGGTGGGATTTTGCTTGTGACATTATTGTGTGTTTTGTTCCGTTTCAGGTGAAGATGGAGAACAAGACGTGGAAGATCGATGTGAGTTCTAACCTTTTCTACTCATCTCTGTTTTTCCTATTTATGGTTACTTTTGCTAATTGCAATGTAGCATTGAAGAATTCACAAAAATTCTTAATTAAGTGATGCGGTTGTGAGTACCTGTGCCATGTAGATAAGGAGTCTTCTTTTGTTTATGTGCTCTTGCTGAACACATCACCAGTGCATCATGGTAGAAAAACGTCCCATTTTTTTAGTCTTTTGCAGACAAGTGGTAGACTTTCTGTGTAAGTTGAACGCCTTAGAATGTTATGTATTATTATGTAAGTCGACAATTGGATTAGCTGTAGATTTGTTTGAGAGTCTGAGGTGCTATTTCCTTTCTCCAGACTGGGACGAGGACACTCGAGCTAGAGTTGGCGATGTTGTCGAGTTCCCACCATGTGGAGATGAACCCCAGTGATGCAGGGTTTCAGGACAGGTATGTTGTTCAGGAGGTCATCAAAGAGATGGCGAAGAATAGGCCAATTGATGCCAAAGGAAAGAGAGCGTTTAAAGGTTGGCGCCTTTCCTTTCTTGTACATTGTAACTCTGATTATGTTGATATAAGTCTAGTAGTTTCTTGGTTGGTTTACAAAGAAAGCGCTGCTAGCTTTACGCCTTGACATTATTGTTTATTACATCACGAAATAAGGACTTATGACTTATCTCTATATAGCGCGCAGTTATCTTAAACAATGCTAGTAGGTTTGCTTATTACTTGTCAATGTATGGTTTTCCATTATTGTGCCTGCCATCAAGAGGATAAACAGAGGATGCCATGCAAATTGACCACACCTCATGTTTAGGCTGAGTGTTTTGCTTTATTATCCCTTCTTGCATCACGAACTTAACATAGTTTGTGTAAACTTGCAGTCCTCGTCCTAAATGAAGTTGACAAGCTCTCACGAGAAGCGCAGCATTCCCTTCGTAGGACAATGGAGAAGTACAGTGCATCGTGCAGGCTGATATTATGCTGTAATAGCTCCTCAAAGGTGACAGAAGCTGTAAGGTCCCGTTGCTTGAATGTGCGAGTGAATGCACCTAGTGAAGATCAGGTTAGTGATGGATAAGAGATGTTTCATTTGTCATTGTTAGTGCCACTAGTTGTATTGCATCATTGGCTTGACTTTTGGTTGGTGATACAATGTCTCATAGGGTGTTGCATCGGCTTTCCCTTATGAGCAGATTAGTTGCTTCTGTGCTTGGTAATTAGTTCAGTGATGGGGAAGTAAACTTTAGTTTCTGCTTTGTGAGTGTCATGAACTGCATGTGTGAAGTTCAGATTTTTACAAGGGGTTGTTTGAACCACACCATCTTAAGTTTGATTCTATGCTTTTATGGGAAATCATGTTCATAGTGAAGAAAAATTACTGAACTTGTAGCTATGCTCCAATACTCATTCTCCTATGCCTAATTAAAGAGCCTATGCATCCTACACCCCTAAAGCTCACTCATTTTGCAGATTGTACAAGTTTTGGAATTCATTGGGAAGAAAGAAAACCTGCATCTTCCATTTGGGTTTGCTGCTCGGATAGCAGCACAGTCAAACCGCAACTTGAGACGAGCAATATTGTTTTTTGAGACATGCAAAGTACAGCAGTAAGTCCCATCTGCTAGACTACTACCTTCAATTGTTACTGCAGTTCTGTATTTACTGTTTGTGCTGTGTCCCCAGTTTTACATGTATCTCACTCTTTACAATATTTATGATTGTCTTGTTTTTACAGAAATTTTTGTTTTGTTTCTGGATTTCAGATATCCGTTTACATCAAATCAAGTCGCGCCTCCTCTTGACTGGGAGCAGTATGTGGCAGAAATAGCATCTGATATCCTGTCAGAACAAAGCCCTAAAAGGTTCGTCGTGTTTCTTTCCAACTTCTTGAGCTGAAATACCTTTTCTTTTCCCCCCTTTTTATTCTAGTTCCTGTTTACATGTTTTCATTCTTCATCTTCAATTAGAAATCTTGAAGAAACCGTTTGCTTTGCATTGTTGCTTTAGTTTTACTATAATTTCCTTTTATGCTTGCTGAGGATACAACACATATCAATGATTGGAATGGTGGGGGCTGCATTTTTGACATTTGACTGGTAACATCCAATGAATGGTTGACTACACCTTGGTGTAGTATGTATTTTACCAATAAATGAAAAAAAGGAAATGTAGTTTGTAACAAGTTTCTACTTTGCGATATGCCAAATCTGTGAATGTTATAGTTTCAGCACTGATTTGAGAGCAAAGTCAACATCAGGTGTTCTTTTGGATATTTATTCTGTTTCCTGGGCTCCTCTTTTCATACATCATATGTGTAGTTGTATGTGTACATTAGTTGGTCTATAATTCTATAATCTCCTTTCAAGGGCCTGACAATAGCTTTCCAAGCTTCCCATTAGTGTGTACTTGTAACCTGTAACTATCAGGAAAATGTTCAGAACCGAAGAAGCTTCATAACTTAACTACATGCAGCAAGCAGCCAACAATGATGTCATGAGAGGTCTTGCACATAACTGATTTTAATCTTTAAGAGTGTTAATGGATATGCTAGTTGCTAGGAATCTTTAACTATTATCCCTTATTTCATACAAGCAATCTTCTTGTGGCACATCATGTGGAAATTAAATCAGCAAATTTTAGACAGTTTCCCCATCCTGTGAATGCAGTTTATTCCTATCAGATCTTTCGATTTTTTTATTGCATTACATATTCATGCATGTTAGTGATTTTATGGTTTTTCATTGATTTGACTTTGAGTCGTACAATCAATATTTCAGGCTATATTCTGTACGCCAGAAATTTTATGAGTTACTTGTCAACTGTATCCCACCTGAAAGCATATTGAAGGTGATAAAATGCTTCTATCACTGCTTTATTTCATGTTTTCCATGTCTTTTAATGTCAGTGCAAGCTCAACTTGTTTTTGACTAACTGCAGAAGTTGTTGGCGGAGTTAATGAAGAAGTTAGACTCTGATTTGAAACATGAAGTTTGTCACTGGGCTGCACATTATGTGAGTAACTATTATGCTAACACTTTTATCCCCCTGTCAATTTAGTTCATATGTTCTCCTTTGTCAAGTAGTTGCACAATAGATTTTGAGTGTCCCATTTCAGCTGATTTCACATGGTACTAGTCTATCTCCTAGTTCTAAGGCCTTAGTTTTACCTGTTCTTCCTTATTTGTGCTGTCATTCTTGTGATATATCTGCTTATTAAGCTCTGATATTATGTCATTTGCAGGAACACAAGATGCGCCTTGGGTCGAAGGCGATTTTTCATCTAGAAGGTACATCCCGTGCCTCTTTTAACGAACTGTTGCATTGCGCATAGCATTATCATGCTGGTTTAGTGTCTGTTATTGTACTTCTAGACAATTTGACTTGGTACTCTGGTTATTATCGGCAATAACAGACCTAGTTATACTCTTTTAATCTGAGCATATTCCTCAAGATTTGCGTACGTTGTATTCCACTATGTTGGATGGGTAGCATTACCGCAGTACTGGCCTTAGAACCCGAGACTGTTTCCAGCAGTACGGGGTTTACTTAACATCCTGACGGTGATACCTGACATATGTGCACTTCCTTTTTGCTACTGTTCTGCAGCTTTCGTGGCAAAGTTCATGAGCATTTACAAGGAGTTCCTGGTTGCCACATTTGGTTGAGACCCGAAGCATATTGCTGTTTCCCGCGGCAAGAAGATATTTAGAATTCTCTATCTCGGTCATCGCAACCGGCCTGATGCGTGGGGAGTTTCCATTTTGTATGTACTTCGGCGTAGTTTGTACCGACCTCATGTGAGCCAGCTTCTGTTTACTTTGAACCGTTCGCTATTCTTATTCGAGCCGCCCTACTACGATTCCATCTCTTTTGCCTGTGTACTTGGAAGTCAACCATCATGCTAAAAGCCAAAGAGAAATTAGGTCGCATCGTTACGGGAGTAGTAGCTACGGGCTGGCACGCATGGCACTGAAGCTAAGCTTAATAGCTAATTCTGTTCTGTTAGCTAAGTGATTTTAAATAGCAAAAACCATTCTATTTAGTGCCACTTTAGCATTTACAGGTGGTGCTAAGGGATATATTAAAATGGCTTAGCCAATGATTTGGATAGAGGTGTATGCGGACGGTGATGCCATGGTTGCTGCCATGGTTGCTTTGCTGCATTTGTTATGCAACGCTTCTAAATCAGTCTCCTGCTTTTGCGAGACTCAAAACAGCAAGCTCGGTAGCAAAACAAGGTGAATTGACCAAGAAGCAGTTATGAACAAGACGGTACAACAAAGATGCTATTATTTCAAGACTTGTCAAAAACCAAATGGCTGTCCCGATTTATACAGCAGCGGCAGCTCGCTTACACAGGTCAATGCTCGCGGTGGTGGCGTCAGACCCTTGGCCTCACCCTGCGACCACTGGTGTCACCGCCGTCTGAGATCTGCCCCCACACGCTCTGACTCTTCCCACCGCTGCTGCATTCCTCCTCGCACCCGGCAACAGTCCGCAGTATCTCAGATTGCAGCGCCGGGCAGTTGTCTTTGAGGTAATCAAACCCGTCGGTCCGGATTACAGCTGCAGACACATAAGGGCATCTGGAATGTTATACAGTTTAAAACACTTATTTGGGCACCACCAAGCAACGAACAGAAAAAACAGAGCCGCATGTGAAGGTAGTAGTTTTTCAGCAGTAGCACAAGAATGATACTATTAAATTAAATTACTGAAATTACTAGGATATCAAGTATTAAATTGGTCCATAAGATATTGGTATAAAAGCAAGAAATGTTTGAAATTGGATGGGTAAAAAAAAAGAATGACTGAAATTTGGAGACTGGTTTGAACAAACTACTTTATCATCGCTTGCAATCTGGCCGGGCATTATGGAAGATCAAAAAAGTTGCATTCATAACTTAGGTCACACTAAACACTAATTCTAGGCATGAAGAATATGTATCAGCATTACTAAATGGTACACATTTTGTTCTAACTATTCTGAGTAACAAAGGTATCATATGTGTGTGAGTATGCACTAAGGTGCGTACATTTGTAGAATCAAATGTAAGCAGACTGTTACATAAAACACTCTCTAGCCTATGCAAAAAGCCGGAATCTACAGATCAAAGTTTTAAAATGGGCATGAATATAATATCAGTTGCTAGGTATCTATATTGGATGTGAATATAGAGTATTCCTTGTGAAGTCTTATTACCTGAAAGGTTTTCAGCAGCAAATTTCAGGCAGACAGATTTAAGCTCCATAGCATGGTGCCGATCAGCCAATGCTAGAGTAGTTGCCACAGAGTTTACAGAAATCTGCTTGCACAAGTACGATTCACATAACACTCTTAGCCTTGGCAATTCATATTTATCTGCTGCAGCCAACAACTTCCCAGCTAAAGTATCAAAAATAGAGCAGTCTGAGCTTGATGCAGACAATTCCTCGTCACCAACAAGATTGTCCCTGTACAAAAAATGAAGCACAGCCTGGGACAGAGAATATTCACAAATGGTAGACATAAATCTCTGACTTTGTTCAACTATGAAATTGAAAGAACAAGATCAGCATGCAAATAGAAACACACCTCGAACACTTTTGGCTCCATGTCATCGATGACAATCTCTTTGATTTCATTACTTGCATCAACCTCATTCTTCTCTTCATCAGATTCAGGATCAAAAAATTCAGATCTAAAGAAAGAAGACCGGGCAGCCAACACCAACTTATGGGCATGAAACTTCTCTCCTGCTACACTAAAAATAACATCTACACCCTCCTGAGTGTCCAAAAGCGACCCAAAATGGTAGCCTATGTCAGAATCTGGAACCTCTATTGAATGTGGCCTAGAGTAATCCATAGTTGATATCACAACGCCCACAGTACAATTTATCTTCAAGCAATCGTCTTTGAGAAAGTCCGATGTCTCAAGAGCTGTACGCCGGAAAAACCTCTTATAACCCCTGAAAATAAAAATCAGATGAAAAACTAAACTAGCTCCGGAGAGCAAAGTCACCCAAATTTAAGGGAAAAACAAGGATGTACATTTCTTACTAGTTGCCAACCTTCACACAGAAAGTAAATCAATTAACAACCAACATGACCATCCAATATTCATTGCTCACCCAAAGTATTGTAATCTATTTACAATGGGTAAACATCATAACGTGACCAGCCCCTTTTCACACACACTATTTCATCAATTTACAAGGAGTGCAAAATGTTGCCAATCTCCCACTGCTTTTTTTACTATTGAGGCCTTATCTATCTCTATACTAATTATATATTCTCTAGCCACTCCTAAACGAAATTACTAGAAATTATATGTGATCAGATTGCTCCGTTAATTGGACCTAAGTTACAACTGTGTAGATCAACAAAAACAACTGAAATTAATCAATTTCAGAAATTCTATCAAATGTGGAAGCAGAGGCTAGTACATTCTTTTAAGACATTGTATATGTTAAATTAATTAAGTATCCACAGCAAATATAAGAACAAGTTAAATATCACTTCCGAAGGATTGTGTCCAGAATATCATAAAATAACACATGCGAATCGAAACCAAATATTTCTGCTTGATGATGTGTTTGGCAAGGAATTCAGGATAGAGATAATCAGACATGACTAATTTGGGTAAACGCCGTTATAGGCCCAAGAGGTTGACAACTAGTTAACACTAATTCGTACATCACGAAGACAGCAACAGAACCACAATTTAGTTAATGCATTACCACAGAAGAACAGGCCAACAGCACAATTAAAATCAATTCTAACCCGCCATAAATCTACTGATTAGTACTTATGCAGTGCCAAATTCACCTCCTACCCCAAAAGGCCAGAACTATACCAACAAACCCAGATCAAAAAAAAATCAAATTGGAATAGTTATGATCGAGCAACATCACATACGAAAACGATGTTTTACTATCGTTTGCGCAAGCAAACGAATCCAACACCGTGTGGGGTCCATTCCTGTTTTCTCCTTTCCTGAGCACAGCTTTTCCTCTCATCTCTTCTTCTTCTTCGTTCGCTCCGCCCTGCCCGTTGGCTTGTTGCCACCTTCGCCTCCAACCACCAACACCGCCCCCATCTCCGGCCACCACTTCCATTCCCAGCCACCGTCGTCACACATATGGTTAGCTACCGAGGCCGCCACGGGTACCGGTGTCGAGACCTCCTCCTCTCCACTTCCTGATCTACAGCGCCGCCATGTCCCTCCGCTGCCTCCCATGGCCAGCAGCGCCGCTGGACAGAGGTAGGGGGAGATGATTTGGTGGGTTTATTTTTCGTTTTTCTTTTGAGTTGAAAGTTTTAGATCTAGATGTATGGGAATCTTTGATTATTCGCGATAGCAGGTTTTGATTCATCAAGTTGGAAGGCCCACTTGGTTGATTTGAAAGCTTAAAAAAAATTAGTTGAACGCTGAGTACGAACAAGTTGGACGCTTCCATTTTTTAGTTGAAAAGCTAGGTATGGAGAAGTTGAAAGCTTTAATGAAATCTAGTGAAAGCTCTTCCGATTTGCAGTTGAAAGCTTCTGGGTTTTTGTTCCAAAGTTGATGATTTTGGTTGAAAGCCTCATCGGGGCGCGGGGAGACGGTTAGAATGACAGCTAGCCTGTTGGAAATTTAAATTGCTCCTGCCCCATCACATATTAGGTGTGGTAACTGAAAATAAGTTCGCCACAACCCCCAACTGCTTTAAAATCTGGTCACTCCGTCTAAGCCCGAGCTGATTGTTTGGGAAGGTGAAGAGGCGCGAGAAGGTCAGATTACCACATGGATCCGCGGTACTTCAGAGTGTAGGGGCCGGACTCGAGGGAGCGGTCGAAGTGGGAGTGCACCTTGTGCTTGCCCTTGCCGCTCTGGTCCTGGAGCGTGAGCTCGAAGAGCGCGCGCACGTCGGTGCCCTCGGAGGCGAGCGCGATGAAGACGGAGACGTAGGCGGAATTGTCCTCGGGGTTCTTCCCGTCCGGGTAGAAGTAGATCGCCCACTGGTACCCTCCCACGGTGAAGGTCTCGCTGGCGATGTGCTTCCCCACCCCCATGCCCTTGGCCAGCGAGTAGCCCTGGATCACGAACCGGTGCGACCCGTTAACCGTCTCCGTCACCGACCGCGAGCTCGTCGGCGACGCCGCGATGTCCCGCGCCGGCGCCGCCCCAGCCGCGCCGGCGTGCGGCGGCGGGGAGGCGTCGCCCCCGCCCCCGGCGTCGTCGTCGTCCATGTGGGGGGAACGGGGAGGAGAAAGGCTAGGGTTTGGAGTCGGAGGAGCTCTAGGGAAGGGGGATGAAGGGATTGGGGATTTGGTGGATTCGCGCTAGCTGTTAGAGCACGGGAGAAATGAGGGTGGAATGGAATGGAAGCGAGAGTGAAACGAAAACTCCGTTAAGGTGCTCGCAACAAGGGCATCTCTGTGACGTGAGTTTTCTTTTAGAGGTATTATATATAATTTTTGTTGAGTTAAAGGAAAGAGAAAAAAAAAGAGAAGGTTGTCTTCTCTTATTGAAGAGACGATATTTTCAGACCTAAAAGATCACTATATTCTTCATTGTGCAATATGTCTTCTCTTAGGCCCATGTCTTTTAGTTTAATTTTAATCTTATATTCATGCATGCATTAATTGTTAGAGATGGCATCAAGAGATAACCTATTGTATAATATGTTTTTGTTGTTATATCTAAATGACATGGAAGACATAGAGAATGCTGCTTTCTCTATTATTGGAGATGCCCTGAAAAGCTAATTTGATTGGTATTTCTACTTTTTTTACCTACGGTTTGATTTGGTAATTGACGGCTCATTTTCTTTTTTCTCTTTTATTTCTGTATACTTACGATGCACCTTTTTTTATAATACATAGTGTACAAGATATATATTCATATGTATATATGAAAATTACTCAAAGAAAAAAGACTGCGCAAGAAGTAGCATGCTAAAAGAAATATTTTCTAAAGCATGAAAAACAATATTAATCATGTATATGAATTGAAATTTTAAAGTAATTAATAGAAAATAAGTGTAATTAGGAGTCAATAAATATAAGAGTGATTAGAAAAGGGGTTAATCTTTGTTCACAACCATTAGATAAAGAATTATGAAATTTGATTAAACACTTTAAACGGTTTGAATTAAAAATATATCATCTACTTTTTATATTGAAATATAAATAGACATATAGACGTAGAGGACTAGTAACATTTGCAACTGTCGAAGCATTTGGTGACGGCATTGAAACATTTGGTGCCCACATTTTTGGCTGCGAGTCAAATAGGCTTTGCTCGTTAGCGCTGCAGAGTGCGAACGTTTAGCCGGTACAAAATGGATTCTTCAAAACAAGCACATCAGCATATGTTTGACATGCCACTCCAGTGGAGATTGAACTGTTTCTCGTGAAACCCATGATGTTGGATACTTGGATGCGTTCGTGAAACAGAATTGGAGTCTCGGAAATGCGCTCATCCTCATGCGACAAAACAATAGTAACAAAGCTCACGCACACCAGAGATCAGGCAATGCTTCTGCTTTAAATGTATAGCATAAAACACATGATTTGTCGCCACAACTGCAATGTATACTCAGCGACAAATTTGTACAATGTACAATCATTGCAGAGCAACAAATTTGTACCACGTCAGAATATTGCTGTACAAGCGGACAATGATTTTAAACAATGAATACAATTCGGATGGGACCAAAACAACTTTGTACTAACTCACGATATTGCCCTGCTCTGGCCATACAAAATAATGACTATCTCGGTGCAATTTAATCTTGCACGAGGAGTAAATTCATATTTCACCTGAAGGGACGCCTTTACAATGATTTCACTATTGTGACTAAATTTGGATACAAAATTGACTTACAACAAGGCCTAGCTCTACTGGTAATCATTATGTATCTCAAAATGAACTCACAAGTCCTACACCTAGGTCCTCTGCAAGTTCATCCCACAATGGGATGAGAATCAATGCAACAAGGAACACCGAAACTATCAAGGCTGCCCTCCTCCAGGTGCCAACATCGCTCACATCGTTCAAGCATGGTTTTTCAGGTGTTCTCTGGGACAAATCAAAATGTATACATAAGTTAGTGCATCTCTATCTGTCTAAAAAAAAGGTGCATAAAACATGGATCCGCTTGCCTAGTGTCCTAAGTCCTAACCATCAATCTGTTGGGCTGTTTACCTGACATAGTAGCACATATAGGCCCCAAGGAAGAGATAACGGCCCCCCAAGCTAGAAGAAACCAAAAATAAAATAAAAAATGAATGAAGAACATTATAAGTAAACAAGTTCAAGGTTAATATGAGAAATTAATGTTCAAAACACTGAACAGTTCATGTGAAGCTTGGGTCAAAAGTGAAAACGACCTAATACCAAGTCCGTTTGGTTCTTCAAATGTTTGAGAGTCATGATTCATCTTGCCTTTCGTTAGAAGTACAACATTTACAATATCATCTTGCAACATGATTGAATTCATATGAGGTAAGAAGGTTAAGCAAGACTCCGGGACTCTGAAAGGACTTCCTGTACAACACAACAGATGTTGTTTTTAAGTTTTAACAAAACAGTAGGTATTCAACACTAGTGCAGCAAAAGGGCTTTCTTGAATCAATCTCTCATCTTAACAGAAAAAAAGAACGACTCCTGCAAATTTCTCATCAAGTATGCTTCTATGCTGACTCTAGCTTCTTAGAAGTTTCCAAAACTGAAAGAATAATTGATATTTACAGCCTACTAAGCAGTCTAGTGTTGGTTCCTGCCAAGTCCAGCATTTTTCTTTGTTGTCAACTATACAAAAATGATTAAAATCACCAGTGTTCTGATATAAAAATATGCATAGAATACTGCATGGTGTTCAGTGCAAATCTGAGCAATCAACCACACAAATTTGCAATGTAATTAGTAATGGATGAAAATGCATTTCCTTTTCATATAGGTAAGAGAACAAACTGCACAGCAATAGAAACTCTGAAGACAATGACGCAAGTCTAAATGCAAGATGGACTGAACTGACGTACCACTCCAAGTCCAAGCAACGAATATGTTGTCAAGCCAAATCCAAACAAAGCGTTCTTGCCGAAAGCGCCCTGTTGAACATTAGGGAACTTTAGACTTTGAACAGAAGCTCGGGATTTTGCTGCTAAACAGTCACGTTATTTCGAAGCTACAAGGTTCAGCACCAGAAGTTGTAGACATTATCTATTGTAAAGTTAATTTAGGTTGAAATATTGACAAAAAATGCAATGGAAATTTCAAGCTACTCAATAACTCATCAGCAATATTTTTAAAAGGAACAATGAGATGAAATATTGACTGTATCACTCGTTCCCACGCAAATGAAGCCTCCTCAATAAAGTTGCAGTCGGTAAAGTTGTACTTGCTAAAAAGGAATAATCAATGTTACTTAACACTTTAATTAAGTGCATCAGTACTGAGGTAACGAGGTCTGAGGATCTTTCACAGAAGGTCGAAACACTTGCGCTGTTCTGTAATGGAGTTGCACAGAAAGAATCCATTTGCAGTGCTCCAATGGTGTGCCAAGTTGCAATGCTAATTTCTAAACGTGTCCAAACTCCTGGACCAATAAGAATAATAGCTAATGGGTTATACTTTCCACTTAATGATTTGCAAAGTAGTGCTTCACAATGTGTGCTGATCACTGATAGCTACAGGCATCTCTAAACAAATGCATTCTAGAATTGCACATACTAGTGTCTTACTGTCTTGATCAAGATCTTTTGAAAAGAGTGCATGGCTGCATTCTACTCTCCACCAACAATAAAATTCACACAGTGTGACACCATATACAAGTAAAGATATCCATTAGAGATGGAAGACAATTTGCATTTTATTCATCTTAGTCATAGCAACAAAAGCCACACTTACACCACTCAGAAACTCATACATGAGACGAATGGGAAAAATGTCCTGAAAACAGTATAAAGTTCTAGGAAGGGCAACTCAAGGCCATTCTCAAAATGAGTAGCTACTGTCACAAACTGCTCCTGTCCACAAATATCTGTTGTTTTAGCCATGGGCACAAGAATTAGGGAATAGCCTAAAATGACCATCATGCCCTTCTCTTACTCCTATGGCATCTAATTATGCTCTCAATTCCTGAGTTGGAGCATTGGGAAGGAAAATCATTTATTCATGAGAGGTACAGTGTGATTATTTGTTGCACCCTCCAAAAAAATTAACAATAACTTTTACCTGTAAAGCTCTTCCACCGTCAAGACATCCAACAGGAAGCATATTAAAGGCAGTTGTTGTTAAACCACACCTACAGAATTTGCAGAACAATAAGACAAACAATACTTGTTTGGTTACAGAGGTCAAGGAATTAGTGAACGATACTTCACCAGCCTGCAATCACAAGAGGGTGGATCGAAACCGTAGCAGCATGCATAGCGCTGTAAAACAATTTCTGTTCATTAGAAACATAGACTTCCAACCAAAACTATAAAGGATGAGTTGAGTTGTTCATAAAGTAGATTTAAGTTTTCAACTTGTATCCCAGATGATGGGTAGACTAGTATGCTCCTCAGAAGTTGTACCAACAGGACTTGTAACAGTTTTAGTGCTTAACTATCCACACTGATAATGTCCATAGGAGATCCCATCACATGTAATTATTCATCAAATATGTATAAGTTGGGGGTTTGGAAAACCATTGATATTCCGCTCGAGTTGATCCAGGGAAAAAAATCCCCCTGAACCAAGTATTAAGAGTTTCAGCTAATCCGGTACGCTTCTCAAGACTGAAACTAGTTATGAGTGAGAATTAGGAAAGTAGTAAAAACTTTCTGTGTGTTCTGAATTGGTGCCTGTTAGTCATTAAGAACACAAAGGATCGAATGAACAAGTAGAGGTACCACATATGGAACTAAGACAGATCAAAACTTAAAAGATTAGTTTTAAAAAATAAAGACTAGTTTAGATGGCAAGTAAATAGAAAATGTCAAGTGTCAGTCACCTGTAGCCAAGTGTTGCTCTGCTAACAAGTCCAAGCAACAAGGAACCCTGGAATAGATTGCTGGGTACTTGTACTAAATCACTTGCACCAGCAGGGTTTGAGGAGAGCAACAAGCCTACAGAGAACATTGAAAAAGAAAGTGCACCTCCAGCCAAAGGACCAGCCATTGATATGTCAAACATTGTCTTTCGATCAGGCAGAATGGATTTGAACTACAGGAGTGAATGATGAAAATAAGAAAAATTTCAAGAAGTGGTTGAAAAGAAATATACATCATTGTAACAGGCTTTTGTGATCTAGTCCACAAAATTACAAATGTCAAATAAAATGCAACTGATAAGACCAGAAAAAATCAATTGCTTCCTTAGCATTTTGACTCTGGAACATACCCCTAGTGAATGATGACACTAGAAGTAGCCAAAAAAAAAGTATGATTACTCAGGCATTTTTCAATGAATTTAACATTATCTAGCACCATAGACAATGGAAGAGAGAGGCATATGTATGCGATGATACGTTGATACCATGTTTATAGGTGGTAAATCAGTTAATAAAGATAAAGTGCAATGTATTATCAAGAATTCAAGATGTTATCCAACAGTTCATCATCATGACATGCTAGTGATCAAATATTGGTATATAGTAAGGCAATAGATATTACTTCTTTTATTGAATACAAACCTGAGTAATTGCACCAAATGTTCCAAGAGTGAAGTTCGGAATGAAGAAAGGAATGCTCAGTTTCACCCTTTTTGGATATGCTGCCAAAAAGTGTCCAACTTCCTGCATACATAATGCAACATGGTAGGCCGGCTTAAATCAATCACAAACAAAGGGGCTTCATGAAATAACAGTTCAAACAGCAAAATAAATCAACACATCATGAAAGGATCCGCTACAACCATTGTCTGCTACAGTTATGCCAACATTCAATTGCTCACAACATAGCTTATCCATTTAATAGTTTGCTTCAAATTATCAACTATAGGACTAAGCCATACATGATACATCAGTTATTCAGATTTGAGCCTCTACACAACAATGATTTCAACAATGGAATTAGTTGAACAATAACTCTAACCAAGGAAATCCAATAAGATGGATGCACTCAGCCCCTAGCCCCCCACTTTCTATGACAGCAATAAAACTGCGTAGTCATTTTATGAGAGTCCTTCCGTAATAAATTGCAGCAGGAAAATTTAATAATGTGAATTTCCATTGTATTTCTTGAAGACTTGAACTGGTGAAAAAGGTGCACTGTTGTTCAAATAGCTTCTTTAGGAGTTAAAAGAGTAGAAGACAAACAGATGCTCAAAAGAACTAGGGCTTGAGTTACATGAAATAGTTGGATTGCCAAGACACCATAAGCCACTGGCAAAGCTGATTCCACAAATGGAAGTAAAAGTTGCATATCAGGTGGGGGTCCAGTAGCATTTGGATCAGTGAAATATGCAACGATGTCTGGTGGAAGACTGCTAATCTGCAGAGAGCTTAAAATTTATTAGCAACTTAGCAGAGAAGGGTATTAAAATCTGGTAGCATATAATAAATGAGGCAAATATACCTTTGATGCAATTCCTAACTCAATACACGAGAACACCGTGAGAAGGAAAAGTAACAGTGAAATGACATATTGCCACAGGGTAGTAGGTCCAGGCTCGGAAACTTCTCTTCGAAGCAAACCAAAACTAACCCGTGGTCCCCCACGTGGGTCTTCCTCTTCTGCATTGGGCTCCTCAACCATAAAAAGATTGTATTTGTCACCTGTAAGTTCACGTAGCTGCTGTTGAAGTTTTGCAAATATTTCCTCTCTATTCCCTCGGAGATTCCCAATAAAAAGGACTCCTTCCCCAAGATCACCAAAAGGTTCTTCTTTTGTCAACCAGAATGTTGTGTAGCCAAAAAACTTTTCCTTAATAGCCTTCACATCAGCTGGGTCAACCTTTTCGGGGCCTAGGAGTTCCAACAGCTTAACTGTATCGATATTGTCAACACTAAAGCTCAAAAGTGGCGGCTCGTTCGATACACCAGGAGTCTGAGCAAAGGAAGATGTAAAAATTATGTTTGAGGAAAGAATCAGCCATACTCATAACATTAAAACAAATTTACTTTACAAATTAAAAGAAATGCTGATGTATTTCTTAATAAGAAGTATGAGCCCTTGTTTTCTCTAAAGATTTTTAAAGAGCAGGTTAATTAAACAAATCGAAGATTGGTGACAAAACAAATGCCACTTAAGTTCTAACATGTTTAACCCCCAAGATGGTATTCACATTTCTTGGACCTTGCAGGCAAAAAAGCATAGAAAAAAGAAATAATAGCCATACCGATATGATACAGTCGTTATTTAATATAGTAGAGACCATGAGATTCATCATTTAGGTAGGATTTCATCTAACATTTCAACATGCAGTACCAAAATATCCAATCCAGGTTAATTTTCATTAGATACGTTCATGGGCAGATCCAGTGTGGGGGCCATGGCCCCCACAAACTATTTGCAATTCTTTTACCAGTTCATATATATATATATATATGGTCAATTCACCCCACTGAAATATCTCAACAAGCAAATGTGCAAGCAAATCATACCAATTTGCAAAGAAATTACTCCAATTTGGCAAATTTTGAATCTATATGTCGCAATTATGATACTATGCAACCTTATTAAACTATTTGTATGGCACTTTTGACGAATTTTAATCTTATCCGTTGGATTCACGATGTTCGTACGCTATACTACACACATGCTCATCTCAGACGGTTCAAAACTATCATTAAAGACGGTTTTTTGAACCGTCTGTGTGCAAGTGTCCGTGATATCAAGAACAAATCACAAACGGTATGAGATAACCGTCTGTGATGAGGAATAAAAAAATTAAAAAAAGACGGCTCCCCGAGATCTGTCGCCGCCTCCACCGACCACCGGCGCCACCGGTGCATTGCTCTCCTCCCTTCTGCTCCATGGCAGCCGTAGAAGCCGTCTGCGATTTCGGTTTTATCTCAGATGGCTTTTGTAAAAAAAAAGTCCGTGATTGGTCTGGTTTTATCATACAGTTTTTTTGCAAAAGACTGGCTGTGATTTGCTACACATCTAAAAACCCGTCTATGATGTCTTTTTCCATAAAAACCATCTGTGATCATCCTCATCACGGACGGTTTTTGTCATCCGTCTGTGATAAACCGTCCAGGATGAGCCAATTTGTAGTAGTGATATAAGACCACAGAATTGTGCGCATGAAATGTGGCCCCACATTGGTAAAATCCTAATCCGCCACTGGATATATTATCAATAGGCTTTGACAACAAGAACAGACACAATGTGGTTTTCCTCCTCATTTCTCGCAACTGAATGCTCTGTCTGCCATATCAGCACTAAGGAAATACTGCCTCTGATCAAGAATATAGAACGTTTTGGACATCGACACGGTCTCCAACATGTAACTTTAACCATTGTTTTTTATATGAATATGATAGCTAAAGTACAAATTTATTTATGTTATGAAACATTTTGCATGGTGAGTCTACTGATATCATTTTCATATAACCAAAACAAATAGTCTTTTATATTACAGTGGTCAAAAGGTAAATAAGTTTGACTAAACTGCACGCTTTCTAAATGCCTATATAACTGAATAGAGGGATTACTTCACTAGAATAGTCATACTAACACTACATCGTAGTCACTTCGGGAATTCAATCCCCTTTAAATTAAATCAATAATGAGTAAACCACTAATAGTTACTAACGTGCCTCCGATCCTCTAATTGCACACAGTTCTGTCTCTCGGTCCATCAGAACGGGCTAGTAATAAATCAACAAGTTGTCCACTCCTACTATGCATGCAACACAACGCATAATACAAGACAGTAAGGCACCGCTCCCTACCAAACCGAAAGCACAGCTACATCTCCTACTCCAGTACTCCATCGAAATGGCGAATGGCTCAGTTCCACGGACCAAAGAATAAACAGGCAATTCAGCATTCCGCTGTACACCTTACCACTGACGACGGCGATGACGAGGAAGAGAAACTCCCGGACCGGCTCCGCTCGGAGCCCAGCTCCTCAGCGGCCCCCACCTTCGCCTCCACTGCCGCCGCCTCCTCCTCGCTCCGTTTGTCCACGTCCTCCCCGCCGCCACCGCCGCCGCCGTCCTCGTCGATGGAGAAGCAACGCATCCGGCGGCATCGCCTCAGGGACCTCCAGTCCAAGTAGGCGCCTCGCGGGCAGCCCCACCGCGGGCAACTCGAGGAGCACGCGGAGGCCCTGGGCCTGGGGAAGCGGAGACGGGAGGCGGCGAGGTGGACGAGGGGCGAGCTCGCGAGCGCCGCGGAGGCGGCCGCCATGGTGCGGCCCGCAGCGTAGAGCGAAGAGTTTGGCGGTGCGGTGGTCGGACGGAGGCGGGAGGGGGAGGAGTGAGAGAGAGCGGTGGGACTGGATAGGGTGCGGTGCGGGCAGGCAGAGAGAGAGGGAGGAGAGGAGAGGAGCTGGATTTCCTTGGGTTGGGAGTTTGACCGCCCAGTCCACCGCGAAAAATATCCGGCGAGAATCTACGGTTTTACGCACGGATTCCATCGGGAGCGGAAGAGAAGACGGCAAACTTGCCGCCCTGGCGGGCCAGCAGGGTTGCATTTGGGTGACCTCACACTGCTTTGAGCTCAGCAGCTAGGATGGTAATGGGCCGGTTACCAACACTACGTAGAAATCTATCTAATTCATCATTTCTGCATCTACAATGTCGTGTTGTATATCTATATAATTTTTTCCGCATCTTCTGAAATGGTGGAAGTGTTTTACTTCCGAATGATGTACAGTGGTAACTAGTTGCCATTTTTGCTTCCGTATTATTCATCCGGTAGTGTGTTTCAACTTCCAACCTTCATTTCAAAATAGCACTCCAGGATTTTCAGGTTTTCAAAGTTAAACTTTGACTATTAATTTTGTATTGCAACATATATAAAATGTTATGGTAGTACGGCTCTACTAAAACTTTTGTTACAACAAATCTAATGATAACAAAACTAAATATTTAGGAGAATATTACTAGTAAAAGATTAGAAACTACCATGTCAGAGTTATAAAAGTCGAGTGTTCTAAAATGGAGCCCAAGACTCCCAACTTGCTCCCAAGGCGACCACTGGGTGACTCGTAGCCCTTGCCAAAGCACCTCTTCCTTAAGTCTTCTCACCACCACTGCCGGTGGCGGGCTCTCTCCAAAGGAGGCGGGCGTGGCTCAGCTGCTATGGGTTGTCTTTGTCAAGTGGCACGATGGTGGCTTACTGTGAGCGACGCGGCGGCGGCTTCACAAGCAGGCTATTGACAACGGCGTGGGACACCATGACGGTTGCCTCGAGACATGGTGGAGATGTCATCGTGGCCCTAGGCTATGAGGTGAGCGGGTGTGCGGATCTGTCCCCTCAGCACGACGCCGTGGCGGCTGCTGCCCCAGGGTATGCTGGATGTGCGGCTGCAACATAGTTGCCGGATCTGGCCCACCTAGGTCGAGTCACGGGGGGTGCCCTGTGTTGGGCCCGGTGGCCGGATCCCGTGGCAGGGGTGCGGTGCTCGTTGCTGTGGGATGCCAGGGACATGCTTCACTCATCATTGTTGGGCGGTGTAGGCCAATGGCTTTGTGTGGTTTTTTTTGCTGGCATTGACAACGATGACGCTCTCAGGTGTCATTCCCCTTTCTGGAGGCATTGTCGTGGAGTCTTGCCCCTTCTCCCCACCCTAGGGATGTTCTTCGGTTGAATACCAAGATTCGAGTTGCCGGATTGGGTGACGGTGGCGTTTTCAACATCGTACCCTCCTTCAAGACGTCGCTTTGGAGCTCCTATCCCGCGCTTGGCGGTCGGCGTTGTGCGCACCGATGCTGGCTTGAGGTCGGCAGTGGTCAAAGTGGCGGCAGATATGACACCTTGGTAAAGTTGGAGTTGTCATCTAACAGTAGTGTAGGACCGACGATTTCAGCTCCATGGGTCTCGGCTTGGCTAAAGCATCTCGCTCTTCTCCTTCGACAATGTGGTGGGCGTGAAGTCGGAGTTGTTGCGGTATCTGTGACGTGCTGTGACGATGCCACGCAGCTTGCGGAGTTGGGAGGTGGCGTGTGTTCCTGCAGCAAGACGACGGGGGACATTTCTCTCTGCTACTTTCTTTAGGTGAAATTGAAATTGCCTAGTCGTGGTGCGATGGTGACGACGATGACACCGAGGCCTTTGTCAATGAGTGGGGCATCCAATCTGCTGTGTGTGCTTGGTCGGTCTGTTGCTGCGGCTGGGATCGTTTGGTGGTGCTCTAGACCTAGTTTAGCTAGGTAATGAGCCTATTTATGGTCATAATATCTGTCTGACTTTCCTAACAATTAACCAAACACTCTATGGTTTGGCCCCTTTTTTTCTTAAAATCGGGTATCTTCTCCTTACAGTACACTGGCAGAGCTACTGCCTCGCTTGTCAGTTTCGGCAAAGAAAATATATTCTAAAATAGATGTCGGGTCAGAGGCATAGTCACAAATAAACCCTAGACGTTGTGCCTCCCTCGTTCTACCACCCGGTTCCTCTTTTTTTTTACATGATTTTTTTCTCGATGTCGAGTGGTTGGTAGATACATATAATTTTTAGAAGTAAGTATAGATTCTTTAGTTTTTGTTTATTCTATAACTCTCCTTCTTCGTATTAGATTTTATAGGTCTGACTCATCTAGACAATAGCCCCTATACCGAAGATCGACACTAAACGAGCATGTACTTAGGGTGCGTTTGGTTGGGCGACTCGGGGTGGATGGGATACGGCGATCCATTTATACGTGGTGAGATGATCCAGTTTTTTGTTTGGTTGGAGGGGTGGGGTGGTTCATTTTTTTGTTTGGTTGGAGGGGTGAGAGTGGATGGAGTGAACCATTTTTTTGTTTGGTTGGAGGGGTGAGAGTGGATGAAGTGAACCATTTTTTTATTTGGTTGGAGGGGTGAGAGTGGATGGAGTGAACCTTTTTTTTGTTTGCTCCGGAAAGGAAACGCCAGCGTGCTGGGCGTTCAACTGCAAAGACAAAACGCCATGACCTCTGGCGTTTGCATTCCTCGACCAAATGCCGCGCTATTCGCCAGAACAGAAGCATGTTTGCTAGTTTTTTCCCAAAACAGAAAAACGCCGGTGTCTCTGGCGTTTGGCTCTCTACTAAAAACGCCAGTGTCTCTGGCGTTTGGCTCTCTACTAAAAACAAAAAAAAACAGGGGAGGGGCGGGGCCGCCGGCGGCGGGGAGCAATTGCTCGCCGGTAAAAATTGGGGGGTCGGGGAGCTACTGGAGGTGGCGGCGATCTCATTTTTGGAGAGAAAGGGGAGGGTTGCCGCGGGGTTTTGGGCTAGCAACGGCGGGTGGCGGCTCGGGTGGAGCTCGCCGGAGAGGGAGAAGGTGGCGGCGGAGCTGCTGGAGTTCAGAGAAGGGATGAGGTGGCGGAGCAGCTCAGGAGGTGGGGGGGTTGCTCGGGACCTTGAGCGCTTGAAGATGGAAGGGAGAGGGGAGCTTGGCAGCGGTGGGGAGGTCTCGGGCTTCACCTCGCCGGAGCCGTGGAAGGCGGTGGCGCGGCGGACTGAGCTCGGGAGCGGCCTCGGCGGCGGCGGTGGCGGCGAGGAGCTGCGACCCGGCGGCGGCGGGGGGACGCCAAGAAGGCCGCGGCGCTCGCTGGCGGGGAGGGGCGGAGCTCGGGGGCGGCGCTCACGGGTCCTCGGCAGCGTCTTCGCGGTGGTGGGGGGCTCGGCCTCTCGGGACCGTCGGCGGGAGGGGGGGGCGCGCGGGAGTGGGCGAGGCGGCCGCGCGAGTCGGCCGATTTTCCCGACTCGTGCGGTCCCGTATTTTGCCCCCGAGATTCCATTCGGGCGGCCCGAATCGATGCTCGCCTACCTAACCAAACACTCTTCTCAACTTTAAATACGGGCGGCCCGATCCCATCCAGGCAGAGTAGCTGAACCAAACGCATCCTTACATATCTCATCCGATTCTTTCTCCGACACCGCTATCATAGTGGAGGTCTCACTGAGGTCCTACGTGTCAGTGGATATAATTGATAATCCACTTCTTGTTGTTGTCATGATCGGTAATTAGACATCCTTGCATGTATATACGATAAGTAAAATAGCGAAGCCTACTACACCCGTCGCTAAATACTTGACGTTAGCATGTCGTTGATTTGGAATCTTCGATGTGAAATCTAGTTACTTGATAAAAGTTACTAACAACAGAGAGAAGCCACAGTCACAGACACAAAATGGAATTCGCAGAAACAATCGAACAAAAGTAGTCGATCATGTCACATCAAGAAAAGCTGTCAGGAATCACTCCTCAGAGTATTTCCAACGGCCAGGATTAAAAGAGGTAGAGGGTTGACGGCTGACGATTGCAGATGATGAGCTGTTCCCAGGTCAGAGGCTTCGGTTGCCGCCACATCCTCCCGGCCCCACCAGCCCACCTTTCGCACCGTCTATGCGACCATGTCCAAATCGCGGAATCTGAGCCGGCCACCGCAGGGCCCACCATCACGCGACCGACAGGTGGGCCCGTGCGAACCTACTTTCCCACGTGGGCCACAGGCATCATCAGCCTGCTGCCTGCCTCGCGTACGACAGGCAGAACGGCCGGTTCTCTCTCACCCAGTCGCAACACGCTGGTTGGCGACATCCGCCACCGACAGGTGGGACCGCATTCCTCCAAGCGGGCCCAATATTCGGTTGTGAACTCGCTGAGGTTTGTCACCGACACGTGGGCCCATCCTCTGTCCCCACATCTCCAGTGACCCAGGAGTCCAGCCGCGCGTGGCGACTACGCGAGCCTATGGGGAGGGACATCACGCTGCTCGCGCTCGCGTCGTGCGGAGCGGCGAGTTTATATCCTTTTCCTTTTCTCACCCGCCTCCTCCCCACCCGCCCCGCCTCTCTATTTCCGAAGCCTCTCTCCCTCTCTCTCTCTCCCTCTCTCCATAGCCCAGTGGGAGAGGAGGGGTGCGCAGGCGAGCGCGCGTACTGGGAGCGAGGGATCAGGACCGGGGCTAGGGTTCGCGCAGCGGCGGCGGGGGTTGCGGAGATGTCGACGCCGGCGAGGAAGCGGCTGATGCGGGACTTCAAGCGGCTGCAGCAGGACCCGCCCGCGGGAATCAGCGGCGCGCCGCACGACAACAACATCACGGTCTGGAACGCCGTCATATTCGGGTGAGTAACCGCGTCGCCGCTTCTCCCTCGCTAGGTTTCGGAACGAGTTCGGGAGATCTCGCAGAGTCGCGATTTACTTTTCTTCACCGGGCTTGCTTGGTGCCTGCTTGATTTGGTCCTGATGTCGTTCGCTTTGGTGTGATTCTGCAGGCCGGATGACACGCCGTGGGATGGAGGTGCGCCGCCTCGAATTTTATTCAGTTTGTTTCATTTTGTTCGTGTAGTTGCTCGGTCCCTAGTGTTTTGCATACTGCTAGTTTTGCGATTTATTGATTGGTTAATTTGTACTGTAGTTATTCCTATTTTTAATCTGCAATCGCGCGAAAAGGTGTAATCTTTCTCGTTTGATTTCACATCCCAAAGGTGTAGATGCAAATAAAAATGACCGTACAAGAACTGCCCAAAAGAGCCACCTGCCTAAGCCTTGTGCTTCATTTTTCGTCTGTAATAGCCTTACTGAATCGGAAACTCGGAGCCATGCCATCTGTGATGTACTGTTGTTCACGGAAAAGCTATACCTTGATTTTTCATGAGTTTGATTGATGCTTTAATGCTAAGGGCTGTCACAAGTTAGCAAAACACGCCCGTGGTTGGCATGATTCAAGTTGTTTAGGCAATTATGCATGTATACATTTTTAGCCTATTAATGTGCAGTTGTAGCAATTAAATGCATACTAATAAGGCATACAGCCCATAAAAGAACATGCTCCATAGCAGTTGGAATAATAAAGTGAGGGATAGGCTTCTTAAATATCATTGGAGGCACTTTACCTGCAGTTGTTGGAACTTTTTTTAAATGTATTCTTAGGCATTACTAGCTTAATCATAGCCTTAACCACAGGATATGCCATGTAACTATCATATGAGCAGGGAATATGGGGAGACCTCATTCTAAATGGGGTCTCTCTTTCTGTGGATTTGGAGTAGGAGACATTTAATGCAAGGAAAATTGGTTATATACAACTCAAAGATGCGCATTTTAGGAAATTACAATCTTAAAACTTCAGTTCACTTAAAAACCACTCAGATTTATGATAATTAGTTTTTTACCACTCAGCCAACTTCTGTCAGCCCTTTTCCTTTTTTCCCCACATTTTTTGGCCATCTTGGACTCCCAAAGTTGGCCTGAGGCTTAATCATTCAGGAAGCTAATATGTGAAGATGCCGGAGGTGGGTGAACACTCTGGTGCCTCCGGCTAGGTCCAGGTCAGACAAGAAGGCATGGGGTCGCCAAGCTTGCTCAAGCAGTAGCCTGTGCAGATGATGTTGCTCCATGCAGCCAACCCGCCGTGCCTATGGTCGGCATGGCAGGCTAGTCATCGCCTAGGTCTTCTTAAACTTCTCGAGGACGTCTCTGTGCTCCTCCAGCTACAGTGTGATGCATCTACGACACCAACTTTTTGCAGACCACTGCTAAGAACACATAAGGCATCCCTTTTGAGTGCTCTTGCAGCAGCTACACAAATTGTAAAATTGGAAGGAACATAACGGGTGTGAAACCATAAATAATGAGCACTTAACTTAAAATTGGCAAAATGCAATGTACACATATCTATCCGAACTCAAGGTCACTCGGAAAGATCGGCTGGCGGCGACAGCAGAGGCACTTTGACGGCTGCATTACGTGGAGGCGGAGGTGGGAGAAGAGCACAGGAGTGGATAGAAGAGGGTAGCATCGTCAGTGCTAGCAGCATGCCCAGGAATTTAACATAGGTGGTAAAAAATACTACTAGTGACAAAATTGAGTTGTAGTAAAGTGAACTGAAGTTTTTCAATGGTATTTTCCTAAAGCGTGCATCTTTGAGTGGAATAAAACCAATTTTCTTTTATTTAATTATTGAAAGTTATTTGACATTGTAACACAACTGTGATCAGTCATTGGGATAGAAACAAAGTATTTCTGTTGGTTGAGATCAAATCCATGGTTACTAGAGGACACATCAATTTGCACTTTCGAGAGATATTGAGACAGGGCTGTAATAATTCGATGTCAGCTTCATTTGCTGGGTCATTGTTTGTTTGGAATAAAACTGTCCTAGAATATATGAGTATGTGATACTAGAAAATCTACTGTGTATCCATTTTTTGTTGCCTGTAAGTCATAAACCTCAATGTTAAATGTTAAGGGATTGGGATAATTGACTACAAGAACTTTGAAGATATTCTGATGTAAATATGATCATATCCCTTTGTTTTGGTATTCTAGGATTGCAACTCACTAGCTTCGTTTAATCACTTATGGAGTCAGATAAGTTACTTCTCTTGACAAATATTTTTTCATTATGTAAGAAAACAACAGACATGATAACATGGTACCAGTAAAGTTGTTTCGCATCGTGTCCTTTCATTTCTGCAGAGCAAACTAGTGGTGTTAAGTTGGTAACCATAAGTTTGCTAACATTTGATTGTGCTACATTTATAGGCACGTTCAAGCTGACCCTGCAATTTACAGAAGATTATCCCAACAAGCCACCAACTGTCCGGTTTGTCTCAAGGATGTTTCACCCAAACAGTATGTTCTCTTTATGAACTGCTTTTTTCAACCACTTGGTTACCTTTTCAAATGACTAAATAAATTATTCTCAGAGACTGAAGCCTTGAAGATCTGCACAAAAGTGGTTTAATGTTGTTATTATCCGTTCAGTTTATGCAGATGGAAGCATCTGCTTGGACATCTTACAGAACCAGTGGAGTCCTATATATGATGTTGCCGCTATATTGACCTCTATCCAGGTATCATTTATGTCCTCCCTGAACTTATTTATAATCACTTTGATAGCTTCATGTTGAAACTACTTTCTATATTGGTTGTCATTCACTTGATTACACTTCACAACCACATATACCTAGTATTAAGTTCACAAAACTTGTATTGTTGTTGTTCCATTTGTCTTTCCACAATAACATGAAAGAAAAAGGAATGACATTCCCCTATAGCATGGACATCTTGCACAGTACTGTCACCAAGGTCAGGTCTAGATTTTATTAACAACTTTTATTGTTTACCAAACCACCTGCCACATAGGTAACATGCCACCAATAAGTAGTTATCATTGATGCAGCATCCTAAAGTTTGATAGCATACCAACTAGAGCCTTTCATCCGTTTTGTGGTGGATGTACGGATTATCTGCCTGCATTGACTGCCAAAATATTGGACTGCTTTGTAATGGGCTATCTCTCCCTGACATTATCGACACGCCAAACTTTGTTACTTATTTCTGTTGTGCTCTCCTCTGCAGTCCCTGCTCTGTGATCCAAACCCAAATTCTCCTGCAAACTCTGAAGCAGCCAGAATGTACAGCGAGAACAAGCGTGAGTACAACCGCAAAGTTCGCGAGATAGTGGAGCAGAGCTGGACAGCCGACTAATGTTGCCAGGTTCTGCAATAAGCAACACCAAAAACATCTGCATTTCTGGCTTTGCCGGTCTGTACTATCCACTAAAACATAAAAATCCTCTGTGGCTGTTGTATTCTGTGCTTGATCCCCTGCTTCTCCTGCTGGTTTTCCTAATGTAGTGTGACCTATTTGATGAATTAAGGTATTGACGCTTATGTAAAAAATTTCTATATGCCAAGAAGTGGTTGCTAGGTTGCACAAATCTCATCCTTGAATCCTTGGTGCTTTCCCGCTCTACTAACGCTCGGTCACGAGATGACCACGAGTATGTTGTTTATCCTGAGCTTGAGATAAATGGTATTAGTACTAGTTTTTATACTGATCACGAAACTCTGAGCGTTGGTAGAAACATGCTTTGCTATTATTGACAGAACGGTACAGATGCTCGCACAACACAAGTGCACAACATTATTGCACGCCTAGAGAAAAAACAAAGGAAAAGCTGCTTCTGAGATCAAGGATCCAGATAGCAAAACAACATAGGAAGTGGTGAAAAAAAGTGTCTACATTGTCAAAACAAAAACAGTCGTAGTAGTTTTGAGCCCCCCTTTTCTGCACATCCTGGAGGATAACTCATAATTGACAACTCCATCTTCAGCAGCAGCCTGGTTATCTATCTGCTAAATCTGGACGACCTGGTGACGCGGGACGACGACGCCGGGAACTCCTCACTGCTCCGGATGTCCCCCTCCCGGTCATCCTGCACCTGGGTGGCAAACTGGAGGTTCCAGAGCACGTCCTCGATCGATGGCCGCTGCGCCGCCTCCTTGGCCAGGCACCTCAGGCAGATCTCCATGACAGTTCTCAGTGATTCTTCTGAACAACCCTTGCTCACCGCCGGGTCTACAAAGCTCCTCCTCCTGGTCCGGTCCTCGTCGTTAATTGCCCATAGCAGCTGCAGCACAGTGAGATTCAGGTGCTGTGTACTACTAGCTAAGTTCAAAAGTCAGCATTGTCACAGAGATGAATAGATGATCATACATACCAGTTCTTTCATTATTTCCACCTCGTATATGGATGTGATTGGCTTTCCAGATACAAGCTCAAGTAGGATCACCCCCAAATCAAATATATCAATCTTATCGCCGAGTATTGTACTGCAAAGTAAACATTTGCAAATAGAAATCGTGTTATTAGTTGCACCGATTAAAATGCTAGATGATAGCGTTAGAAGGTTGAATTTTGTACTTACCTATCAGTTTGGTGCTTGCTTCCAGTCCCTCCCTGCTTGGATTGACAAACAACACAACACTGCTGGTCAGCAACAGCCATAAACACTTACTAAATAGTAGCTGGATGTTACAATCACAAGTTATTTTTTCGCTGATCTACCTCAGGTTTCGCAGCCTCTCCTAGGATTGGGATATTGTAGCTGCTGATTTTTGCGACATGATTCTGGTCTAGAAGAATGTTGCTGATCCTCAGATTATTCCCAAATAAACCAGGCATCATCCCTCCATGCAAGAACTGAATTCCCTTAGCAACGCCGATGGCGGCTGATATTCTCTGCCCCCAGGTAAGCTGCCGTCCTTCAGTTCCTTCTGATGAAGAAGAATTGTCAGACAAGCAACATAACATTCAGTGATTGGACTGTCAGAGTAAGTGAAATGAAGGAGAGAAGAACTGACAACGTACGCGAAATCCTGTTCCTTAAGTTCCCATCTTGCACGTACTCGAACACGAGGTACAATTGGGTTACAGTGGAATCATCACGATCATATTCAAAGCAGTGCCCTAGAGAGCTGACCAGGTGCCGATGCCTGAGCCTAGATATTGTTTCAATGTGGCGGTTGAAGCTCTGGGAACTCTGGTTCCTCTTAACCTTCAGACTCCTGATTGTCACTGGGGCACCATTGCTTAGCTTTCCCAGATACATCTGACAGAAAGATAATCAGAGACCCTTTAACTTGCATGATGAACTCATGGTCATGGGCATAACTAGAACAGATCACAGTAAATTGCATGCGTCATTTGTCCCAATTCTGAACAAACTGTAAATTGATCAATGGAGAAGACGGTGCCATACCTCGCCATAAGAATCTTGCCCGAGCAGGCAAGAATTTTCGAAGTTGTTCGTCGCTGCCTCGAGCTCGACCAAAGAAAATGATCTGTATGCTGGGACCCCCAGAGCTCCCAGCTTCACCTTCTGTGATATGTAACCTTTTTTTGTTGTTGTTCCAAACACCAAAACGGGAAGCAAATGTTAGTGAATTTGAGATCAAATTTTGATCTCTGAAGAAATGAAAATGCAGAGATCGATCAGTGAGGAGAATCATACGTGCATCAGCGAACAGCTTGGAAGGGTAGGCACTAGAAGCATGTTCTTCCACCGATGTCGCCGCAGGCCTCGTCTTGGCGCCCTCCACGGCCACCTTCCTCACGGCGAAGAAGGCCATGGCGCCGACGAGCGAAACGGCGACGAGGGCCGCCATCACAGCGCCGGCAACGAAGCCTGCCTGCCAGGCAATTTTCTTCCTCTCCTTGTGAGGGGCAATCCCCACGGCCAAGGCCTGGTTCTGGCAGAACGGCGACGGGTGCTGCGAGCGGTCGTCACTCTTGTCCAGACAGTTGGCCGACGAGAGCACCACCGTGTCTGGCTTCCTGCCCGGTCTCAGGCAGGCTGGCACGCTCCCCGTCAGGAGGTTCGACGACAGGTCGACGAACCGGAGGTTGTCGCCGCACGGCGCCTTGTCGGACAGCGTGCCGGTGAACCTGTTCCCGGCGACGCTCAGGTACCGGAGGGACGGCAGGGCCAGCAGCGCCGGCGAGAAAGGCCCGACGAAGCGGTTCCGCGACACGTCCAGCCGCTCCAGCAGGTAGAAGGAGGTCAGCTTGGCGGGGAGGCCGCCGCCGAACCTGTTCCGGCTCAGCACCACCGTCGCCACCTTCCTTCCCAGCCTCGGGAACGCCGGCCCGAGCGAGTTGCCGCCGACGTCGATCGCCCGGAGGTTTGCCGCGCCGCGCATGTCCGGCAGGTCCCTGGACAGGTTGTTCGACGCGAGCACCAGCGACCTCAGCGACGGCATGCTCCCCAGGGACCCCGGCACGGCGCCCCCCAGCGAGTTGTTCCTCAGGCTCAGCACGGCCAGCGATGGCAGCGCCCCGACCCACGTGGGCACCTCGCCGCTCAGCATGTTGTCGTCGAGGATCAAGGTCTGCAGGCTCCGGAGCCGCGAGAGCCCTCTCGGGATGGGGCCGTAGAGGTAGTTGCCGCTCATGTTGACGATCTCCAGCGCGGCGAGGCGCTCGACCTTGCCCGGCAACGGGCCCCAGAGGCCGAGGCCGGAGAGGGTAAGTACCTTGAGGTCGGGGAGCCTGGACAGCGTGGTCACCAAGGCGCCGATGGAGAAGTTCATGGGGAGGGGAGGCGCGCCCGCGGCGCCGGCGATGTGCAGCTGCGTCACGGTGTCCCCGTAGCACACGACGGTGCCGCCGCCGCAGAAGTCGGTGGTCCGGCGCCAGTGGCTGAGCATTGGAGGGTGGTTCAGGAGCTGCTGGATCTTCAGGAGAGTCCAGGTCTGGGAGGCCTGCAGCTGCGTGGTTCCTGGGAGCAACGTGAGGAGCACTGACAGGAAGATGAGCAGGAGATGGCTCGGACTGGCCGCCATTGCTGAAGATTTCGTAAGTGTTAATTGCTGCTTGATCAGCAAGAACTGACCGGAGGAGGAGAGCGGAAAAAAAAAGGAGAAATTTAAGAAGCTGTACCTCCTAAACTAATCTTTGATGATTCTTTCCTCCTTTTATCAAGGACGGTACCAGCAGCAGTAGAATCAAGCTTTTGATGTGGGTTATGGGTACATAAAATTCATAGTTTTGGATGCGGAGGAGCAAAGCTGCTTCAGAGACAGGTGCAGGTGACCAGAAAGCAATGTGCAAAATGGCCTCCAAATCTCTCACAAAGATCTTGGCAGCAGACTACTACTTCCTCCCATCCCTAGCCAACAAAAAACCCAGTTGCTTGCTACTCTGTTGCCAGAACCTTGCAATCCTCGCTCCCTTGCTTCAAGAACTGGCAAGAGCAACACAAAAGACCAGCGTGTTGAACTACCACTTGGCGCCAGGATATAACTACTTGAAAAGAGAGCAAATAGACAAAAACTGAGCCTTACCTTGCAGTCACTGAAGCAGTCATTGAAGGGGCCAAGAAAATCTTCCTCAGATGACTGATGAACAAGACGATAATATACTGACCAGTGTGAGTGTCCTCTGATCTGGTACTACTACAACCTGTAGTTGTAGACTAGTATCACGGGGGTGGCAGAAGCAGAACCGTGAGGCAACTGGAGCCTGGAGCAACGGACAGGTAATCTCTCCAAAGGGTTGAGCTGGAAATTGGGAGCAGGCAAAGGACAACATGTACCAGTCCGTTGCTATCTTTTTCTTTCAACCCCACTCTTTATAGTAGCGTTGCCCAAAGGAAAAATATATCAGGTACTACGATGCCTCTTTGCTTTTTTGGGATTAGATTTTGATCTGAGCCTGTTCCAACTTCCAAGTGTGAGTAAGATATTGTGTTGCTTTATGTCTCACGAGTTCTCTAACTTTTTTAAGCTAGACGACAAGGGCTCATTTGAAACAAATTTTATAGCAATTTCATAGGATTGAAATTCTATAGATTTTTTTTCATGAAACCCTTTAGATTGTAGGATTGACTTTGAAAATTCATATATAAATCCTTTCTTTTCTCTATTTTTGGAGGATTTAAAACGTCCACACAAACCTTATGTTTTTATTTTCTTTGAGAAGTGCATTGCACCATGTCTTTTTATTTCTCCTCTTCTCTCTTTAATCAAGAAACATTTTCCTACAAAATTCCTATAGAGCATCTAAACAACACAATACATAATATCCAATTTCTATGTTTTTTTTGTTTCTGTGTTTTTTATGTCGTGTATTCCAAACAGGGCTTAAAGTCACCGTGAGCTTTTGTTTCGATAATGGTGTTGCCATTTGTCATGCCTGGGAACTGTACTATTGTAATGATTATTTCACAAACTTTTTCCCACTAAGTACTACTAATGGAGTAATACTTTGATAAGCCAGCCCTGAGCAGGAGCACAGTAGTAGTATTCGTTAGGACATGAAGCTATTATTGCACGGTAAACGTCTAGTAGTGTTAGATGATGCTTCTATCCTCCAAATGAACCTTTTGAAGTGACTGAGTACCTCATACGATCCCTTCTTTTTCCCTAACACCTACTGTTATCAAGTATGATGAACATGGGCCATTTTTTTCGTGTGCTTTTCCTTCTTTTCTTGGATTTATGGATTCTTCCTTTTCAGTAGTTTTTCATCGTGGGCCGTTTCCTGATTTCCCCTCTGCTTTGTTTAAAGCTAAGGGGAGCAGGGAAATCGAAGGATGCCCTCCATACCTTGAGCTCTTCAAACTACAAGAGCGATCTGATGTTTGTGATTTTTTTATAATGCATGCAAAGATAAAACCTTGTGAAATAAATGCCTATATCCTCTAGCTAACCTGGTCCCTTGTTGTAGTACTAGTGAATTGTCCTGCTTAGACCACACACAAACACTTGCTATCAGACTAAGTGAAGATCATGGTCAAGTGATCGTGGAGCTGATTATGCACCTAACGGTACTTGCAATTAATACAGTGGAGCAATGTGCATGTGCATGTTAATGCATGTAGGACAAATAAGAGTGAAAAAAACCACTAACATTTTTCAATTACCTAAGTGAAAAAGTAACACTGAATTATGCTCCTATAAGAACCTCATGTTGCATCATTTTTTTTTCTCAAAGGAACAAAGAAAATACACAAGTTAGCTAAGCTTGCTTTTTAAAAGACAACTACTCACCTTCTCTCCTGTAGTAGTGCTTACCCTTTTTCTGCCAAACATGTGTCTACTATTTCCCATCGTAGGAGAATCGAAAGCGTATATGGTATGATGCCCTACTACGACGATAGCAAGAGAGGCACCAACTTTTTACAGACTAGTCGCTCTTCATTTGGAAAATACTTTTGATAACTTTTGTAATATCAAATAAAGAAGGTAATTCCCTCAAAAAAGAGAAGGTAATGATGTTCAATTAGCTGGATATGATTCTCTTCTCCCTGCTTTTACAGTTGCAAACTCACGAGAGCGTTTGAACTCACAATTACCTGTTGATTAACCGGCCGACCAATCTACCAATGCAACCATTTCACGACACTGAAGTTAAACCACTAACTGGCTAACAGTTACCAGCAAAATTAACCGCAGAGGAATTACTAAATCTCATCAAGAAGATCGCAAAGAAATAAATCCAAGCAATTGTACCCTTCAATTAACACCAAAGTTTGTGATAGCACGCAAAGCAACGAATCAAACAAGCAAGCGATTAAATTGAGGCTATGCGTGCATGAAATACGTGTCAGAGTGGTCGAGGCGTAGCGTGTGCGTGGCTGAACCCGGCACGTACGGACGGGCTCCATTAACTGACGACGCCGGCGTCTGGTTTTAGCAGTGGTATGGTAGCTGGCGGTTTCCATGGCGCCATTACTCTCCTGAGACCGCGACTTCCTTAGTAGCAACGGTGTCATGTGTTTCAGGAACCGGTAGTAAATACCGTCGCCGCCGGGACACGTACGAAGTAACCGCCGTCGTACCGAGAAGAAATTAGTGCCTTCCTTTAGCCATGCGGGCGCACAGTGTACGTACGTGAACAGTACGCATGTCGTGTACAGATCGGATCGGCTGCAGCCATTCATGCGTGTCATGCAAACTATCCTAAGGTTAAAAAGATTGGAGCGCTCAGGTTGAGCAATCGATCTTCTGATGCGACGATCTGAGTTAGCATGCATTAACTAGTTTACCAAAAGGTCACCTCAAAACTAATAATGGAGGGCACGTTAGAAGCCACAGTAATAATAACATAATAGCTAGAGTACCAAGATTACTGCTACCCAGTGGATCCAGGATTTTATTGATGGAGTCATATTTGACACGCACAATCTAATAATTTTGTACAAACATCATAAATCAAATATATAAATTTAAATTTTGTCAAAAGCATGTGCAAATAGTGTAATATGATCTTATAACATCATAATTAAACACACAGGTACAAAATTAGCTGAAAGTACATTACAAATAGTTCAACAATGTCTAATGTCATAATAAATCCGACACATAGGTTTAAAATTCGTCAAAAGTACGAAATATAAATAGTTCAATAAATATGATTAAACTAAAAGATTATGATGTCGCCTAGAAAGGGGTGAATAGACAATTTAAAATTAATTATGATCTAGGCCGATTCTAATGTAGAGTTTAACTAATCGATTTTTCACACGTTCAAAGCCTAAATCAACTAGTCTCAATTAAGTGCACTAACATCCTATGTCTATGTCAAGGTTTACAATCCTCAAGTGACAAGCGGCAATGCAATTCTACACACGATAATTGCACAAATATAAACTGCAAGAATATAAAAGAGATTAGAGAGATAAACGATGTTTGATCTCGACGTTTGGATATCCACCAATACCCCACATCTCTATTGAGGAAGCAGAGTCATCTGGACCTAAACTTGCATCGAATCGCACTTTGCTCAATGAGGGTGCACCGAGCGAACCCCCTTCGCTATGGCTAGTTCCTTCCTCAACCCCGGAGATGGCGAGCTGCACAAGCACTTCACAAAGCTCTCGAGCCTTTTCACAAGCTTCTTAAAGAGATCGCTAAGTCAATACCATCAAGCTGACTAGGAGGAGGTAGCCTCCAAGAATAACAAGTTACAACTTGCCTCGCCTCACACTATACGTATAGCTCAATCGATTGCTCTCACACGCAAATGTTTCACCAAGTGCAATTCATGCACTTGAACTCTTGCCCCAACCGTCACAAGTTCAACACATGAACATGGAGGTGAACAACAACTCAAAGGCATTATCACAAGTGGCAAACGTTTTCTCCCAACCGGCCAACGGGGGTTGGCAAAAGCTATCGAAAATCTGTCTGAGTTGGACTGTCCAATCCCTAGTTCCAAAGGCTAGAAATATAGCCGTTAGTAGATAGTCAGACTATCCAACCCCCTTGGTCAACTCACAATCAACACCACTCGGAACCTACGAGATTATTTTACTTCGGGACAAAGAATTTCTCGAAACCCTTGGGAACATAATCCAGATAACGACCGAGGCCAACTGGGTGGGTTGGACTGTCCGACCCCCATGGGTCAAACTATCTGATCCTTCAGACAAACAACAATATCCATTGACCTGGTCAACTGTTCAACTGGGTTAGACTGTGCGACCCTGGAATCACCCACAGGCATCACTCCGTGGTCCACTATTCACGACCATGCTCGATAGCGTACGTGCATCACCCCATAATACACTATCCGAGACTTCATGCAACAGCCTACGGGCATCACGCCGCGGTCTGCTATTCATGGCCAACTCGATGGTATCTGTGAGTCATGTGATGACGTGTACATCTGTGTGATGAATATCTTGCCACTTTGTGTTGCGTTGAATTTGAGGTTGCATGAATTCGGTTTTGAATTTGTGGTTGATTGTTTGAGTTTCTCAATTTGTCTCAAAGAAAAATTGAGTGGATAAATGATTTTTCTCGACTGACTTGGGTCAAGTGGAAAACTTGTGCTCGCGACGCTTTGCTTGGTCCATTGTGTGCAGGTGCGAGTTGGGTGCGGCGATGGTTCGGCCATATGGACCGGCATGATAGCTTGGAGGGCTGAGATGCGGTCAAGGAGGTGGCGACGACATCGTGCAGCTTAAAAGCATGTACGCGGACGACAAGAAAGCGGGTGGAGACGAGACGTGAGGACCAAGTCAGTGCGAGGGCGTTTTGGTAAAAACGCAGAAACCACCGAAGCTCAACCAAGAAACTGCGGCGGCGGCCGGAAGTGGTTTAGGGTTGGTAGCTTAGGGTGGTAGAAAAATCGAGAGGTGGCTAAGCTATTTAGACGCTTTGAGATGCGTGCTAAGTAACTAGGGCCATTAGGGCATGAGGCCCAAGAGTGGAAGAGGGGGTTGTCCCTCCCCACTATAAATAGGTGATTAGGGTTTCTTAACCCTTTGACCCTTTTGATGAGATTATGAGAGCTGCACTTAGAGAGTGCTTTGCCTAAGATGAGAGGCATGTAAAAACACTAAAAAATCCACGAAAATCAATACAAAAAAATTTCCAAGGAAAGCCATGAGTCTCCCCTTGTGATTGTGAGTTTTTCTCTTTTTGCTCTTTGGATTTTCGTTCGTCTCCTTCCCTCATGGATTGATTTGTTTCTTGAGGTTTGTTTGGTGGAATAGATTGTTAGGACGTGTGGGATGTCTCTATGTTGATTGAATATCAAAATCCCTCACAAGTCCTAAGGATCAATTGATTTGATTTCGTGCAAGTTCTTCATCTCGTTTGTTTTTGGAACAGCGGTTAGTAGATTGGGGTTTTCTCTCAGCACAGATGAGCTTTTGAGGTGATTCTAATTGGAACAGCTCCGTAAGTCTTTTGCTTACCTCTGTGCAAAATTTCATCCAATTCCGTTGGGTGGATCAAAATCTGCGAACGTTTTACCGAGCGACAATCTGCTGTTTCGCAAAAACCGGAAGTTCCGATTTTTACACCGGAAGTTCCGATCCATATCGGAAGTTCCGATCCAGGAATCGGAAGTTCCGATTTTTCCAGAATGTTTGAAACTGGGGTAGCACCGGAAGTTCCGGCTACATCGGAACTTCCGATATTCACACCGGAAGTTCCGATCTGGCTGTTTTTTGTCACTTTTCTCAATTCTTCTGTCGATTGTTTTTTTCCGCTGTATTCCTTAGTTTGATCACAATTACTAATCAATAGTTTGTGTGTTCTAATCTTTAGAAGAAATTTTTAATTCGACATTCACCCCCCCCTCTGTCGGAAGCCGGCGATCCAACAAGTGGTATCAGAGCCCGGTCTCGCTTCTTTATAAGCTTTGACCGGCTTTGCGAGCCATGGCTTCCCACGGATACTCGACTCGTCCTCCTGTCTTCAATGGGACGGACTGGGAGTTCTGGAAAAATCGAATGAAAATTTTTATCCAGTCAGAGGGACTTGCTATTTGGCAAATCATCGAAAGGGATTTTGCTCTTCCTGCCGAAGTGACGGCTGCAAATCAGGCTGATGTTGAAAACAATTGCAAGGCCATCAACTATTTGCTTTCTGGTTTGGATAGGAAGGAGCATGAGCGGGTTGCTCATCTTGATACCGCTCACAAGATTTGGTCGACCTTGATCACCTATCATGAGGGGTCCGACCAAGTCAAGATTGCTCGAGCGGATCAATACAAAGTTGAATACAATCGCTTTGAGCAACGCTCTGGGGAATCAATTTCTGAACTTTTTGAGAGATTTGAAAGAATTGTGAATAAGCTCAGGAGTGTGGGAGTGAGGTACACTGACTCAGAGATGGCTAGGCATGTGTTGAACACATTAGAGCCCGCTTTTGAAGTGCGGAAGATTGCCATCCAAGAGTCTGCCAATCTTGCCACTCTCACACTCGATCATCTGTTCTCCAAGCTCTCTACTCATGAGATCACTTCGGAAAACAGAAATGGTTCTAAGTCCAAGACTTTGGCTCTTGTTGGGAACACTTCCTCGGATCCATCGGGGATAGTGTCTCCTAGTGTCAACTCCGACACTTGCTTGATTTCTTCTTCTGGACTGTCTCTTGCAGCCTTGTCTTCTTTGTCTGATGATCAGCTTGAATCTCTTCCCGAGGATGAGCTTGCGTTATTTGCAAAACGCTTCTCTAGGGCATATAAGAATGTGAGAAATAGGAGAAGGAAATCCTCGGACATCACCTGCTATGGATGTGGTGAGAAAGGCCACATCCGATCCGAGTGTCCCAATCCTAAAGAGAGGAACAAGTTTGCTTCTAAATTTCAGGACAAGAGAAGGAACAACTTTGGATCAAGGCCCAAGATGCGTGAGGCGGAGAAGAATTTTCGTCGAGCTCTCGCCGCTTTTGAAGATAGCGACAACAGCTCCAACTCTTCTTCATCTTCCTCTTCCTCAAGCGAGGATGAACCGGAGCCGCCCAAGCACAAGAAGAAAGGGAAGAAGAAGGTAGAACATGGCTTCACCGGCATGTGCTTTATGGCGAGATCCGAAGAAGAGAGCGACGACGGAGATCTTGAAAGCGATGTAAGTTGCACCTTCGATGAGCTCAGTGTTAGGCATGATAAACTGCTTGATATGTTTGATGTGCAAAATGATGCCTTGTTTGCTTCAATCAAGAAATCTAAAGACCTGTCTAAGAAAGTTAATTCTCTTACACTAGAAATTGCTAAACTGAAAAGTAATGAGGATGAGTGTGCTAGTTGTGATGTTTTACACAAAGAATTCCTCGAAGCTAAAGATGCTCATGCTAGTGTAAGTGAATTGCTTCAGTCAGCCATGATTGAAATTGATAAACTTAAGTCGAGCCCTTGCTCCTTTTGTGTTTCTAAGGATGACAACTTAGATTCTCTTAGAAAAGAAATTGACATGCTTAAGACTTCACATGCTAGTTTGCCTTCTTGTGGATCTCTAGGATGTTCCTCTAGCTTAGCACCTCTGGATGAGTTGAATGAGATGAAATTGTGCTTTGCTATAGGTTTCACATTGCATATAACTGTCATCCAAGAGCTTATGGTCTATAAGGACAATCTAACCAAGCTTAAAACTGTTTATCTTGCTGGTTGCATTGTTCACTCATTTCATGCTAATGAACTCAAGAATGCTAAGAATCAACTTGCAAGCATTAGTTCTAAGAGCACTCAAGAATCTTCCCCATGTTTAAGATGCAAGTATTTGGAAGATAGAAATAAAGAATTGAATCAATCTGTGCTTGAAATGAGAAGACCAGTGTGTGATAAATGCTCTGAACTAGTTGAAGAAAATCAGGACCTAGGAAGACACATTTCTGAGCTTTACAGAAAACTCACTTTGGCTAATGCTACTGCTTCTAAGTTACCTGTTGATGTTTCTCATGCTGTTTCCTCTACTTGCACATTTTGTCATGAGCTTGAGAATGATGTTTCTGCTATGCATGCTGCATTTAGAGAGAGGTTTAAGAAAACAGTAGCTGAAACATGTAGCATCGCCTGTGTGTCTTGTGAGTCTCTAAAACTTGAACTAGGAGCATACAAAGAAAAATATGAGAAAGCTGTTAGAGTGTCAGCTTCAGGAGCTTGTCTTACCTGTGCTTCTTTGCTTAGGGAAGTTGATTACTTCAAGAAAACTTTGGTGAGATTTTCTGGAGGTAGAAAAGAACTTGACATGATCTTAGACAAGTCTAGAGTTAGCTCAGGCAAAGGTCTAGGTTTTGATCATGTGGAAGAAAATAAGAATCACCCTCCTCATCCCATTGGTTCTCTTAGTAGAGGTTTGATTGCAATAGCTCAGGGGGAGAGGGGAACAGTGTTCAAGTCAGGTGGCTATCTGGATTCATCTCTTAAGGACAAGAGTGCTTCAGCTTCAGTTGGTGCTACCTCGCAAAGGGTAAAATACCAATGCACTCATTGTCATAAGGATGGTCACTTAGTTGAGTTCTACTTTCGACGTCTCAAGGAGGAGCGTCGTGACCGTGTTCGTGCTCTTAGGGGTATTCAACGACGCAACAATGCGTTGAGTGCTCCTAAGACACACACGAGGCCTCAACATGTTGAGGTTTCTGGTAGCTCTAGCAGGCGACAGGGTTTAGGTCGCTTAGAGTTCTCTCGCCGTCCTCTTGGAGGTGATTCACGTGCTCCGGTGCGTGACATTCCTCCGCGGCGCGTTCTAGGTCAGGATCGTAGAGGTGCTCAGGGTGTTGCATTGCATACTAATCACTCACGATCTTTTGTTCCTTTTCAGCGAGTGGCTCAGTACTGGATTCGAAAATCTTTGCTTACTAACCCCAGTACTGAGCCCACTCGTTTTTGGTCTTTGGTATAGGTTGGCCGGCGAGGGTTGGTGAACAGGTGGCTCGTTGATTCCGGGTGTTCACGTCACATGACCGAAAGCTCAAAATGGTTCACCTCCCTCAACAAGACGTCCGGTGATGAGTACATCACTTTTGGAGATGACTCCCGTGGACGTGTGACACACAAGGGCGCAGTGCGAGTCAACAACAACAACATTCTCAAAGATGTTGCCCTTGTGAGTAAACTGAAATACAATCTCATTTCTGTTTCACAGCTCATTGATGATGATTATGAGGTGTGTTTTAAGAAGAATGGATGTCGTGTTCTTGATTCTTCGGGTACACTTGCTTTTGGTATTTCTCGTCCCGGTAGAGTTTTTGCTGCTGAGTTTAGTTCTTCTGAGTCTAGGTGTTTTCTTGCAACTAGTTCTTCAGTGTTTCAACTTTGGCACCGACGTTTGGGGCATGTTGGTTTTGACCACTTGACTAGAGTTGGCAGCCTTGACCTTCTGAGAGGTTTGCCCAAACTCAAACCAGTCAATGATTTGGTATGCGCCCCATGTCGTCATGGCAAACAAGTTGCCGCTCCTCATCCACCTGTCAATCAGGTGAAGACCGATGGACCCGCTCAGTTTTTACACATGGACACTGTAGGTCCAGCTCGGGTTCGATCGGCGGGTGGGAAGTGGTATGTTCTTGTCATTGTTGATGACTATTCTCGGTTTTCTTGGGTGTTTTTCATGGAGCACAAATCTGAGGCATTTGAGTTCTTTCGAGATTTGGCTTTGAGGCTTTTGAATCTTTTTCCTGGCTCTTTGAAGGGAATTCGCAGTGATAATGGGTTAGAATTCAAGAATGCTTCTTTCGCAGATTTTCTTGCTGATCGTGGTGTTGAGCACCAATTCTCCACTCCACGCACCCCACAGCAAAATGGTGTTGTGGAGAGGAAGAATAGAACTTTAGTTGAGATGGCAAGAATGATGCTTGATGAGTATGGCACATCGCGATGGTATTGGGCCGAGGCCGTCAACACCGCTTGCTATGTGTCAAATCGAGTTTTTCTGCGTTCTTCTCTGCACGTGACATCTTATGAGCTTATGTTTGGGAAGAAGCCAAATGTGTCCCATCTTAGGGTTTTTGGCTGCAAATGTTTTATCCTGAAGAAGGGCCTTCTCGACAAGTTCGAGTCGCGCACTTCTGATGGTATCATGCTTGGATACCCTGGACATTCGAAAGGACATCGAGTGCTTAATCTTGAGACTAACACCATTGTTGAGTCCTGTGATGTGACTTTTGATGAGGCTAGCTCTGCTAGACCCGAGCTTTCAGGTGTTTCACAGGAGTCCGAGTCGATCTTCCAGGATGAAGATGACTTTGAGAGTGGCGTGGGCCGTGCCCCCACTTCTCAGGCGGCAGCTGTTGGTCCACCAGTTGTCTCTTCGACAGTAGCTGAGGGTCCAGCACCGACAACTTCATCATCGGCGGTGGCACCTTCTTCACCGGCAGCTCAGCTTCCTACCTCTTCTACAGCTGAGGTAGAGGCTGCCGAGGCTACCTCCACTCAAGTTCCAGATGAGCTCGGGGGTCCACAACGCCTCCAGAAGGATCACCCTCCAACACAGATCATCGGCGACATCTCTGAGCGTGTAACTCGCTCCAGGTCCATTCCCTCCTCAGAGCTTGTGCATTCTGCTTTTGTTGCATCTTTTGAGCCCAAAGATATAGGTCATGCACTTTCTGATGATAGTTGGGTCAATGCCATGCATGAGGAGTTAGAAAATTTTGAAAGAAATAAGGTTTGGACGCTTGTAGAGCCTCCACTTGGTCACAATATCATTGGAACCAAGTGGGTGTTCAAGAACAAGCAAAGTGAGGATGGCATTGTTGTTCGCAATAAGGCTAGACTCGTAGCCCAAGGGTTTAGTCAAATAGAGGGTTTTGATTTTGATGAGACCTTTGCACCAGTAGCTCGCTTGGAGGCTATACGCATTTTGCTTGCGTTTTCAGCTTCTAAGAAATTCAAACTTTATCAAATGGATGTGAAAAGTGCATTTCTTAATGGTTTCATTGAAGAAGAAGTCTATGTTAAACAACCTCCAGGATTTGAGAACTCTAAATACCCTAACCATGTGTTCAAACTGTCCAAGGCTCTCTATGGTCTTAAGCAAGCTCCTAGAGCTTGGTATGATAGACTTAAGAGCTTTTTGATTCAAAATGGTTTTGAAATGGGGAGGGTAGACAAAACTTTGTTTCTTCTTAGGCGTGGCAATGACCTTCTGATAGCACAAATCTATGTGGATGATATAATCTTTGGTGGCTCCTCTAATGCTCTTGTGTCCAAGTTTTCTGAGATGATGAGCAGGGAATTTGAGATGTCTATGATGGGTGAACTTCAATATTTCTTGGGATTACAAATCAAGCAGACGAAGGAGGGCACCTTTGTCCATCAGGCCAAGTATACAAAGGATTTATTGAAGAAATTCGGGATGAGCGATGCCAAGCCAATCAATACCCCGATGTCTACTGCAACATCACTTGGTCCTGATGAAGAAGAAGAGGCGGTGGACCAGAAGGAGTTCAGAAGCATGATCGGCTCCCTCCTCTACTTGACAGCGACAAGACCGGACATCCAGTTCGCTGTTTGCCTATGTGCGAGGTTTCAAGCCTCGTCGAGAGACTCCCACCGGCAAGCTGTGAAGCGCATCATGAGGTATCTTCAATCATCCCTTGAATTTGGACTTTGGTATTCATGCTCTTCTGTTCTTGGGATTCGGGGTTTTTCTGATTCAGACTTTGCCGGGTGTAAGATAGACCGCAAGAGTACTTCTGGCACTTGTCATCTTCTTGACACTTCTCTTGTTTCATGGTCTTCTAGAAAATAATCTTCTGTTGCACAATCTACTGCTGAAGCTGAGTATGTTGCAGCCGCTAGTTGTTGTAGTCAGATTCTTTGGATGATTTCGACTTTGCGGGATTTTGGGTTGTCTTTTGATAGTGTTCCACTGTTCTGTGATAACACTAGTGCTATTAATATTGCTAAGAACCCAGTGCAACACTCTAGGACTAAGCATATAGATGTGCGGTTTCATTTCCTGAGAGACCATGTTGAGAAGGGTGATGTAGTGCTTACGTTTGCTGACTCTGAAAATCAGCTCGCGGATATCTTTATCAAGCCATTAGATCCCACACGATTTTGTGCACTTAGAGGGGAGTTGTGGATTGTTCATCCCCATGGGTTGGTTTGAGGGGGAGTCTTCTCATTGTGTATCATAGTGTAATATAGTGCATTTTGCATCATTTGTGATATATCATGTGCACTTTACATGTTCACGAGCTTTGTCTATTATCCTTGATGAAACAATGAGTTCTACGAGTCCGCTATATGCCATATTCTGAGTGTCTAGCTCATTTTACCATATTTTGATATGTGTTCTCAAGAATCAGTGATGCTAGCTTAATTGGACCACAACTTGAATTTAAATCTTTGATCTACTAATGAGTTGCCTGCTAGGGAATCCGTTGTTTTTGAATCTGCTCATGGCTCTAGTATTGCAACTATGATCTTTGTGTATGACTGGTCAAAGATAGGACTTCATGGTAATCTTGATTAGGACTGCTAGTGACTTTACATGCCTAGGCTTTTGTGGCTCGGGTCGGAGAATGCCTAGTGTTATCAAAAGTCACTAGTCTTTGCTCTACATGCTTGAAATCTATCATATGCTAATGTGAAAAATGCTCAAATAGGGATGAATCACTCAAGGTACTTGCTCGTGCAGGAGGTAGTACTTTGGTTGTGGCTAGTCCAAATAACCATGTGGACTCCATGTGAAAAAGTCAGGATGAATCACTCAAGATACTTCCTCGTGCAGGGGGTTGTATTTTGGTTGTGCCTAATCCCTTTAATCATGTGATTACTTAATTCAGCATGTGGTAGAGTATTTTGGTCCTAATCTTGATCAGTTGTCCTCCTAGTCATGGCTTAGCGCTAGGTTGTCATACTTCACTCATGCTTCGAGTCATTGCAATTGTGACTACCTAGTCTGGCGCTCATTACTAGTGAACTCTTTAATATGCTAAGAACTTGATTTGCTAGCTGCTCTTCTTGGTCTACATATCTTCTTATGGTTTGGTGAGCACCTATGTGGCATATTAGCATTTTTTGTGTCTCATCCTGGATAATCTTCAAAGCTCGCTTAAACTGAAAAATCAAAAATTCCATGCATACATGTTTATCTTTGGTATTCCATCATTGCCTAGTCTACGAGGGAGGCGTGATTTCCCTTGATGACTATAGTGCCAAAGGGGGAGAAATAGTAGTATCAATCATACCTTGGCACTTTTACGAGATAGGCATGTGTGTGTATCTTTTGAAAAGTGCTTTGTTCTGGAGTAGATCAGAGATATATGAGTTATAGGAGTGAGGGGGAGTCTCAGGGTTTATGTTTTGCCTTCACTCAACACTTTTGATCTTACTCCTGTTAACATTCACTTGGCCCGGTACTTGCTTTCTCTTTCTTATGGCCAAGTTTGAATTCTTGCAACTTGATTGCTTTTAATTCCTTAAACCAACGCAAATTTGATTGATTGAGAGATGTTGGCAATATATTCATCAAGGGGGAGATTGTGAGTCATGTGATGACGTGTACATCTGTGTGATGAATATCTTGCCACTTTGTGTTGCGTTGAATTTGAGGTTGCATGAATTCGGTTTTGAATTTGTGGTTGATTGTTTGAGTTTCTCAATTTGTCTCAAAGAAAAATTGAGTGGATAAATGATTTTTCTCGACTGACTTGGGTCAAGTGGAAAACTTGTGCTCGCGACGCTTTGCTTGGTCCATTGTGTGCAGGTGCGAGTTGGGTGCGGCGATGGTTCGGCCATATGGACCGGCATGATAGCTTGGAGGGCTGAGATGCGGTCAAGGAGGTGGCGACGACATCGTGCAGCTTAAAAGCATGTACGCGGATGACAAGAAAGCGGGTGGAGACGAGACGTGAGGACCAAGTCAGTGCGAGGGCGTTTTGGTAAAAACGCAGAAACCACCGAAGCTCAACCAAGAAACTGCGGTGGCGGCCGGAAGTGGTTTAGGGTTGGTAGCTTAGGGTGGTAGGAAAATCGAGAGGTGGCTAAGCTATTTAGACGCTTTGAGATGCGTGCTAAGTAACTAGGGCCATTAGGGCATGAGGCCCAAGAGTGGAAGAGGGGGTTGTCCCTCCCCACTATAAATAGGTGATTAGGGTTTCTTAACCCTTTGACCCTTTTGATGAGATTATGAGAGCTGCACTTAGAGAGTACTTTGCCTAAGATGAGAGGCATGTAAAAACACTAGAAAATCCACGAAAATCAACACAAAAAGATTTCCAAGGAAAGCCATGAGTCTCCCCTTGTGATTGTGAGTTTTTCTCTTTTTGCTCTTTGGATTTTCGTTCGTCTCCTTCCCTCATGGATTGATTTGTTTCTTGAGGTTTGTTTGGTGAAATAGATTGTTAGGACGTGTGGGATGTCTCTATGTTGATTGAATATCAAAATCCCTCACAAGTCCTAAGGATCAATTGATTTGATTTCGTGCAAGTTCTTCATCTCGTTTGTTTTTGGAACAGCGGTTAGTAGATTGGGGTTTTCTCTCAGCACAGATGAGCTTTTGAGGTGATTCCAATTGGAACAGCTCCGTAAGTCTTTTGCTTACCTCTGTGCAAAATTTCATCCAATTTCGTTGGGTGGATCAAAATCTGCGAACGTTTTACCGAGCGACAATCTGCTGTTTCGCAAAAACCGGAAGTTCCGATTTTTACACCAGAAGTTCCGATCCATATCGGAAGTTCCGATCCAGGAATCGGAAGTTCCGATCCAGGAATCGGAAGTTCTGATTTTTCCAGAACGTTTGAAACTGGGGTAGCACCGGAAGTTCCGGCTACATCGGAACTTCCGATATTCACACCGGAAGTTCCGATCTGGCTGTTTTTTGTCACTTTTCTCAATTCTTCTGTCGATTGTTTTTTCCGCTGCATTCCTTGGTTTGATCACAATTACTAATCAATAGTTTGTGTGTTCTAATCTTTAGAAGAAATTTTTAATTCGACATTCACCCCCCCCTCTGTCGGAAGCCGGCGATCCAACAGTATCTCTATCAAACAGCCCACGAGCATCACCTTGTTGTCCACTGTTCATGGTCATGCCACCAATGGCCTCGGGAGCATCACCTCGCTATCCGTTGTCCACGGTTCCACCATCCAAAGGTGTCAAACATAAAGTTCACACAAGAAGACAACAAGTCTTATGACATGGATAGTATACACCATCAAGGTGATCAATCCACTCCTCAAAGACATTTATGAGAACAAGGCACTTTGTCTCCTCATTTGTAAAAATTATTTGCAGCATCTAGAGACACAAGCACAAGCACAACACATGAGCTATTACGCATAAAGCAAGGTAACCATCTAGTCAAGACCCCTCTTGATAGTACAGTTACCTATGCTAGTAACACAGTCTCCTCTAACATCTGAGGCCGGTAAAACTAGAAACATCTAGCTAGGCGTATATTTGCCTTGAGCACTCCATTAGCTTAGTCCATCTTCACTTGAGTGCACTTTCATAAACAATCATTTAAAATTGATCACATGTATTATTTCTCAACTTTGTTCTTCAATAGTTTCACCACATGAATATACTTTGAACACTCGTTGAATATACTTGAATGCTCGTCGTTGCCACCCTTGGACGCAATATCTATTCGAGAAGCATGTACACCGACCATATCTTTGAGCTTATGAGCTTTGGTTTTCTTTTTTTTTGGCTGAATTTACATGTAAATACGAGCTACTCTTAAGTCTTTTGCAATTTCTTTGGAGTGCCATGGTGCCCCTCCAGTTCACAAAAAATTTACCACTAATTTCTAGTATGATATTTTTATAAAATCTAACAAAATTATGATATTATGAAAGTAATTTTAAGACAAATAAACACATATAATTTTCAAATATCTAATTTAAATATTTTAAAAAATATCGGTGATCAAAACTTCTAACTAGAACTTTGTCTGAAATATCATTTTTTTTAACTGGAGGGAGTATTATTTACGCCGCCTCGTGAAAGAGCATGCTTGTAACCAGGCCTTTTTGCTGTGACAGCTAAACAAGAGAGGAAATGGAAGCTTCCGGGCCTCGGTCTGCATTTATACACGCTGCAGGTTACGGTTAGTGAGGACCAGTTGCACTATGGAGCATGGACAATGGAGTGTGGAAGAAGGAAAGAGATGGAAAATAGGCTTTGGAGATTAGATCCAGCACGAAGGTTGGGGCCCGGATGAGTTCCGGGTGCGTAGACATGTGTAGCGCAGGAGAGCCAGGCCCTGGGTTCAATCCCCACCTATGGTTATGGCATGGGTGAAAACACCTGAAAAAACAGACGTCAATGATTAAATCCAGTGCAATGACAATGTCAAAGATTTCACACTTGCATTTGAACAACTTTTTAGGACGTAATAATAGGCTGGTTCGAGTTGCATCAGTGACCAGTGTAGAGTTCACATGGACCATGCCCTCGCTGCTGGCCCATGTGGAACTACATACGGCGACGACGATGATTGCTCAGTGGAAAGGAGCACTAGAGATTCTAATCTCATCTTTATGATGATGAAATCACGACCTCTGGGCTCTGGATCAAAGTTGAGAGACACATCCTTTCCACTCGATGCCAAAAAAGAGAATAGCGCAAGCCTTATCAGCCAATGCTCCACTTGTCCTGTCTCTAACATGCTAATAACACGACAAGATATTTCGCATTTCCTTAGGCTTTTAGCCATGGCTCACTTGTTACTGACGTAGCACAAAACAGCTACAGGACCTGTGACAACATAGTAACAACTACTAGAGCTAAACCCCAACATGGGTGTGCAAGATCAAGCAATACATCATTCAGATGTACCCCGGCGCACAAAATTTAAACAAATCAACGAGCCGAGCTAAAACACAGGCATCTACTTGAAGTTAATCATGGTCAATTCGGTTAACCGAAAGTACGGCATCAAATGCTTGTCCAGAACGGAGTTCAAGTCGCAATTCGAATCTAAGTATATTGCAGAACGTCCAGCAAGGAACTACTTTGTCCAAGGTAGCACATTCGAAATGATTGGTAAGGTTGAATCCACAAACCGTCTGGTACCTCAAATGTTGATAGGAAAGTCAGTCTAAAATAAACGCATAAACAAAAATATGGTTAAAAGAGGTATAAAAAAGTTTTATTCAAATTTTCATACTGCATGATGAAGTTTTCTCTATGGTGTTACCAGAGAAGTGGCGATGCTACATAGGTGCAATGGCAAGCACCGCGTAAGTTCGTCAACATATCAGTTGACTAAACAAACGATACAGGTATGTTATTACACAGATATGTAGCAGATTCAGTAACACGATTGTTCACGGTACAAAGTTATAAGATGCCTCTTATCCTTCCACATAACTTATCGGCACATGTTTGCATTTATGTTCACCGGCATACAATGAATTTGTCGACATGATTGCCTGTCACTGTCATAAGACACTGACAGAAAATAACAAAAGTTACAACACGCAATTTATTAGTTCATACAAGTTACAACACGCAAAATCCATGGTGTTTGTAAGAACTTATTAGTCGCAAGCTAAAACTAAGCTCAAACATCTAAGTTCCTCACAGTTATTTTCGGTTGCTTGCTGGAAAAATGTGCAATTTCCTTCACACAGTTTCGAAATGGCAACCAATGAGGTGTGATCAACGTAATCCAATAACCGTATAGGCCAGTAAAACAAAAATTTACAGCAAAAAAATCGAAGAGGCCAATGATGAGCTAAAACAACAGCAAAGAACTATGGGGAAAATGTATGCCACTGTCTCCTGCCATAAACAACAAACAAAGAATACAATAAGAATGACTTGTTAAGTTAAAAGTTTAACAGCATTTCTTTAAATGCATCTATCTGGAAAAGATATCAGGTCATGAAACTGGTTTCACATTGAAGAAGCAGTACACAAGGGGTTTGGTACAGTCGACACTATGGCAATGGCAAGTGCTGCACAACCTTCGGTTGACTAACATCAATTTGGGTGTCCCAAAGTGGCTTATAAATGTTGATGTAGCTCATTGTAAGTGAATTAGTTAAACACCAAGCTAGCCTATTAATTCCCATTCCACGATAGTTATGCCCAAGCAATGCAGATGGCTGTCAGGCCTATACAGATCTTGACAGCTTGGAGTGAGCATAGCAATTGTGGAGTGAACACTACTACAATATAATGATTGAATGTGATTTATGATGAATTGATGGCATGGCTTTGTTTGACAGTATGTTACGTGGCAAGAGCACATCGCTGGCCAGAATTGGAAACATCCATGAGCCATGGGGACATCAGGGAAGGCAAACTTCACAGCAGAAGCATAAAGCATTTGACTCCCAGAGACCACGTTCTTGTGTTTAAGGCATATTAACTGCTGTGAAGAAAGTCTCTTAGGCTACTAAGAGAAAATTGGCACGCACAGAAGAAATATATTGACCTTAAAATTCAGGATCTCTCTCCAAATGTAGGAAATATTGCACCCTGGCATTCAGAGTCATACCAGGAATGCTCTACTGTGCCTTTTAATAGTTGCACTAATCATCATTACGTGTTCCATTAGTGAAAGTTCAAAAAATTAAACTTTGTACGCGAAGAATTTGAAATGAATGTATCCCAAATACATGCCGCTGCATCTAAGCCTTTGGGCATTCAGGGTTTTAGGTAGCACCATGGCACGCTTTGAATTCAAGGGAAGTCTAGCCAATTCAAGGGTTCCAATGTTACGACCAATGCACAAAGCAACTTGTATGCCTAACTGTAAATACCACTTGACTTTGGTTGTTCAGATTCAAGCTTTACCGATCAACAGGTTGAAGTAATACAAACTAGTAGTCCATTATTTAAAGGACCAGAAGCAAAGCAATACACCATACATTAACAAAGTACAGCACTATAAACCAGATTATATAAGTCTAAAATCTAAATAGATCCCAAGTGCAGCATCTATGCACCAAAGAAAAAGAGAAGGAAGAGCAGAACAAAACCATGATATTCAACCAATAAATAAATAGTTAAAGCCAAGAATAATTCAGTTAACTCTACTGAGCCTGGTCTGGATGGTATATAATCTTGCGGTTGAAATTACTGTGAAGTTGAATCGATAAAATGCATAAGCTGTTGGTAATTAGACGGCATTAACTGTTATACGACCATAAGTCCATGACATACTAGCATACACCAATACACCATCAATCACCTAATGAAGCAATTGTAGAGCTTTTGAAACCTCACTGTTAAGCAATATTTACTGCGGTGGGTTCTCCCCAGGTCGCTGTGACGATGGCATCCCTGGCCTCGGTGGTGGCCCAGGCATTCGAGATCTCGGATGGCCCATCAGAGGTGGCGGTCAACTCATGAACTGCTGCTGAGGCGGTAGTCCACGGGGGAACGGCATGGGAGGTGCCCCCGGCGGCCGCTGGAACTGCATCGGCATCAGTGGTGGTCGCCCCATTGGCGGCTGCCCCGGGAACGCCGGCGGCGGGCGCACCACCTGGGGGTACGCTACCGGCTGCGCCAAGAGGTTCGGCATCGGCGGGCGCGAGATCTGCGGCCGCATCATGCCGGGCGCGGGCCCGCCAGCCCGGGCTGGGCCTGGAGGAGCGGGCCGGTGGGGGACCCCTCGTCCGGCGGCGCAGCCCACTCCGGACCCCGCTATGGCACCGGCCTTGGCGCGTCAATCATCCGGGGGTGGCGGGTCCTCGACGGTCAGGGAGACGACCTCCTCGCCGCGGAGAGGACGAGCCAGAGCGTGCTGCGGTCCGCCCGGTCGCCGAAGGCCCTCGAATACTTCGACGGCGGTAGCCTGCGGAACTCCTCGCAATCCCCGAGGACGACGTTCATGTGGCGATCGAAGGTCATGAACTTGCCGACCATCTGGCGGCCGTCCTGGATGGTGACGCGCATACGGTGGTCGACATCGTGGCCGATCGAGCGCCTACGATGGCGGGCGGGCGGCCGCTGGCGAGGTCTGGGGTTTAGGGTGGCAAAAATTTAGGTCCGTTCGGTCGCAGGGACGAAAAATAATGGGTTCAAACCTTGACAGTGTTAGGGTCATTCAAGTTAAATGGCGATGGGACGAATCAATTTTTGTATTTAGTTAAAAGAAAGAGAATAAATATAAGGAAATTAATTTAGTAGATTATACATTTTATTTTTATTTTTATTAATTAATCATACTCTAATTAACATATAATAATACTTATCAAAGCTAATATTAACATAAAAGAACAACATGCTAACTATCATTAATTATACACCAATAAATACGTTAAACATACACTAGTCAATATACTTACACTTAGCGATACTAATCTTGCATTAAGAGTACTAATAACTAATAAAATATATTGATTACCGTACTTATTTATTAATAATCATAATTAAATAAAGGTAGCGCTTTCATTCGGCTAAAAATAATCGGTTCACTCTATTTTGCATATTTGAGGAATATGAGTACTTCCTCTGTTCACAAATGTAGGTCATTGTGGAATGCGTACAGTTGACTTTTTAAAATTTTAATCACTAATAGGTGTAAAAAGACAATGATACACTTTATAAAAATAATGCCATTAGATTTCTCTCGTGAAATCCTTCCATTCTATGCATTTAGTATTATTTTATAACATATTATGAATGAAAATTATAATCAAAATCTTGTATTGGAGAGTGTAAAAAATCAAAAAGACTTATATTTCCGATCAGAGGAAGTATTTCTTAAGTTGATTGTTCCTTAACTATATCATCCTTTCAATCAAACATAGAGATAGACTCCAAAAAGATAGATAGCCCTAACCCATTCACATTCATCCCTCCAACTACATATACCCTTAAATTTGGGATGGAACTTGAAACGAAAAATATGCCTCATAGAGAGAGAGTGGCGGTAGAAGTCCCTGGAAATGTGTGGGCTGTTGTTTTGAAACTTGGGCTTATTGGCGAGGGGGCCTTCAAGAAAAGCAAAATTTGACCAGCGCTTGGCCAATAAGTTGGGCTGTGTTGCATTGCAATTGAGCTCACCGGTCATACATCTATACTTCTATATCTATACAGCTTATAATAATTTGAGTTAGGATGTAATATTTTTGATCTAAACTGTTTATAATATTTAATTTAATTTTATAAATCCAAATTCAATGGCTGATAGCGAAAGTTAGATTAACACATGTAATCGCTCCTGTATTAATTCCTCCTAATTATTCTCTAACTTTTATTCTCGTTTCGTCTTAATTACTCCGTATAAAATTATTGCTCAGAATTGACAGATATTTCATATTTTTTTCCTTTGAGTGGTTTATGGGAATTTTTTTAGTAAATTTATATTTTAAATATAATTTTCCTATTAAATGAATATACATTTCATAAAATATATATTACAAAAGTCGTATTATACGTGTGCAGAGTTGCTAGTCTCACAAGATGTACACTTAAAAAAAAACGTATCACAAAACCACATAACTGCATTTTGTGGCATACAACGTTTCACATAGCTACATTTTTAAGCTTAACAATTCTCACCAATTGGGATCACTGGTCATATGCACTTTGCATCACAATCCCGCTGACGTACACAAACTGCTACTGCTACGCTGGCGGCTCTTAAAATCACAGCTCGCTGAGGATCGCAACGTTGGAATCCAAGCTAAACCAACCTATAAAGAAACCTTCGGCGTGGTTAAGGGTGAAAACGGTTCAGAATCGGTCGGAAATAGACTAGACCATATTTGTTTTTGAATATTTTAACGGAAATAAAAACAAATTTGGAAACCCCGGATTTAGATACGGATACGAATAGTGTTGGATACGAATACGGTGCGAACACAGAACAGAAACGGATATTTATCAGACACAAAAACGGAAAAACCCCTGGAACTATTCATAGAAATACAACGGAAGGAATAATTCAATTTCTTAATATTCATAAATTATAATATCATCAATAGATTGTTCAGAATAAAGTTTTGACAACATAACAATAGTAAAATACCACCGAGAACTTGAATCATATGGTGCATGATAAAATAACAGTTCCGTTATGGTAAATAGCAGTCCACAAATGTAACAAACTGATTTTTGGTAAATTTTAAAACTTTTATCTACAAATAAGTACGGGAAAATTTCCTGGATGTTTTCTCGAATTAATAAAGCTTAATTGAAAATTTTCTAATTATTTTACTTTTAAATTGACTAACAAAACATTAATATTTAGTTGAAATTTTTTTATTTGTCTTCTGAACATTAAACATGCATCCTTGAATTTTTCTAGATTTTTTGAAATTGATTTTGTATTTTTTAGAGCTTGTTTGAATTTATTAGATTTTCTGTAATTCAAAAAATGTTTTTTCTTGACCTTCTGAATGGGCTAAAGCCCATTTTCCTTCTTCCCACCTGGTTGCCTGCCTGCCTTCACCTCCCCCCGAATGAGCCACCAACACATTCTCTCTCTTTTTTTTCTTTTTTTTCTTCTAGGCTAAAATTTCCTCTAAGACCTAAATTCTCTCCACCCGAACATGATGCCTGATAGGCTGATGGCCCATATGATTTCGGTATTTCCGAATTAAGTTATTCAAAAATTCCAATTCCAATTCCGTTTTCGATGGAAACAACGGTTCCGTTTTTGATTTCGATTCCGACAAAAAATTTCCGATTCCGTTTTCGTTCCGAAAGTTTCCGAAAATTTCCGTTTCCGACTCTCTCCTTTTCTATTTTGCTCCAGAATTCCAGAAAAATTCCGATCCATTTTCACCCCTAGGCGTGGTGCGCTATAACTTTGCCACTGTAGCAATTATTACATGTCAGCGAAACGAGATCGTAAGACCGTATGTGGATGACCAATGGACTCCATTGGTTAGAACCGTCGTATTTTCTTTATTTACATTAGCTCTAAATTGATAAAAAGATCTGTAAACTTTGATGCAATATAATGCAGATCCGTAAACTTTGATGCATTTTCTAAGTTTTACAAAATGAACTTGGCAAAACTAGTTTTTATTTGCTCCACTAAATGCCTAACCTCGGCAGTTCAGAAAAAAAGCCTAAGCTTTCTCTCAAAAAAAGAAAAGAAAAAAAAAGGGAGCCTAACCTTGGTAAGCAAGGCTAGAGTTAGGATTACCAGCAACCAACACAAGGACACTTCCTCTTCACCGTCCCGTCCCGTGCCTTTCTTTCCTCTTCCTGACGTACCCAAAGCTCGAACCCCCTAGATCTACCGCCGTCGGCCGTGCCGTAGCGTCACCGCCGACGCCTCAACCCTCCCCCCTACCCCTCCGCCTCTCACGCGCGTCGCCGCCATCGCCGTTCCCGTTCTACCCCATCACGACATCGCGTCCCTGCTGTCTCCACCCCGCCCGCGATCTTGGACATCGGTTTTTGAGGTATGAGCCTTTTATCATCCAGTGATTTCCTTAGTTAAACCCCACCGACCTCCACGAATTTTGGGTGCACACCCGGCACACCATCTAGATCCGCCCGTGTGTACGAGTGCTTCGGGTCCTCGTTTCAGCGTAAGGTTCTAGCCTAGGAGTTTTCTAGGAGGGAATTGAATTGTGCATGTTATCGAACTGGGTTGGTGGGTTAGCTGTTTGCGAGTTGCGAGGGCCGTTGATTTGAGTGACAATAGGGGGGAGGCATCTAGTATTCTAGCCTAGATTATAGATTATATGCTCGTTAAATTGAATCGACCTGTTTATTGAAGCAATCGATGGTGTGTGAATTGTGCATTTATGCGTCGGGGTTGTGGATCATTGCATAGTTGATCATGTGATAGGTCCATGTGATCAGCTCATGAATTGTTTTGGGTAGTCAATGGAAAAAGGGTGGGATTTATGCATGGTTCTTTTTTTTTCTGTGAGGGTCTTAAGTACTGGTGTTGCGCTTGCATTTCATAGATCTGTGTCACTAATGAAGATGTGTTGCCAGTGAAGTGGGTAATTTAGCATGCGCCATTCATTTCTGGATTTTCTGCACAAATGGATTTATTAGTGGGTTTTGTCGGTATATCACTATATGTTGCAGCAATATCCTAATGTAAACTGTCTAGGTTGAAACCATGGGGGTATTTGTATTTCTCACATATGCATTATGCCCGATGTTATTTTTTGAGTTGCTGTGGAATACTGGTTGGTTAAGCTAGCAGCACCTCGGTTATTATTACTTGTATGAATTGTGCAATGAACAAGTCGTTCCATTAGGATTGTAGCATATATGGTACTGTAAAATGACATGAATTGCTTGGTTGGTGGCTACGCTTTGCTTATGAATTGACATGGCTTGACTAAATTTTTTTATATGTGCCGTGCTGAATGTATAAAACCAAAAGTTGAAGCTGGACTACTCCTGAAGCACCCATTCCCTGCTTTGCCTTGCAGGTGTCTCTATTGGCTATCGACTATATAGTCTGTAGTGGTTTCTGGCATTCTTCAAAAAATGGTGAAGCTGACAATGATAGCGCGTGTCACTGATGGCCTTCCACTGGCAGAAGGGTTGGAAGATGGGCGGGATCAGAAGGATTCTGACTTCTACAAGCAGCAAGCCAAACTTCTTTTTAAGAACTTGTCGAAGGGGCAACATGAAGCCTCACGGATGTCAATTGAGACTGGGCCATACTTTTTTCAGTATCCTATGTTATTTGCGATCAATTTCCTGTTCGAGAAAGATGTTCATTCATGAATTTTGCTTCATGGTATCCATGTGAACTGTAGATAGATATGCTTGATACCTAGGTGTTGTATATGCAAAAGACATTCTTAACAAGCACACAAATACCTATATTAAAGTAACCGTGCAATACCCATATTAGCAATGGTTAGGTTATGCTGACCATCCATGACTTATTCAATAGTTAGACTATTTTGTTCTTTTCTATAGGACTCCTGATCTTGATAGTCGTGGTGCACTAGTCTTATTGATCTTCATATTTGTATGCAAGGCCATTTACCTTGATTATTTTCTCATTAGAGGCTTTTCTTATCTGCTACTTACATCATATATATAACAATTATACAAAAAAACATCCTGCGTCCAGTTTATCATGTTCCTGTATATATTATTTAAGCATGTGTTGATTTGTTACATTTGTTGTGTTATGATCTTGTTGGACCTTAATTCAGATATACAGTTACATCATTGAAGGCCGAGTGTGTTATCTAACAATGTGTGACCGTTCTTATCCTAAGAAACTTGCATTCCAGTACCTAGAAGATCTGAAAAATGAATTCGAGAGAGTCAATGGCAGTCAAATTGAAACTGCTGCAAGGCCATATGCTTTTATTAAGTTTGGTATGTTTTTTTAATCTCTAATTCACTTGGCTGCATTGTTTCATCCTCTCAAGTTCTACTGGTTGATAACTTATGTCTCTCTCTGTTTAGACACATTCATACAGAAGACTAAGAAACTGTATTTGGATACTAGAACCCAAAGGAACCTTGCAAAATTGAATGATGAGCTCTATGAGGTGCATCAAATTATGACTCGCAATGTTCAAGAAGTTCTTGGTGTCGGTGAAAAGCTAGATCGTAAGTCTAGAAATCTCTCTTGCTTCTACTGTTTCATTTATATTTCCTGACATGAGAAACTGGTAGATGTTTGTACATGCATTAATATGAGGTTTATCATCAAGGAGTTTCCTTTCAATTGGCCTTAATTTACTTGTCTTCAAAAGCTTATCACAATATATCCTTATGTTTTTGTGCACTCAATGTTTACTGCATGTTGGACGCGCATGTTCACAAGATGCTTGCATTGCATTACAAGGTTTGACTGTATTGGCAAATAACTGTTCTATTTTTGCAGAGGTGAGTGAAATGTCAACTAGGTTGACATCTGACACACGAGTCTATGCAGATAAGGCGAAGGATCTCAATCGCCAGGTAATCCATGTGCACAATTCATATGCTGTTTTGACAATTGAAATGAATTTAAGCATTTCTCCATCAAATTAGTTAGGAATATCATATTCATTTAATGTTTGTCAGATGTTTTGTTAGCATGAATTTTGCCCTTTTAAGTAGCATAGAAGTAGCATGTTTGAGAATCTGTAGTTGATTTGCATATTGGTGCTCCACAGACCACAGGTACCTCTCACGTCTAATTTATTTACTAAGATTAGTTGATTGCTTCCAACACATCTCTTGCATACTTGCATTTTGTTAGGCTGACTGTTCACCGCTATACCCTATAGCTAGCAAAATGGTGTTTCTCAATTTTCAGTATCCGTGGTAAAATTTCATCAAATTCTAGAAGGGGCCAAACATTCGCAATTGTGGTGTCTGTCATGACTCTTAAGTCCTCAGACATTTAACTAGCAGTTTACCTTCAGTGTTTTGCTTGGAGGGAAGTCTTAGGCTTGGATAGCAACATTTGTATACAATCCCTAACTTGTGTTGTGATCTTTGTCAGTTTGCTGTTTGCTGTCTTTCTGTGCATTGCATCCTGTCAGTCTTTATTCTGTTTACCGTTTTGACTCTTTTAATTCTGTGACTTGTGCAACTCTTCTGGGTTTCAGGCCTTAATTCGGAAGTATGCTCCTGTTGCCATTGTGATTGGGATAGTATTAATGCTCTTTTGGGTCAAGAATAAGTTATGGTGATTCCACTAAACAAAGGAAGCTGGCCTGTGTTACAACTCTGGAGAAAGAACACAGTTAAGGTCGATTCTGGATCAAGAGATGCATCAATGACTTGTATCCCGTATCTGCCCATTCAAGCGAGTACTTCAGCTGCCTTTTACTCCTCCCTACAAGCTATTCAAGTGAATTCATTTGTAGTATAGACCTTATAACGGACTTGATTTTGTGAATCCTGGAACTCAACATACAAGAGCTCTGTAGAGTTGACCTTTCAATATCGGAATTGTATCTTTTTGTGAGCTCGTGTAAGAATGCAGGCCGATGAACTATACTCTATTACTCCCGCTCTTCACTACATAATATGGAATGTTCGACCACATTTTTTGTGTGCAAGGATAAAGACTGTTCAACAATTCACGAGCTGCTGTAACATCACGGTTTGCCCAATTCATCATTTTCTTCACTACATTTTGTTCGATATGTGAAGATTAAGCCAAAATGTTTTAAACAAAATTGCTGAGGTGAAAATTTTGGGAGATTTGTGAACAGATTGTTGCTGTTGGTCCGACTGGTAGTAGAAGAGAACGCTATTACACCTTTATGGTGAACGTTGCCTCTGATCAGCAATGTTGAACTGTGGTTCGTAGATTCCTTACTTGCAACTGCAGGATCTTGCCGTGTTGCCGTTAACGTGAACAGTAAATGAAGCATGGAGTTTCTGTGCGAATGCTGAACGGTGTATGCATGATACGACAGGAGCTGCTGAACATTGTTGCACAAGTATATGAGCAATGGTACAAAGGATTTCAGCTCCAAGGATTAGAATGTTCCTAGCACTAACTTCGATTCTTTTCAGTCACTGGATGACAAGACTGATGTTCCATGGAACACTGTCACATAGTATATTACAAAGCCTAGCTAGCTCCCAATGTGGAAAAAGAAAGGGAAAACAAAGCAGTGACAGCCTAACAGTGTAGCACTCGGCTGATCATTATGCAGCACTGCAGCAGCAACAGACACCATCCAGCTGCAACCTGCACCTGCAGATGATGATCCGAGAGAACTCCAGATACTGTTAGATAGTCACTGTTTGATCGCAAACCACAACAAATTTTACTAGACTAGAAGCAGATAGCAATCCGTTCGGTTCGATCAACAGAGCCTAATCGAGATGAGATTTTGCCACCAAGAGAAAGCTTAATCGATCGAGGCAAGAAGAAAGCCACAAGGGCCAATAAGGGATCAAGGAACGCGTAGGACCTACCTAGGAGGTGGGATCGGATTCGGCGGGGAGCTGCTGCTGCTGCTGCTGCTCCTCCTCCTCATGGAGGCGTGCGCGGGTCTCGTGGATCCGGTCGCGGGCCGCCGCGGCCACCCGCTTGAGCCGCCGGCGCTTGCCGTAGGTCTCCTCCAGGCGCCGCTGCAGCTCGGCGGCGCGCGCGCGCGCCCGTTCCAGCTCCGCGAGCGCCTCTGCGAGCCGCGCCCGCGCCGCCGCGAGCCGCGCGTCCGCGGCGGCCTCCCTTCGCCGCAGCTCCGCCGCGGCCCACGCCGGCCGGGTCGCGTCGGCGAGGCGCCTCCCCTCGCACATCCTCCGCGTCGGGCTGGGTCGCGGGGAAGAGGAACGCCTTTGATTGCCTTGGTGGGAAGTGGGCTTTGGGGTTGGTGGATGGGTGGATTCGTTTCTTCAAGGAATGGACGTCTCACTTGGGACCTTCACTTGTGGGCTTTGCTTTGCCTAACGGCGAGAATCACAGAATTACAGATTCAGAGATTCCTCCCCAGAAAAAAAGGAATTGCAGATTCAGAGAGAGAGAGAGAGAGAGAGAGGCTGTACAATTATTGGCTCTACTCTTGCCTGTTCCGGTAGAGCAGGGGGCATGCGTGTTAGAGCGTCCGCATACCGTGGTGCTAACGAGACGCTGAGGGGATATTTGATTAGGCCTTTTAGCAGTTTTTTTACTAAAAAAAGTTATAGTCTAATCAAACGGTCAGTTTTTCAGTGACTTTTACCAATGGTAGTTGTGGGCTTTACAGCGTAAATTTAGCTATTTAGAAAAGGCTACCTCCTACTTGCTTTTTGCAATATGCTGAATCTTCAGTGTTTATTTTCTAAAATGTTATACATGATTTGGATCAACCAAAAGCCATATGTTCACTTTCTCACAGCTACAGCAGCTTTTTCAGACAGGCAGTCAACAACTGCTTTGTCAATAGCCACAAGCTAACCAAACAGACCCTAAAATGGAGATGAATTAGCTAGATTGACGCCAAAGGATATGCTAATTAACAATAATATTCATATTTTTCAATGAAGCTTTGTTTCAAGTAGCATAATTTAAAGTATTTAATACCACATTAGCATCTAACGGTGGTGGTGAGGGCTGTAGCAAAGGTAGCTTTTTTTCGAGCTGAGGAGCTCGCTCTCCAAGTTTCATTTTCATGAAACTGATAAAGTATAGTAAAGATAGCTAAAAATACTGTCGCAAAGAGCAGATGATAGATGCGTACATCTGAACACCTAATTTAGATGTGAAGGAATAGGGATGCTTCCCCGTCGTCCGGCCATCTATGGGATAACGCGAACTCTGGACTATTACCGTCTTAATACTCTGCTTATTGTGTTCCCCTTCGCATCCTCCTCTTGCTACCATTAGTTCCCAATTATTGATGATTTGGTGAAGCATCCTGTTCTTATTGCGTGCAATTATTGGTTGTTTCTTCTTCCACCGGCACCTTCCAAACAATGGGAAGACCAGCGACTAGGTAACTACTACTGCAACGAATCGGCAAGGATTGGTTGGGCCGCTCTGATTCCCGGGGATCCTTGAAGCCGGTTGGCCTTTTTTCACGATGTTGTTCTGCCACATGGAGGATTATCCTCACATCGACGACCCGGCCAGTCCAAGTGCCGAGCAACAAAAATGTGTCAAATCAGGACCACGTAAACAGCCCGAGTGGGAAAGAAGATACTACGCGCTCTAATCGAGTGCATGCGTATGCGAATTGTATCTGGCGTTTCTGTTCCGGGGAGCCTCCATTGTACATGTAACTAAATTTTGTATATATTTCAGTTACTTTTTACCACTTTTAGATCCTCATAGTAGGGCTCTTTTCTCTAAATCCAAGTAAATCTGAATTCTGAGATGATTAACTGATACTCAGTATTTTTGTTCTGAAAAGAAATCGAAAAATAACACAAGTGCTGTGTATTCCTCTCCTCCAGTGACACCAACGCAATAAGTCCATCCCAATTGGCGCCACACGGATGCGTTTAACTCCTCATGCCGCCATTGGCCTGCTCCGAATAGACAAGACACGATCAAGTGGCTAATGGTGACTAATACGTACGTAGTACCACACTAAGCTCTTCCTCCCTATATATACATGCAAGCCAGAACCAAGAAGCAGAACGCAAGCTGTAACTTCACAAAACCCTTGTTTAGCAGAGCAAGGAGAGCTAATCATCTAGCTAGCTAAGATTTGCTACATTTGCAGCGATGGCTTCCAAGCAAATGCTCCTCCTCGTCGCCGCCTTCGCCGTCGCGTTCCTTCCGGCGCTCGCCGTCGCCACGGAGCACATGGTGGGCGACGACAAGGGCTGGGCCCTCAACTTCGACTACACGGCCTGGGCCGAGAGCAAGCAGTTCGTGGTCGGCGACACGCTAGGTAACATCGCCGCCATGCTGCACAGCACGGTGCGTGCGCTCGATTCTTTAATTTCTCTGCGACAACTGAAATCGCTCTCTCGCACGTTACAGTGTTCAAATACGGGCTCGCCGGCCCAGGCCACACGGTGGTGGAGGTGGGAGGCCCGGACTTCAACGCGTGCACCAAGCCGGTGAACGCCAACGAGTGGAACTCCGGCGAGGACCGGGTCACGCTCGACAAGGCCGGGCGCCGGTGGTTCTTCTGCGGCGTCGGCGACCACTGCGGGAGAAACATGAAGCTTAAGATCACCGTCCTCGAGGCCGCTGCGCCCGCTCCCGAGGGTCCGCTGCCTCCGCCGGCGTCAAACCCCGCCGGCAAGGTGCAGGCGCACTTCGGGAATGCGGCGGCGGCGGTGACCGCGCTCGCCGCGGCCATGCTCGTGCTCTAGGCTTCGCACACTCTTCATATAGTTGAGCATCTTTTGTATGTGATCGATCGAGAGCGTTGCGTTATTTTTTTGTTTTGTTTTGTACGGCTTTGCTGCTATATGTACGTATAAGCATTCTTGTTGTTTTATCGTTGTGGATTTGTGCCCTTCGGAATTTTCTTCTATCAGAGATTAATTTCATTCGTTATTAGTGAAACGATCAGTGCACTCATAGTGTTGTTACAATACTGAATGCATATATGAGGCTTCAGTCTTGTCAGATTGTTTCTTGGCTGTTGCCTTCATGCCTTGTCGTGTGGTTCGATATGCATTGCAATTGTTTGGGGACTACGAATCTCAGCACGACAAATTCATACGTAAAAGATGCGCGATTCTGACAGAACCGGTGATGAGTGCTCAAACAGGGTCCTCCAAAGTTCTAGAACAGATAAATGCAGCTATATGGATTAGATGAACTGTTAAAAAGGTTAGGCCAAACCCAGTGTGATGCTTAATTGCTTAGTGTTTGGCACCAGACCCCGAACGGTGAATGGATCCGGATGGGTCGTCGGATCCTGGATCGAAGCCTAATACAGTCGCTTGGTTTGAAGAATAGAACGAATTGGTCAATCATAATAGCATCATCGTGTAAGCACAAGGTCCGATCCTAGATCGAAGCCTAACACGCTCGCTTGGTTTGAAGAATAGAATGAATTGGTCCATCGTAATAGCACCATCGTGTAAGCACAAGGTCCGATCCTAGATCCAAGCCTAACACACACTCGCTTGGTTCGAAGAATAGAATGAATTGGTCCATCATAATAACATCATCGCGTAAGCATAAGGTTAGTATAATCATCTCACAAAATTCATTGGATCACACTATCACAGAAAAGGCTTTTATAACCAGTTCAAAAAAGCTATCTCAGTAGGTTTCGCATCTGGCTGTAAACAAGGGGAGCCAATAATCTGACTTATCTCAGCCGGTTCCCCAAGTCGGCTGGATAACAACACCTGAGTCGGTTGACCCAGCAAAGCCGACTGAGATAGAACATTGTCTTAGTCGGTTCACAAAATCTAACCGACTGAAATAAAAGAGTATCCATGTCGTTTCACGGAGCAAAACTGACTGAGAGAAAATATTATCTCAATCGGTTCATTGATGCAAAGCGACTGAGATAAAATTGTATATCAGTTACTTCATCCAACTGGACCGACTATGATAATATACTATCTCAGTCGGTTCTATCGGATGAAACGACTACCTTACTGAATTATCCCAGCCGGTTCATTTGTAGAGTCGGCTGGGATATTATTTGGGACATGCAGGTAGATTTCAGGTTTCTGCCTGCCCTAAAACAGAAAAAACAGTTTATATATTCCAATTTTCCTAGATCTCTCCCAGATAATCGCAGAAGATAAATATTATAATATTATAGAATTCACATGCACATTGACATCCACATCACATTTGAATTCACAAACTGAAGTAGATAGAAATTAATAGAAAGAAGTTCACTACACAGTTGAATATATAAGTTTGTATCACATTTGAGTGTTGGGCTCAATTGTCGGTTTCGTCCCGTCATGGTGGAACTCGCCATCTTTATTGATGACTTGCTGAACAATGAACCTCGCCAACTGCTCTCGAATATTGGCAAGCTCATTATGTGGCAATTGAGTGTCGGGAATAGGTGTAACCTGTTAATATGAAAGGTCATAGTGCAACCATGTAGAAGAATATGGATAGAACAGTATTGTAGAAAAACTTCGCTTACCTCGATAACTTCGGTTTCGTCCCGTCGTGGTGGAACTCGCCATCTTCATTGATGACTTGCTGAACAATGAACCTCGCCAACTGCTCTCGAATATTGGCAAGCTCATTCTGTGGCAATTGAGTGTCGGGAATAGGTGCAACCTGTTAATATGAAGGTCATAGTGCAACCATGTAGAAGAATATGGATAGAACAGTATTGTAGAAAAACTTCGCTTACCTCGGTGACTTTGGTTTTGGCATTGGCAGCTTGACCCATGAGAATTTTTATGTGCTGGCAAACATAGATGCCACATAAGTGGGATTCGTCGGGCTGTTGACGGTACTGAAAATATATAGAATGACTTGGTTTAATTAAGTTCTGTGTAACTCATATTATGAAGCGTAAATATGTGAAACTGATACATACCGGAAATCGCCAACGGCACTGAAAATATACAGAATGACTTGGTTTAATTAAGTTCTGTGTAACTCATATTATGAAGCGTAAATGTGTGGAATTGATACATACCAGAAATCGCCAGTAGTGTTGTAGCTTGTTAGGGTCCCCTCCGTTGCTTTTTTCCCTCCACGTCTTAGGTAATATTGGTAGACTTTGAATAATGGCATAAAAAATTTGATTAGAGTAGTAACCTAACAAAATAGAGTTATATGAGTATCGGTGTTCTAATCCGGAAATAATGAATATGGGGAGGTGTGAGCACAGAAGATCTAGATGGGTGCACACGGGAGACAATGTTTAGACAGGTTCAGGCCCTCGAAGAGAGGTAATACCCTACGTCCTGTGTTTAGTGGATTGTATTGACTGTATCCCGTATGAGGCTATGTGTTTACGCTAGGAGATCAACTATCCAAAAGTCTTCTTCCCTCCGAACATCCCTGTCCGGCCTTATATAGGCGACCAGATTAGGATTACAAGAGTCCGGATCGGTTTATAGATTGATCTCTTAATCGGTTACAACTGACACCCGGGTATCCTGGGTAGTTATTAGTTTGTGTCTTGTACTCCAAGCTGGTAAAACGCTCCCGTATAGAAGTCGGACTCCGAGTAGTCGGCCCGGCCCGGCCCGTCCCATGTTCGGAGGGCCGGATTCGTCCTCCTTGACCATATCTGGGTGCCATGCCATCATCAGTAGCCCCCGAGTCCTTCACGATCTGGCTGCTGTCCTCCTTCTCCCTTGAGCAAGTTTCCCGGGTGATATCCGCGTGAGCGCACCACCTTATCGATTGCAGGAAGATTGTGAGGGACTCATATAATTCCTGTAGAAAAGATGATAACAAGCCGAGTAATATTCACCCGTAAGGCTGGAATATCATGGCAGATGAGTTAATAGTGGGTAAATCCTAGTGGTATCCGATCTATCCTGAGGGACAGAGACCGGCTGGTAGCCCAGCGTGGGACATACCATAAATCCCGACTGAATTCCCGAGTAGCACCTGGTTTCCCGAGTGGCTCGGGTCCAGCTAGCGTCCCTCTGAGGGAGTGCCTCCAAAATCTGCGTCAGAACCAGAAACACAAGTGTGGCGTACCCGGTTTTAAGACTGGATAAGCCTTTGTGTTTACTGTACCAGTCCCATGATCAGTAGCCGGTACACACAAGTTAACCTGTATATCAAGGTCATACACGCACTTATTAGAATTTGATATAAAATCGATCTTCAAGATCGAATAATTATACCTTTAGCCTAACGGCTAGAAACTTGCAGCGGAAATCAAAAGGTGATGTGGCCCACCAATATGCCATACCCGACAGGCAACTGACTAGGGTTACGCCCTAGCTTTCGCGGATACCGCCGTTGCTTTCGACGCGGTCGCCCTTCTGTCTGGCCAAATCAACAAGCCAGGTGAGTACATTGAATGTACTCGCAAACTCTCCGCCAGGGAGTTTATCACCGAGATATGCATGCACGGGTATAACAAGAATTGGGTTCTAGCCTATGTTTCATGTTGTGCGGGAAAGTAAGTTTGTATTTGAAATATGTAGATAGATATTAAAGCTATTTTAGCAAAGTATCTCGACGCAGGGAGATGAGGTACCTGCTTTTATCACTCTTCCCATTACAACGGGGAGATCATCTCTGTGCTTTTCACTATAACGGCAAAGCATGGTAATCGCCCGATTCCTCAGGGAGACATAGCTCACCCGGTACATACGGGGATATCAACGAAAGCACGGTAATCGCCCGATTCCTCGGGGAGACATAGCTCACCCGGTACATATGGGGATATCAACGGTTACCCGCTATGACGGGAAACCTTTTCTCCACTCCCCCACTACTGCGGGGATCTTGCATGTCACCCTGCGAACTCGGCGGATCGCATCCTTAAACCCTTAACCACATTTTAGATTTTAAAACCCAGTCTACTTTAGTGTGGCCCAACCAAGTTCGTCCTTGACCGTGGACACGGCTATTCGAATAGTTTTAACCCTCTGCAGAGGTGGTACGGCTTTACCCACACGATGTAGTTCACCCTGGGCATACTGCGTGCCACATACTACCAGAGCTAGTACAACGAGACTCTTCGCCGGTGTAGACCCAGTCATGAACCGCCAGAAGGACATGTCCCAAACCTAGCTTGAGTCAGTATCATCGCTTGCAAGGAGGTTGGTGTTCCATCTTTGTGGCGAACAAGCCATCGCTTTCCCGCGGAAACTTTTCTCTACAGAGGCTACAACCTCATCTGCACGCTACACACTGCCTACAGGTTCATGCTAGTCCAGGCCGAGTATTAGGTCAAGTCCTTCCCATAAAGGACATGTGGACGTACGGTAAGACTTGGCCAAATGGCACTTAAGCTCGGTCCTTAGGTGATCCGAGAGGGACTTCACACCACTCCCGTAAACGGGCAGCGAGAACCACGCCGGGCATTACCTCGCACTTTAACAAGCTTCCTACTCTCCCCCTTCATTTCTGACCCGGATCAAAATCTTCTCCATTTTGTTTTTCAGGTTTTAACGAAAACCTTTTGCGGTAAAATATCCCAACCCATGGATATACTGCCTCTATACTCCTCCTGACACGACGGTCCGTTTCCAAACCTTTGCCACATGAAATATGGGGGTATTTCACTTTTTATTTGAAAACCTAATTTTGCTACCGCAGGGCTAAGCATACATACATACTCTACCCTAGGTTTCCAATAACTTTTCTGGAAATACGTAGTCCTTAGGGCGACAAGGTATACAGGGTCGGACTAGGGTTTTCTAACTGTCGGACATAACTAAGCTACATAAGATAACGGGTATAAAACATAGCATGCATGTTTCGAAATCAAAATAGCATTTCGTAAACTTGGGTTACAACATGATCAAGGGTGGAGAGCTTGCCTGGCAATATTAGCTGATTCTTGAGCCTGAGTCGATATGGCGAACACTTGAATTCCCTCGCGCAAGGTCTCGCAACGTCAGAACTACACGTCGAGAAAACAGCGAATCACCAACGGTGCGAGGAAGAATCATTTAAGAACCAAAATACACTCAAGCAATATTTAGAACCATACATTGTCCTTAGAAAGATGCTAGGGCTTTCAAAATGTTGTGATGGGATTAATATCACATGAGGTAAAGGCTTTTACATTTAGGGAAAACTAGGGTTCGCATGCTTATAAACTGCTTAGCATGTGAAGGCTTTTAGCCCTCTTTTAAAGTTTGGGTTCAGATGACATTACACAGGTTCCAAAGCTTTTGGGCAATCTTTATGAAACTTGTTAGCGCAAGATTTAAAGTGACATATATGCACATACACATGCATTTAATAGCTGAATTTGCAACTATTAGGTTTTCAAAACCCTTACTGCTATTATGGTACAAAAGATTTCGAAAATAAAGGTATACTAAAACCAACATGGCATTATTGGTTTTATGCGACAAGGAATTAACCGAGTTAAACCATGTCAAAGGAATATACAGAACATGCTCCTATATGAATTGCTTCCGAATTGGAAATTCAAATTATTCCCAAAATTATGAAACTGGTACTGTTGTGTCGGATTTGACATTAGATGAAATTAGGAAAAATAATCGAATTAGCTGGAGGTTGTACGGAGAAGATACAATGTTTCGACTGTTTGCCGGAGGAGACTACGAGAGGGGAGGGTCTGACCGAAAAGGAAATAGGGATGATGCCGGAGGCACACTTAAAGAAGGTGTCTTCTGCCACGGGTAGCGGTTCTGTGTCAAGAAATAGGCAACAATACGCCTTTCAGTCAATGTAGGCGCACCTAACAAGGATAACTGCAAAAATGCGCTTCCCGGAAGGGGTGACGTAAATTTAACTCTACTTCTCCTCTACTCCGGCCACGGGCCACGATCCTCTTCTTCCCTGAGGCAGCACAAATGCACAATACACAGAGGAAGTAGTGTTATGGATGGTCTTCGGGTTCCACAGTAGAAGGCATAGCAGCGCGTGGACCGGGAGGAAGGAGGGGAGGGGCACCGGGCAAGAGGGCAGGTGGCGGCGTTAGCTCCTTGCCGCGGCTGTAGGTGGCTTGCTGCGGCAGGGCAAGGGGCAGAGGCAGCTGCCGCGATGGGGGAGTTGCGGCGCGGTGCTGCCGCGGTGGGAGTGTGGCAGCGTGGTACTGCCGCGGTAGGAGGAGAGCTGCCGCGACGGGGCAGGAGCTGCCACGGTGGGGAAAGATCTGCCGCGGTGAAAAGAGGCTACCGCGGTGAGGGAAAATGGAGGTAGCTGGTCGACGGCCTGTTGCCTTGAGGTAAAGCGGCGCCGAGCGGGGCCTGATCTGCACCGGCGGCCATGGTGGGACAGCTCCGGGGAGGGGCTACCGTGGTGCTTGGTTTGCTAGGAAAAGGGATGCGCCGGCGAGGTCCTCTGCAAGAAGAGGAGGAAGCTCGGTGCTGAGGAAGAAGATAGGTAGCTTGGTAGAGGAGCTCATGGCCTAGAGAAGTGGCGCACTTGGGGGCAGCTCGGGAGTGGCGGAGGAGCACAGTTGGAGAATGGAGGAAGGAGAAGAAAGGGGGAATGGGGAGCTAGCTCGGTTCCATCTGTTGGGAAGGTACGGTAGTGGAGTGGCATGGAGGCTCGGTTGCTTGGGTAGGGAGGAGTAGCCTAAGCTCAGGATGGAGTTGGGAGGATTGAGGAGCTTGGCTTCAAGCACAAAGGGGGCAGAGTGAAGCTTAGAGGAAGAATGCCCTGAGGAGAATGGAGCTAGCAGGAGAAGCTCGGCTGCTCGGGAGAGAAGAAACGGAGCCGTTGAAATGGGAAGGAGAGAGGAAGAGGCTCAGTAGCAGCTCGGCTTAGGAGAGATGGAGCTATGGCAGACCGAGGAAGTGAAGGGCTGAACCAGGGAGGAGTTAGAGGATAGCTGCTCGACATTGGAGGAAGGAGCTATGGAGGAGGTTTGCTCGATTTGGTGCTGTGGAGAAGGGGGGGGGCTGCGAAGTGGGTGCTCGGTAGTGGTGAGGAATCTGTCACATCCCGATTTTCTAAAACCCAAAAATTAGGGCTTACAAAAACTTTTGCGTTGTTTTGAAAAGCATGTACATCTTATTCAGACTCAGTATCCGACACAAACCCATACACCGTATACACTTGAAACCCTAAAGTCGATCCGTCTCGGCAAACCCTAGTCTACTTATACGCGAGCCCTTATAAACCCTAGTTTGCCATCGACGTGTGGCTAGTACCTAATGTCACACGAGATTAAATCGGGCCAATCCGAAACCTATAGGGGTGGGTCTCGTACACCGTGTATGTCATACACGCATATACCTATCACTGCCACACACGCACCTCTCCGACTAAACCCTAACCCGAGAGAACCCTAACATCGCACCCACGCGGTAAGCCCTAAACCACTTACGGCACCCTGAAACTAAATGTCCCGGAACCAAGACACTAACATTCTGAACCTCCCCATGCATTTCCGTCGCCTTGCCGTACCCCGGAACCCTAGCCCTCGACCCGACCCCTCCCTCTCTAATTAATTCCTAGCTCCATCAAAACCCTAATAGCGAGCTCCAACCTTACTCAACATCCCTATAAGTCACAAATAGATTCATGGAACTACCTAGTGCTTTTTTTCAAATCAATTATGCAATAAAATAGGGACGCCCGGTTCAAAGATATCAAGAAATGGAAATAATTAAAAATAGGGCAAAATCACGCATTGAACTACGCCTCCTATAAATATACCTGGGAAAATTCCGATAAATTTGCACAACAGCCTTCGCACATTTAGAGCCCCAAATATATGAACGCATGAACATGTTCAGTATAAAAATCCCAAATAGCAGATATCGAACACCTGCACCAAAACGCTCTGTCGCATGAAATCATGAAAAGATTTTTACCAAGCGGTGTCAAAACTTCTGTGCAGCACACCTTCGACCCTCCCACCTGCCCAAGAGCCCCCAACTCCTCTGGCCAGCTCGTGAACATCCTTACCATTTGGAATCTAGTGTATGGCCTTCCCTGGCATGCGAATCCCTGAGTCAACCATTAATGAAGGTGACGCCAAAGCATTACTGGAGCACTAGGACACGTCAACGAAAGCCCTGACACCTCAGCTCGCCCACATGCGCCCAGACGAGCTCGAGCACGCTGAAAGCCGTTCGGTGCGCGTCCAGGCTGTGCACTGGCGAGCACCGTGCAGTCCTCACACGCCAAGCCGCCTCCTCCGTCGCCTGGAACTCCCGGCCGACGCGCCACCTCACTCCTTGAACCATCACTTCACCCACGACCAGCTCACCGCCTCGGCAGAACCTCGAGAAAGCTTCTCGCTGCGCCTCCCGTCGACACATCACCGCATCCATCCGCTCACAGCCGCGCCGCACGCCGGGTGAGCACCCCCTGAGTAGCCTCCGCGCGCCACGCCCGTCCTCGACCCTCTGTAGCTGCAGCTGAGTGCCGGACCCGTCCCATCGCCTGCACAACGCCGCCGCGCCGCACGCCGACTCGCCGCACGACCCGTCGTCCAGACCACCATTGGAGCAATCCGCTGGTGCCACGCCACCTCGCGCGTGCCCCCATGAGCTCTGCCGCGCCCTGTGCCTCAACACCTTGTCCCGTCGCTGGCCGAGTAGCTGAGCAGCTGCCGCGCCAGCTGACCCAAGCTCCGTCGCCTATAAAAAGGGACTCGGGAACTCCTCGGCGCCACATCACCCTCTCCAAGCTCAGAGCACTAACCTTCTCATTCCCTTCCTCTGTTCTTCAATTTTCCAAGCCCGAGTCACCACCGAGCTTCTCATCTCCAGCCCAACCATCTTACCTCGAGCCCTGCAACCGCGCCCAAGTTCTTGCTTCCGGCCAAGCCCCAAGCCTCAGCCCGACCACGAGCTCCAGGGCCATCCAGGGGCCTGACCCGCCGGGCCAGCTGCGCAGACCACCCGCCCGGCGAGCCACCAGCAACCCGCACGCCGCCCGAGCCCCAAGCTCCCAGATCCATCCGCCACCGGCCAGGTAAGAGCGCCGCCGCCGGTGGAACCGGTTGCTCAAGCCCACCGCTCGGCCGCTGTTGGCCCCGCTTGCTCCGACACTCCTCCGCCGCCTCACCACGTCCGACGCGGGCTCAAACCCGAACGTCCCCGAGGCGCCACCGCGGCCAGCCCCTTCTGACTCCTCTCAATCCGCCGCCGCCAGTGGACTGCCACCGGAGCCGCTCCTGCGCAGGCCACATTTCTCCCTGGTGAGCTGCCGCCACCGGCACCCCCTTTTCCTTGCTCCTATTTTCTTTTACTTCGGCCGCACCTCCCTCTGCCTTGCTTGCGCAGTGTAGTAGCCGAGCTCATTAAATAAACAAGCACCGGTTAGGGTAGCCCCCAGCTGTTAATGAGCTATTTAAGCGCTAATTAGACAGTTAGCGTTTGGCAGGTTAATTAGTTAGTTCTAGTAATGAAAACTAGGGTAGCCTTGAGCTTTAAAACTTTTAGAATCCTTATGTCCAGATAGGTTTTCACCATAAGAGCTTGTTTATACGAGAACAGCAAAGAATAAAGCGTTGCATGAAACATCTAGTAGTTCCAATGATAGGTCTCCTAAATCCATATATATTTAGTCGAAAACAGAGAACGGCTTAGGAAATTAATTTGAAAACTAAAATTCCCAACCTAAGGCTTAGCTTGGTTATGGTTCCAAGATGCCCCAACGTAACTTAGCAGTTGCAAGACATGTTCATCGCTCTCCGTGTTCAAGTACCGATGGGAATTGAATCATCACATACCAATACGATTAAAGGGGCATTTGACTTAGTCACGTATCCATATACTTGAAAAGAGTACCAACTGTTAGATTAAATTTTAGACTATGCAAGGCATGAAAATAAAATGCTGGGAGGTACCCTAGGAGCTCTGTAACCTAAAAGAACTAAGGACCCCAAGTAATTCTTGAATAGGGGTCAACAGACTTAAGTAGGCTTTAAGAAGATATCATCTTTTCATGTGATTAAAGCCTAAGGAAGGAACCCTAACACACTTGGTATTCGGTCGAGGGAAAGCATCCGGCTATGCACCCCAAACCCTAACGACCTCCCGAGGCACCGGGGCCCTAGCGCGTCTGAAGCCTAAAGTAGAAACTTTTGTCGAGGTAACCTAAAGCGCCCAAATCAATCAATTTAAAGCTCCATAAAATCACGATAGTTAATCCGACGCAATATGGTTGTAAGGATTGATAATTTTAGTTTGTGTTCGATGTTCTCGATTCTTTCTTGTATCATGGATTTATTCGCCATTCTTGCGGTGTGTAGATACCAACGATAGGGATATATCGTACGAAGGGATTCGAACAACTGTCGAATCGGGCTCAAGACCAAGACCCGGACAAACTTACCAGGCAAGCTTTCCCCTCTTGAACATGTCGAATCCCATATTTGCTACGTTTAATTATTTTTGATTTCAAAATCATGCATGCTATTTTATTATCACCGATATTTTATGTTAGTGAAGTTATGCCGAATAGCTGCATGTGCCCTAAGTTTGGAATCCACCCTTTGTAACCCTAGGACTAGTTAGTCGGCCGAGATCGACCGGCAAGGTAGTAGGAATATAAGCAGTAGCTATGCTTAGACCTGCTCTAGTTAAAACAAGTTTTACAAAGTTCAGGGGGATATGGGATCAAAACCTCGGCTTGTTTATACATGCCGAGGAAATCTTTTAAAAGGAAATATTTGTGAAAACCCCACATGAAATGATGAAGGACTTTGGATTCGGGCGGGAATGCTAAGGGTGTTATGAGGAGGTAGAGTAGCCGGTTGCTACTTGCGGAAGGAATGGTCGGGTAGCCGGTCGCTACCCGTGGAGTTGGTTGGTTATGGAGTCCCGCTCGAATCAGTTAAGGACCGAACCTAAGTGCCGCTGAATCAGTTCCCCCACCGTACGTCCACATGTCCTTTATGGGAAGGACTGGACCTGGTACCCCGTCTAATGCCGGAGCCCGGAGCCGTGGGAAGTTAGGAAGAAGTGCTAGTGGATCGGAAATCCCTAGAGGATCTCCACGGGACTGAGTAGGGGGAAAACTCTTCATGGGTCTCACCGTATTGTGGGGGTAAAGCTCAGCAGGGTCTTACAAGGTACGTGGAACATGGTCCGACACAAAGGGGGAGAGTCCCACTTTGGCATCCGAGATGTAAAAGGTTGGGTAGTCCTCCTAGCGAATCCAGCTCTGGTGTGAACACGGGAGAAGGGTCTCGTTGTAATAACCCTGTCAGTATACGGTGCACAGTATACCCAGGGTGACCTACATCTTGTGGGTAAAGCCGTACAACCTCTGCAGAGTGTTAAAAACTATTCGAATAGCCGCGTCCTCGGTCATGGACATGAACTGGTAAGGCCACACATTGGTTAGACTGAGTTTTGTTTGAGAAAAGCTGGGAAACGGGATTAAGGACGTGGGCATGATGTGTCCACAGGGAGCAGTTTAAGCTACGGACTGGTAGCGAGGAGCTGCGGAAGAAGAAACCTAGCCCGGGCCACGTGGAGGCAGCACGGGTAGGTTGTAAGGATTGTTCAAGGCGGTAGGCGGAGCTACCGACCTCTAGTAACGACTGTTTTGCTGGATCATCCAGCACCGAATGCTGTCTCGACAGAGACGAATGTGATTTCGAAAATGCTTTTGAATCTACTATTCTGTATTTCGCACAAGAACTTACATTCCCGCACAACTTGCAACTTAGGTTAGAGCCATCCTTTGAACTATTCCCTGCATGAAATATTGCCGTATATTCCTTGTGTGGATATAGCTTGCGAGTACATTCCATGTACTCATCTGGCTTGTTGATTTGGCCAGTCAAAGGAGACGTCAAGTCCGAAGAAGCTCACGAACGCGAAAACTAGGGCGTAACCCCAGTCAGTTGCCTGTCGGGTATGGCATACTGATGGACCACAACTCCGCTGGATTTCCACCGTAAGTTTATAGCCGTTGGGCTACAGGTATCAGATTATCGACCTTAACGGTCTATTTAAATTTTTACGCATGTATGACAATGATATACAGGTTAACTCGTGTGTATCGGCTACTGATCCAGGGACCGATACAGTGATCACGAGGGAGTTTCCGGCCTTAAAAACCGGGGGCGCCACAGAATCTGAGGGAGTAGGTTGGGCAATCAAGGAGCAAGGGAGGGCTTGGGGAAAGGGCGGCAGTGAAGAGCTCGAGCTGATGACCACAGGTAGGAGATGCACGACAGTTTGAGTAGTAGCTGAGCCTGGCCATGTGCTTAGAGAGTTAGAGAAAAGGAAGGTGAGCTGCTTAGGTACATAAAGTAGCACAGTGTGCATTTATGGAGTGAGGTAGAGCTAGTGTACTGCTGTAGAGGCAGGGGGAAAAAGAAAGTAATGCGCTGATGTGACTGAAGCTAAACCGTGGCAGGAGAGGGAGGTGGAGTGAGCTCAGGGAAAGAAAAAGGAGCTTGGGTGAAGGCAGAGGAGGGAGTTGACCACGCAAGGAGCTGCAAGTGGCTCTGGCATTTCGTGGCACCATTAGAGAAAAAGGGGACATATGACATAGTTCTTCTTGGTTTTAAAGTTGCGTGCGAGACTCATACAATGCTCAGCAGAGGATGGGTAGCACGGAAAAAGGTAGTGCATGCTCTGATATTTTGCTCAAATTGTTGGGGAAGATATTTAGAGGAGGAACATAAAATTTACTACAGGCAAGGATTTGGATTTGCGGGGAGGTTGTTTTGCAGAAGTTGAATGTTTTGAAAGCTTCAGATGCAGGAGATTAAGCTTGGTTTGAATACATGCGATTATCTTCGGGTAGTTTATTGGAAGTGTTTTGATGATTGCTTATAGGAATTGTAGTTCAAGGTTCAGTCTTGATTCAAACTCAGATTTGAAATGGTTCGACTTATTTGTACAGGACCTCAAGATATTTTGTAAGAAAATATGCTAGGAAGGGTCTCGGGATATTTCTGGAGTTTTTATAGGACTCATGGTGTTGTGGATAAACACGGTGAACGGTAGATAGGGTTTTGACTTTAGTAAAAGGGTAAATGGGTAAATGGTTATTTGGTAGAAATATAACAGGACAGATATTTATCTCCCGATATGGTAACATGGTAGAGGTGAAAAGATATTTATATGACATGTGGGAAGGAGAGAGAGACAAACCATGGTGGTTAGGGTTTTACCGAGAAAAGCAACCAGGGTTTAGAGTGTATGTGTCCACATACACTTGAATATTTTAGCATATATATGGTTTGAATGTGGATGGAATTGACATGCGAAGTTGCAGCGAGTTGGAGTGTTGAATGCTACCACTGATATATGCGTATATATGCATGGGGTTGTGGCAGAGCCGAACGATGAGTTAGGGTTTTGATCCGCCACTTGGGAAGAAGGGGCGAGAGATTTCGTATATGCATATACATGAAAGCAGTATATATGAGCACATACTCAGGATAGGACAGGACGAAGTCGATGGTGAAAGATCATGACATTCAGAAGAAGTTCATGGTGTGTATATGTTCCAATTTCGCAGAAGTACCGTGTGGGCACTTTGCGGCAGATGTTGGTCTAGGTTGCACCGGCTAGACAGAAAGAGGAAAGGGATGCCGAAGGTGTGTTCGTGGCAGAATGCAAAGACGGATGGTCCTGCATGGAGACAAGGTGTAAGGCGAGGGTTGTACTCTTTGCCGAATAGAGCTTCGACAAAACAGAGATTAAGGAATTAGGAACAGAGGAGGAAGATTTTGTTTGTCTCACTTTAGGGTTTTGCAGAAACATGATTTGAGTAAAGGTTTTACTCTAGTGTATTTTAACTTGTATTATTAGTGAAAAAGTTTTTGTTAGCCCTAATTTTTGGGTTTCGGAAAATTGGGGTGTGACAACAAGTTACGGCGCATAGAAGCCTGATACCCGGACATTCCACTGAATCCAGAAATTTCGGATCCCGAAAATCCCGGAGCGAAGCTTCACGGGAAGACCGGGTGAAGAAACCGGTGGCTTCGAGTTGCTCGGCGTCCAACTCGCGGCCTGCTGAAGGCGCGCCTTAATTGCCCTTCACTCGGGTGTATTCAAGTGATTGTGTTCCTACTGGAGGCCAATCCTTGAAACCCTTCAAAACCGTAACGTTCCGTTCCGAGTTAATCGGTAATCGACTAGCAGCTTGTTGGAAGCACGTTATGATCGCTCTTTATGGAGGTGTATTCCAAACGACTATTCAACCCCGGAAGGCCGACCGTTGGATCCTCTTTGTTGAATGGCGCAGATTGCGGTGATGCTGCGTCATGGGCACTGAAGAGTCGCGACGTGGGCCGTTACTCTGCGTAGTGGAAGCTGAAGAGGTGCGTCGTGGGTGCGGGAATATCGTACGTGCGTGGGAGTGGAAGGGTCGCGCCGCTCGAACCGTCCCCCCCTTTTTAAGATCGGGAAAGCGGTGGGGTCCATTCACGCCTTCCGTTGCACGCTTTGTTTCCTTCACGCCCAAAAAACCCCTTCGCCTTCCTTTCGCCCAGCCGGTTGAGAACGCCGCCGCATTCCGAAACCCTAGATCTGCTCCACCGGCACTGGATGCACACCCCAGAGTGGGAAGCAAATCCAAACGAAGCTGAGGAAGACGCATTGGTGTGGAAGCTTTTGAGCGAGGAGAGCTTTCCCGTCGGCCCGATGGCTCCTTGGATGAAGTCGACGGCGACCGAGTCCCGGCTGCAAGCTCTGGTGAAGGCGGGAGTGCTGCCGCCGAAGGAACTAGTCGAGTGGCGAGCCGCCGAGGAGTTCCCCACCCCGAACACGGGCGAGATGGTCGTCCACAGCTCCTTCTTCCAGCGGGGCTTCTCCGTACCCGTCCATCCCTTCTTGCGGGGGCTGCTCTACTACTACGGGCTAGAGCTCCGCAACCTCAACCCCAACGGTCTGCTCCACGTCGCATGCTTCATCACGCTGTGCGAGTGCTTCCTCGGCATCGAGCCGCACTTCGCATTGTGGAAGCAGCTATTCGTCGTGAAGCCACAACCGAGTAAGGGCAGCCCGGCTGTGGTGTGAGGTGCCGGGTTCCAACTGAGGCCCGGGGCGGCGAAGCATTATCTGGACCTACCGACGTAGACTTCCAACAAGGGATGTGTAACACCCTAATTTTCCGTAACCCAAAATTTAGGGCTAACAAAAACTTTTTGCCGGCAATGCCGATGTAAAATACACCCAATTAAAACTTTATTCCAAATCATGTTCCTGCTAAACCCTAAAGCAAAGCGACCAAAACTGTTCCCTCTGTTCCTGCCCCCTTGATTTCTACTTTGTCGAAACCCTGCCTAGCGAGGGAGACAAACCCTGCGCTATCCTTGACCTCCGCTTCGTCGAAACCCTGCTCTACCCTTGCGTCTCCGCCACGACATCCTGAGGCAGCTGCCACAGCTAACTTGCCCTACCGCGACAGCACATGGCAACCGTTGCCGCTGCCACACTCTTGCCACGACAGCCGTAGTTAACCATTTTCCCCTACCGCGGCAAAGCCTCTGCCACCGCCGCTTCTATCTCTCTCTGCCGTGGCAAGCCGTTCCTGCCGCGACAAGTTTCTTCCACGCCACCGTTTCCCTGCCACGGCACTGCACAGCAGCTACCGTCGCTGCCATGCCTCTGCCACGGCAACATCTCCTCTGCCACGGCAACCCTTCCCCGCCGCGGCAACGTCGCGCCCCTGTTCCTTCCGCCGCGACAACCGAGTCCCACCGCGGCAAACTCCTTTTCCTTACCGCGGCAATACCGCGGCAACACTTTCTCCGCCGCGACAGCTCTTCCCCCTCCACGAGCACCCTTTCCGGCATTCCTTCCCTTTTATCTATTCGGTGCCACCTAAACCCACGTCTACCGCATCGACGGTACCTCCCCACCAACACATCCTAAGCCAACACAAAGGTGTCATCTCGACTCTCAAGCCCCTACCCCATCTTGCCGCACACCGAAAACTCCGACCTAGCCCCAATCATTGCCTTCTAATTAAATACCGATTCTTTCAAGACCCTAGTTCGTCGCACAAGCAAAATCCACCGAAACGCTCGCGGCACCTAGGTCCCTCACATTCCCGAGTATCGTGTCGAGACCCCGAAGACCTTTCCATCCATTCCCCCCACCTTGCCCCATTCCGGAACCCTAGTTCCGACCTCCGATAGCTCTTCCGTCTTATTTAATCTTTTCTTCCTAAAACCCCCTCCTCTGTTCGATCGATATCCGGTGATGCCCTCGCGGCACCTCCCCGCCATCTATGCCCAAGCACCGTCTCGAAGCTCCGGAGACATGTTCACCCACTCCCCTCTTTGCCGCCCTCCGAAACCCTCGTTTCGACCCCCGATTCCCTCTCTCTTTATTTAATTCTTTCGTTCCTAAAAACCCTAATCGCAAAATCTATCTCTCCCCGGTCTGCCCTAAGAATCCCAAATAAATCTTCGGCAAACCCTAACGATACCCTTAACCTAAATATGACATAAAATAACAGCATCCGGTACAAAAATAACTACAGAAATAATTATTAAATCTTAGGTCAACTTCGGACGTTGTACTGCAACCCCTATATTTAATTCTTAGGAAATTCTGATAAAATCACACAACAATCCCCATATTTTCAGGAATCCGAATATATAAAAAATATGGGCAAGTCATATACAGAATTTAGATAAGCCCAGCACCGAACACCTTCGTCCCGAATGACAGCTCGCACGAAATCACAGCCTGTCCACTGCCAAAGCTGCAACCATTTATTGAGAAAGCAACCACACGCTGCCCTCATCCCTCTAATCACCATTTAATCACCCTGGTAGCTCACGTCTCAATCTCCCCACAGTTGAACCAGCTCAGGTCACTTTGGCATTCAAGTCCTGCTCAGCGTGGAGTCTCCATCAGTGCCCTGTTCTCCCTGGTCCTTAAGCACACGCCCATGTAGCAAGGTTTGACGCCTCAAGCATGGCAAGCGCCCTGGCACATCCATGCTGCTCCACAGCACGCACCCGTCGCCTCATCTTGCTGCGTTGGCCGCCGTCGAGCTCCATCCGAGCACCAGTCGGCAGCCCTCATCCATTCCATCACCTCCAGTGACCGTCCTTTCCCCTGCCCTAGCTCAGTCGCCTTTAACTCGACCACTGATCCGTCGAATCACCGGAGCACAGCACCGCCGTAACCAGCTCAGCAGCTCCGCTTATTTAAGGACGAGATGAGCTCCCGTTCTTCAACCATAGCCCCAGCATCGGTAGCCCTGCATTGACTCAAACCAGAACCGAACCACCTCACCAATTCCTCCTCTTCTAGCTCCGGCCGCCAAGCTTCAATGCCACACCACCTCCCTTCTCTCAAACCAGCAGCCACCATCAATCCTCCCCGCTGGAGCTTGAGCGCCGCCAGGTTGAGCTCCCGCCGCCTCCCCAGTACACGTCGACGTCCATTAGCAAGCACCTGAGCTTCCCGAGTTGAAGAGCCGCCGGATCCCCGCTACCTCGACCACCCAGCTGCCGCGCCCTGGTCCGAGCCGACCTCCGCCGCCACCGTAGTAGCTCAGGCCGCCGCCCCCTTTTGCTCTCCCCTACTGGAGCCAGAGCTCACGCCGGACCAAGCCGAGCGCCGCCAGCCCCCGGGTCCGCCGGAGCAGCAGGGTAAGCCGCCGGCCGACCCCATCAGCCGTGCGCCGCCGGCCTCCCCTTTCTCTTCTTCTATTTCTATTCTTTTGCTTCAGCTCTGTAGCTCCCGGTGGTCTGCTTGCTTTTCGCTCTAGCACATTCAACTCACTGGTTCAGCTCCTTAGCAGCTATGGTCCGATTGCTCTTCTTTCTAGCTCAGTCAACTCTCGGTTCAACTCATTTGCTGCTGCTAGTCCATGCCGAGCAGCCAATTAGCTGAGATAGCTGCTGGTTTACTGTTGCATGTGTGGCTATTTTTGTTCTTTTTCCTCCCAGCACGTTGATGGTCCACACTGTAGCATGTTTGGCCATTAAGCTCTTTTTCCCTTCAACTCATTAAGTCAGCTGCTGGTCCGCATGCCACACTGTTGCATGTTTGGGCATTTTTTTTTCTAGCTCGCCCAGCTCTAATCATCGTTTAGCTCCTTTAATACATTGATTAGTTCCTCCCTAGCGTTAGTGCTAATCGAGCCAGTTAAGTTATTACCTAAGTTGCGCATTAGTTCTGTCCGAAGCTCACGGCTTAGCAAACCTGTCATTTTTCCTTTCCGGTTTAATCCCTGTTAGCAGTAGCGCTAATCACCTGGGTAGTTAGGTTAATGCATTGCTTTAATCGATAGACATTAGTCCTGTCCGAGCCAGGCGCCGAGCGGTTGCGCTTTAGTACATGCTGCCGTTTTAGGCTATTTAAGGCACATGTTAGTCGGCCGATTGCTTAGCTCCTTTAATGCACTAGCTAATCCCTAATTCGCACACTAAGCCAGCTAGTTAAAAAAACCCTAGTGGCCGACGGGCATCTCTTCATTTTCTTTTAACTCTGAAATTATAGGTTAATTCCTTCGGTTGAAGCTAATGCATTAATAGGATTTAGCATCTTTGCACGTGTTAGTAAAAGATTAGAAATAGGGTAGTTTGGTTAATGCTCGATATTAATTCGTAACGCTGATCTGGCCAGTCAAAACCCTATCGGCCGATTTCTTCTTCAACCTAATCCTGGAACCCCAAAGCTAGTTCGCATAGTGGATTCGGATGCATATTCAAGAGCTCAAGTTCTTGGAATGTAATTAACAGAATCGGGTTAAGTTATTTCCTTAAGTCTTTAAACCTCGCATGCAATGTGCATATACACATGCAGAAGCTTTGGAACAACCCTAGTGGCCGACCCTTACTCCGAGTTTTTCTGACATCCTAGGCGTAGTTCTAGTCGATTGATTCGGATGCCTGTTAGGATTTAAGAAGCCTGCACAAATATAATAGAGATTAGAGTTACGATTGAATATTGAGTAGCTAAATCAGCATACGACTTATATAAATATACACATACCTTCCATGATCGGCCCTAAGATAAGTTTCCTTTCAACCAGTGCCATTAAAACATCAGTAACCCCTAGACTCGTTTGAACCAAAGTCGTTAGTTTAGATCCTAACGAGAACGTCTTCCCCATTTTAAAAGACATCGTCATTTTATGTGGCAATGTTGCATATGCATGTCGCCAAAATCTCCCTCTGGCCTCAGAAACCTAAGTCATGGAACCGTAGGTTCGAATCTCGAACTTAACTCCGAGTATATGCATCCTCCGCTAAATCGCTGTCCGAAACCCTGAACCCTAGCTCGACCGTTCTAGGGCAAGCACCCTCTTTAGTTCACCGTGTATTCACCGTTTCCAGTGTCTTGCAGGTTGATTGATTTTCTTGAAGTTTTTGGATTGCTTCTTATTCGATGTTTTCTTCCGACACGTAGTTAGCGGAGTGAGGCACGTACGAGCCGGGATCATCCCGCGTCAGGAGCCCGAACAGGAACTGCCAGGCAAGCAATCTCCCGCCTTGACCATTTCGCATCCTATAATTGTGAAGTATATTTATTTTGATTTCGAAATATGCATGCTATGTTATAAACAGTATTTTATGTAGAAGTAATTATGTCCGATAGATGCATATGGACTAGGGTCGAACGTCCGATTCCTTGTAACCCTAGAGATCCGTCGGTCGGTTTCCAACCGACGATATACTAAGGTTATAGGCAATAGCCAATGCTTAGCCCTGCTATAGTTAAAATTAAACTTTTGTTTTCAAACCGGGGATGGGAATATCAAACCCGCGGATAGCATATGTTATCCGCGGTGATTTTAAATGAAATGTTGCCAAAACCCAAAATGGAGATGGAGATGATTTGGATTCGGGTAGGAAGTAAGGTGGTTCGAAGGGAGACGAAGTAGCTGGAGGCTATTCGGTGATCGATGATGACCTGGAGTCCTACTCGAATCAATTAAGGACCGAGCCACCGTGCCGCTAAACCAGTTCCCCCACCGTACGTCCACATGTCCTTTATGGGAAGGACTTGACTCGGTAGCCCGCCTAATACTAGGGTTCGGACCCGTGGGAAGTAAGAAGTACGTGCTAGGTAGTGCATTGGGCCCCTAGAGAATTCTCACGACGTTATTTGTGTCAACTGTCCTAGAGGTGAGACCAAGGCGGGTGTGAGAATTCGACACAAAGGTGAGAATAGTCCCAACTTTAGAATTTGCGATGCAAAATGTGAAGATTGGGTAAAACATCTAGTGGGTCCGACTCTAGTGTGAAAGCAGGCGAAAGGTCTCGTTGTACAAACCCTGGACACATGCAGCGCGCAGCATGCCCAGGGGGAACTACATCGTGTGGGTAAAGCCGTACAACCTCTGCAGAGTGTTAAAAATCTATTCGAATAGCCGCGTCCTCGGTTATGGACATGAACTGGCACAGCCACACCCCGGCTAGACTAAGTTTTGTTTGCCAACGTTGGGCAAAGGGATTAAGGACGTGGGCATGATGTGTCCACAGATTGGGGCAATTTAGGCCATGTGTCGGTGGCAAGGAAATTGCCGAAGTAAGCCGCCGTATTGCCGGGAGTGACCAGAATACGGTGTAGTGTTGGAAAACCTAGTTATCGGTAGGTGAAGCCACCGTTTGATGGATGGAGCCATGGCGGTGAGTGGAGCTATCAGGTAATAGGTCGAGAGATGTTCAGCGGTGTTTACCGCATGAGATGATATGTGATGTGATGTGATGAGATGGGATGAGATGATTTCTTAAAATGCTATAGATTTCGAAATGCTTTTACAATCTATTTATATGTATTTAAAATAAGAACTTACATTTCCGCACAAATTGCAACTTAGGTTAGAGCTATCCCCTGAAATATTCCTGCATGAATTATAGCCGTATAATTCCCCCAATGGGGATTGCTTGCGAGTACATTCAATGTACTCACCTGGCTTGTTGAATTGGCCAGAGGAGGAAGAAGGCTTCGACTTCGAAGAGGGCGATAGCGACGCCGAGGGTTAGGACGTTTTCCCCCAGTCAGCTGCCTGTTGGTTCGGCAAGCTGATGGGCTATCCGCTTCGTTATGATTTCCGCTGCTGTTTTATTCGGCCAATTGGCCAGGTAATGAACCTCGACCGTAAAGGTCTAACCGTGCATAAAGAATTCGGTATTGTATGTGTATGCTATCAGGTGTTTGTGCGTACTGGCTACTGATCCAGGGACCAGTACGGTAATCACAAATGACGTGTCCGGCCTTAAAACCGGGTGCGCCACAGGATGGCACGCGGATTGTTTCTACTGTGCCAATCCCGCGCCGTCGCTTCCGGTGTTCGTGGATCAGCCCCCGGAGGTAAAACTGAGCTGGTCCGAGCTGCCACTGGACCGGGAGCTGGACGGAAACATGGTCATCATGTCGCAGCTTGCCGAGACGATCAGAGCTGGGTTGACCGGGGTCGTCGTCGTCTCCACCTTCGTCCAGTGGCAAGTGCAGCCCGCGAAGCTGAGGGCTCACCCGATGTACATGTACGCCGGCGAGCAGGACACGACCCGGGAGTCATCCGAGAACTCCCTAAGGACGAAGTCCGACGCCGAGTCGGGAAGCTCATGGCCCAGGGAACGAATCTGGACCTCTCCGGGCGGCCTCCGCCCTTCAGTAGATCAAATCCCCCGAGCCAGGTAAGCAATCAACCCCCTGACTCTTCTTATCCGCGAGTCGCAATACTGCCGAATCTGATTCGGGTTATTCCTGTGTTTTCTGACTTCACAGGTTCTCTTCGGCTTCAGTTCCAACGCTCCCCTTCCGGAGAAGGAGATTTGGAATTTGTCGTAGTACGCTGACGTTCCTAGCGGCGGGCCGCCACCGCCGGGTGTAGCCGGCTCGTCCTCCTCCGGAGCCGGGGCGTCGAAGGGAAAAACTGCGCCAGCGGAAGAGCCCAGCGCCCCTCCTCCGAGTGCACTAGCCCCCGAGGAGGAGGAGGAAGAAGATAACTCTCCCCTCATCCTAAAGAGGAGGAAGAAAAAAGCCACCGATGCAGGCTCGGGGGGACATGGCGACTCCTCCGCCTGTCCCAGCCCGACGGTGCCGGCCGCTGCTGCAGAGGAGAATCCTCAAGCGGCCGGTGATGACGTTCCCCCCAGCTGGGGGGCGAAGAGAATAGCCAGCGCTGCCTTCGGAGGGCAAAGTGGCTCTGCGGCGCGGCCGACCCCGCCTGCCGGCGCGCCGAAGATCGGGAAGCGGAGGGCGATGCCTTGGTCCGCCAAGTAAGTTGTCTTTCCGTGCACCGTCTGTCCCCTTCTTTTGCTTTGTTGTCTACAGGGAGTAACAGTGAGCGTCCTTGCAGGGCGAGCAAGGCGGTGGACCCCAAGAGCACCCGGAGGTCCGACCAAGGGGGGAGCGGGTCGGCGTCGGTGGCCCGACCCCTGTCTGCCGCGAAGGTCGGGGAGGTTCTGCCGTCGACGGGTGCGGCTCCGGTGTCGCTGCCGGCGGGTGCGCCCCCGACGCCTCCGCCGCTTGCCTCGGAGTCAATTGAAGCTGGCGCCCTGGCGGGTGTGCCCTCGACTTCTCCACTTCCGCCGCCTGCGTCAGAGCCGGCTGAGGCTGGCGTCGGGGCGCTGGCCCCTTCCGCGAAAGAGGCGGCGGGCCCAGACCCAGAGGAGATAGAGGTGGACTGCGTGCCGCCCCCTCTATCGGGACGCGAGCTGACCGTCCCTCCGCTCCGGATCCAGGAGAGGGATCCGGCAAATCTGGGCTTCGTCCTCCGGGAGGTCGACGATATCCGGGAAGCAGAAGAATGGGATGAGCTCTTCAAGGCCACCACCGAGCTTGGCGAAAAGCTCCCGGGCCTGCTAAAAGGCATCCGGGAAAGCGCCAACTTGGTCAACGGTAGAATCCACCCGCTGGCAGAGGTATGTACCGAATTCCTTTGCTTTGTGCTTGTCCTTCTTGAGTTACGGGCACACGGGTAGTGCACCTTTAGACCTGTAGCCCGCGAGCCTTTGGCCGACTAGACCAGTCGGGCGTCGGCTCCTTGGTAGGTAGTAGGTTTTTCACTCTGGGGGTATGATCAGTGCACCCAGAGGGTGTAGCCCCCGAGCCTTTACTTGGTTCAGGGAACCGAGTAGAGGGTCTTCAATGACTTTGCTTGAGCAACTGGTTTCTTTTATTTTTGTAAATTTCACTCTGGGGGCACGAACAGTGCACCCAGAGGGTGTAGCCCCCGAGCCTCCGCTTGGTTCAGGGAACCAAGTGGAGGGTCCTGAAGAGTATCTCCGAGTAGCTAACCCTGTTGTGATTTTTCTTGCAGAGCTTGGTCCAGCGGTCTATGGAGAAGACCAAGTTCCTCCAGGCCAGGCTGCCAACCTTTGAGCGACTCGGCCAGAGAAAGGCCGAGTTGGACAATTTGACTGACAGCCTTAACGCAGCGTGGGAGCAAGTGCGCGCGCAAGAGGTGGAGGTGGAGACACTGAAGAGGGGCGTCTCACAGGAAGCCGCCCGGGCCCAATGTAACTACCCTGTGCCCTTGTTGGCTGCCATTGTTCTGCGAGGCTGACTCTCCCGAGTTCTCTGTAGCCGCTGAAGACGAGGCCGCCAAGCTCCAGGCGGAGCTTGAGGCGACGAATGCCCACCTCGGCCAACTGTCCTTGGTCGAGGAAAGGTTTGCCAAGCTGGAGGAGGCACTCGGTGTGGAAAAGGCGCATATCGAGCACCTCGAGAAGGAGGCCGCCGTCCACGAAGGCTGTCTGAGGCAGGCCGTAGACGTCGCCGTGGCGGCGAATAAGAGGGCTGCAGACTCCGTTGCTAGTAAGCGCCTGACTCGGGGTTGCCAAGTCGGGGTCGGCTAGGAGTTTTGTCTAATGCTTTTGTGTTGCCTCCGTAGAGTACCAAGTGCGCCTGGCGAAGATCAGCACGGCGATGGGCGATCTGTATGTGGCCGGACGGACCGCCTGCAGCGCCCTGTGGGAGGACGAGGCGGCGCCGAACCAGGTGGAGGGCGTGAGGGAACGTCTTCGACTGGCACCGGACAGAGTGAAGGCTTTGTCGGAGGAACAATACCAGGCCGGGGTAGAGTTCGCGCTCGTCGTGACGAAGTCTCACTATCCAGCGGTTGACTTGTCGGAGATCCAAGACGGGATGGCTGTCGACGTCCCGGCGGACGAAGTTCCGGCCTTGTTTGCAGCCGTCCGGCCCGCCACAGAGAACCTGGTCAGGCGGACAGATCAGTAGGGATAGGAAGATGTGAATAATGCTACTTGTACTGGACTCGGGGAACCGAGTATAATTAATGGATGCTTTTTTGGACATAAAGCTTTGTTTGTCTCATTTTCCTTAATAACTTGTTCGTGTGTAAGGTTTGCTTTTTGTGTGTGCCCTTGTCGACCCGTCATATCCCCCTTTGTGTAGAAAGAGCCATGGGCTGCGTTCCGTGTAGCGTTGGGTTGTGGCGTAGACCGGCGGTCGAGGACGAAGGGTTGACATCCAGCGTGTTACACAGTACTAGAGTAGATTGTGGAAAAGGAGTCAAAGAAAATCTGAGTGCGCAGATGTGCAGTCGGAAGGCGTAGCCCCCGAGTGTCTGCTATGCGTAGCTTTGGGCGTTTAAAGCGGAGCAAAAGAGTTACTTGAAGGGGCAAATTATGTTTATTCAGAAAGTACGAAAATACAAGGTTTAAGCATAGAAGCGACATAGCTGTTCTATGTTCCATGCGTTGGTGATGAGGTTACCGTCCTTGTCCTTCAGTCGATAAGCCCCCAGGCGTAGTACTTCAGCGACGACGTACGGACCTTCCCAAGGCGGGGAAAGCTTGTGCATGTCTTTGTTGGACTAGACTCGGCGTAGAACCAAATCGCCAACGTTGAATGCGCGCCCACATACGTTCTGGCTGTGTTAGCGCCGCAAGCCCTGTTGGTACTTTGCCGACCGAAGCAAGGCGACTTCTCTCGTTTCTTCAAGCTGGTCGAGAGCATCTTGTCTTGCTTCCTCCGACTGAGCCTCCTCATAGGTGCGAACGCGCGGGGATCCGTATTCCAGGTCAATCGGGAGTACGGCCTCAACTCCATATACCATGAAGAAGGGGGTGTAACCGGTGGACCGGTTGGGAGTTGTCCGGAGACTCCAGAGTATCGAAGGTAGCTCTGCTGCCCATTTGCCCGCGAACTTCTATAGGCGCTGGAAGATCCGAGGTTTGATGGCCTGCATGATAAGACCATTGGAACGCTCGACTTGCCCGTTCGTGCGTGGGTGTGCCACCACAGCGAAGTTGAGGCTGATGTTGTAATCGTCGCAGAATCGGAGGAAGGCGCCGCTGGTGAACTGAGTGCCATTGTCTATAATGATGCTGTTGGGGACGCTAAAACGATAAACGATGTCCAAGAAGAACTCGATGGCCCGATCAGCAGTGATGGTGGCAACTGGCCTGGCTTCAATCCACTTGGTAAATTTGTCGACGGCGACGAAAAGGTGTGTATAGCCCCCGGGAGTATTCTTGAGAGGACCGACCATGTCCAGGCCCCAGACAGCGACGGGCCATGTAATTGGAATGGTTTGCAGAACCTGAGCCGGTAAATGTGTTTGTCGGGCGAAGTATTGGCATCCCACACAGGTGCGCATGATATGCTCGGCGTCTGAGACGGCAGTCGGCCAGTAGAAACCTTGTCGAAAGGCTTTCCCGACTAGCGACTTTGGCGCCGCATGGTGACCGCAGATGTCCGAGTGGATGTCGTGCAGTAGCTGCTTCCCTTGTTCTGGAGAGATGCACCGCTGGAGAATTCCAGAGGTGCTTTTCTTGTAAAGCTCGCCTTCAAGGATGACATAGGCCTTGGCACGTCGGGCAAGACGTCGCGCCTCGGTCTGATCCTGTGGGAGTACGTCCCGTAGGATGTAGTCGAGAAAAGGCATTGTCCAGTCGGGGGTGATAACCATGACTTCTTGCTCGGTTGGATGAATATCATCTATTTTGTTGATTTGAGGCTCATCGATCTCGGGTGTGGACTCCGCTTTGATTGAAGGTATGTGTAATTCCTGGAGAAAAACTCCAGTCGGAATGACGTCCCGGCTGGACCCCAGTTTGGCGAGTTCATCGGCTGCTTCGTTGTCTCGGCAGAGAACGTGCGTGATCTCGAGTCCATCAAATTTGGCTTCAAGCTTGCACACCTCTTAGCAGTAGGCTTCCATGGTGGGGTCTCTGCATGACCACTCCTTCATGACCTGCCGGACCATCAATTCAGAATCTCCCCGAGCGAGGAGTCAGCGAATCCCGAGTGACGTGGCAATGCGCAGGCCGTGCAACAAAGCTTCGTACTCGGCGACGTTGTTGGACGCCGGGAAGTGGATTTGGAGCACGTACTTGAAACGTTCTCCTTTCGGAGAGATGAGTACGATGCCAGCCCTCGCGCCTTGAAGCATCAGCGAACCGTCGAAGTAGAGAGTCCAGTGTTCGAGGTCGATGACAGAGGGCGAGGACTGGACCTCGGTCCACTCGGCCGCAAAGTCAGCAAGAGCCTGGGACTTGATGGCCGTGCGGGGGGTATAAAGTAAGTTGAATGCCAGCAATTCCATTGCCCACTTGGTGATCCGTCCTGTGGCGTCCCGATTGTTGATGACGTCGGCGATCGGGAAAGAACTAGCCACCGAGATCGGATGCCCTTAAAAGTAGTGAACTAGTTTCCAAGACGTGATGAACACCGCATAGATAATCTTTTGAACCTGCGGGTAACGCGTCTTGGACTCGGAAATCACTTCACTGATGATGTAAACTGGTCGTTGAACCTTCTGGGCGTGGCCCGGCTCGGATCATTCAACAACCAGGACCATACTGACCACCTGAGTGGTTGCCGTGATGTAGAGGATCATCGGCTCATTAGGCATTGGCGGGGCCAGCACCGGGGAGGTGGTCAGTAGTTTTTTTCAAACCATCGAGGGCGTCTTGAGCCTCAGGGGTCCAGGTGAAGTTATCCGACTTCTTCATGAGCTTGTAAAGGGGCAGGGCCCTTTCGCCGAGTCGAGAGATGAACCGGCTAAGAGCTGCCACGCACCCGGTGAGTCTCTGGACGTCTTTGAGGCTTTTTGACGGCCCAATTTTGGCGATGGCATCGATCTTTTTCGGGTTAACCTCGATTCCCCGTTCGGAGATGAATCCGAGTAGCTTTCCCGAAGGGACCCCGAAGACACATTTCTCCGGGTTAAGTTTCATGCTGAATCGCCTGAGGCTGGCGAAGGTTTCCGCAAGGTCGGTCAGGAGATCCTCTTTCTTTTCGACTTGACCACCACATCGTCAACGTAGGCCTGCACGTTCCTGCCGATTTGCCCCTAGAGGCAGCGCTGTATGCATCGTTGGTATGTAGCGCCGGCATTTTTTCAAACCGAACGGCATGGAGACGTAGCAGAAGGCCCCGAACGGCGTGATGAACGAAGTCTTGATTTGGTCTTCCTCTTTCATCTTGATTTGATAGTAGTGCGAGTAGGTGTCGAAGAAGCATAAAATTTCACAGCTGGCCGTGGACTCAATCACTTGGTCAATGCGAGGCAATGTGAAAGGATCTTTGGGATATGCCTTGTTAAGGCTAGTGTAATCAATGCACATCCTCTATTTTCCATTCTTTTTACGAACAAGGACTGAGTTTGCTAACTTGTCGGGATGATACATTTCTTTTATAAAACCAGATGATAAGAGCTGATCTATCTCTTCTCCAATTGCTACATGCCCATCCTCAAAACGACGTAGACGCTGTTTGACCGGCTTGGTATCCGGTCGGACGTTTAGAGAGTGCTCTGCAGCCTCCCGTGGAACTCCGAGCATGTCAGAGGATGTCCAAGCGAAGATGTCCCGGTTGTCATGGAGAAAATTGACGAGCACGCTTTCCTATTTGTCGCTGAGGGCAGCCCCGATCTGCGTCGTCTTGGAGGAGTCTTCCGGGTCGAGCTGAATCGACTTGGTGTCCCGCCCCGATTGAAAGGATGTTGCTGTTGAAGCTTTTTTAGTCGGAGGTGCTTCCTCGACCACGGCCGACTTGAGGTTGTCAAGCTCGGCTGCAGCGATTTGGGCCGTGGCAAGGTTACTGTTTTCCAAGTCGCGTGCGTAAGCGTGCTGGAAACTGCTTTGCACTGTTATTATCCCGTGGGGACCCGGCATTTTAAGCTTCAGGTAGACATAACTCAGAACAGCCATGAACTTGGCGTAGCAAGGGCGTCCCAAGATGGCGTGATACGAGCCCGAGAAGTCGATGACCTCGAAGGTGAGGGTCTCGGTCCAGAAGTTGTCGGGAGTACCAAAAGTGACGGGCAGATTGATTTGCCCGAGTGGACTTGCCATCTTGCCGGGTACAACCCCGTGGAAGAGTGTCCCGGTGGGCTTGATGTCCAAGCGAGGGATCTTCATGTCGTCAAGAGTTTTGACATAAAGGATGTTCAGACCACTCCCTCCATCCATAAGGACCTTGGTGAGGCGAACGCCGCAGACGATTGGGTCCACCACCAAGGGGAACCTACCCGGGTGGGGTATGTAGTCGGGGTGGTCCGAGCGGTCAAAAGAGATTATGGACTCGGACCATCGGAGGTACTGAGGTACAGCAGGCTCGACCGCGTTAACCTCTCGGTTCGTGATCTTCTGGCGGCGTTTGGATTCGTAGCCGTTGGGGCCACCGAAGATCATCAGACAAGCGGTTTCCTTTGGGAACTCGTCACCTTCGTCCGGAGGGGAATCTTTCTTGTTCCAAGTATGGACGAAAGGCTTGTTCAAGTTCTTCAGGAGATTGCAGTCGCGCGTTACGTGGTTGGATTTCGGCCCATGAAAATGACACGGCCGACTCATCATCTCCTCAAAAGTTGTGTTGCCGCGCTGAGGACGCTGCTGCGAGACGCGCTCAGCTGCGGCAACGAGGTCTTCGCCCTTGCGCTTCCTGTGCTTCTTCCTAGACGACTCAGGACGATCTTTTCCCCTGGGGGATTCGGCGGTTTTGCCTTTTTCCTTATTGTCCTTGTTCGCGCTACGGATGGCTTCTTCACCAGTGGCGAAGTTGTTGGCGATGTCGAAGAGTTCGCGCGTAGTTTGAGAGTTCTTACGCGCGATTTTGTGGATGAGGTCGATGCTGCGAACACCTTTGGAGAAGGCGGTGATGACGTCACCTTCTCAGACCTCAGGCAGAGAGTTCTTCTTCTTGGAGAAGCGTTGAATATACTCTCTGAGGGTTTCGCCCTCCTCTTGGGTACAACTGTGGAGATCCCATGCGTTTTCGGACCTGTTGTAAGTGCCCTGGAAGTTGTTGACGAAGAGGGTCTCAAGGTCGGTCCATGATTGGATGCAACCCTGAGGCAAGCTGGTGAGCTAGGCTCGAGCTGAGTCGGCTAGAAACAAAGGCAGGTAGTGGATCGCAACGTAGTCGTCGCCGCCACTGGTCCTGCACGCGGTGTGGTAGTCGGCCAGCCAGATGTTTGGCCGAGTCTCGCCCGTATAGTGGATTGTATTGACTGTATCCCGTATGAGAGTATGTGTTTACGCTAGGAGATCAACTATCCAAAAGCCTTCTTCCCTCTAAACATCCCTGTCCGGCCTTATATAGGCGACCAGATTAGGATTACAAGAGTCCGGATCGGTTTACAGATTGATCTCTTAATCGGTTACAACTGACACCCGGGTATCCCGGATAGTTATTAGTTCGTGTCTTGTACTCCAAGCTGGTGAGACGCCCCCCGTGTAGAAGTCGGACTCCGAGTAGTCGGCCCGGCCCGCCCCATGTCCGGAGGGCCGGATTCGTCCTCCTTGACCATATCTGGGTGCCATGTCATCGTCAATGAGGTAATTGGTTTACCTATTGTGCAGCATGCCGATCTTTTGAAATTGGTGTCCTTCTTCAGGTAAGAGTCCATATAATAGACTTTGGCCTCACTTAGTATAATAACAATAAGTATCTAATAATAGCTATATTATCATTAATTCTAAGTTAATTAATGTTTTACTGAAGGTATAAAATGAACAAGTATCACAAAATTCATTGGATCGATCATCCTAGTATGGACAAACCCATCTTAGCATGACTTGCTTTAAGAGCCAAGCTGTTGTTCGAACGGTTAGTGAGGTGGTTGTGCCGTCTACGATCAAAACCAATGTTTTCTCTCTCTATGTTAATTTTATAATGACGGAATTCTTTCTTTGACATGCACCGTCACTACAGAGTGATTCCGTGAGTCCAGTCCCATGGAAGTGCTCGTGCTTTGTGCCTGGTGTTTCTCGGAGAGAGAGAGAGAGAGAGAGGAGAGATGTAGGGGAAACGAGAATACGTCACTCTAGTGCTCGAGTGATTATAGGCATAATCCAACCCCTATCATAGGTAGTTCAAGGATCTGCTGAGAAAACACAGGAATTTCACACCAGTTCCACAAGAGTTTAATATGATTTAGTTAATTTTTCGTAGGAATAAAACAAATTAAGATAATGCTTGGTTAAACCTAGGAGCAGCTGGACCGACATAGCAGACCGTTGATGTAGTTTGGGATCTGAGCCTGCTCAAACCGCTAATACAACATTTAGTTGATTATGAGCCGAGAATATGCATGCGCTGGTCATAAACAATCCCATGCAATTTGGTCAGGTTACACCATACGTAGAGCATAAACCATGGGATTATGAAATGCCCTTGTGAATAGCTGTGCTAGATGATGTAGATGAGGTGCCATGTGCGTTTTAAAAGTACAAGTACCAGGCTATTTTTATTTTTTTTGAGAAGAAGTACCAGGCTATTAGCTATACTACGTTTGATTTTTCTGCTTATCACTTTTCTGTAAAAAGGAATAATGTGTTTTCCATACGGAAACACTCCCAGCATGGATTAGTTCAAAGATACAAAATCAAATGAATGTTGTTGGTATCCTTATTAGTATTTCATTTCAAAGCAATATGACGGTTTTGTTAATTGTTCGAGAAATCTAACCAACAAACGTGCTGGTTTTACGCTTATCGAGCGACCCTCCCAAGCGCCACCAGATGCACGATGAAGAGGAAACAATGGATGCTCGCAGCTTAAAAGGTCTGCGTGTCCCTTTGCATGCACAAAACAAAAGACATAATACCTGATGTCATCAGCATTAATTACTATATTTTAAATTTTAAATTTTTTTATACCTGATTCATAATTAATTTTCATTATTACGTTCGCCGCGATGAACACACAAAAATAGATCTCATATAGGTATATTTCGATAATCTTTTTGACCTTGTTAGTTATCATGTGGTAGCACTACCTCTGTCTAAAAATATAAGGCACACATGCTCTTCAAAATTTATCTTTGATCAAGAATTTATTCAAAAATACACGGATTACATGATACAAGACTGATATCGTTGGATTCGTATTAAAAAACCATTTCCAATAGTATCAGATAATCCAAATATAGTTAGACTAATCATTGGTCAAATTTAAATCTTGAGATACGAATGCGCCTTATATTTATGGACAGACGGGGTAATGCATTAGTTACCACTTTATATGAGTAACAAGTTATCAAATAGTTGAACCTTGCATTACCACAACTAGCTCATTTGATGAAGTTTCTTAGACAGATTCAACAATCCTCTACTATGCTTAGAATATATGAAAATGACGTGTTATTTTTCACAACCCCTCCACCCCAACATAATAATATGGCAGGAATGTGTGAGGTTTCATCTTTTCTAGATGTGCTAAAAAAGTATGAGCGGGATGCATTATTATGTGCCCACAACAAAAAATAAATAGTCTGATAACTACACCGAACCGATCTGATAAGTATACACTAACACTGTTTTCTTAAATACGAGTTTAGAAATATGCAGGGAATTTATTATTATATGTTGATAACTGCATATGATTAATCCGATAACTACAATGAACCATTCTTCTTGAAAACAGGTCTAGAAATATGCAGTGCATTCATTATTATGTGCTGAGAAGTGCATATGATAACTACAATGAACCAGTCAGATAATACAAATTGACATTATTTTCTTAAAGATGGGTTTAGAAATATATGATGACATTATTATATGATGATAACTACATATAAATAGTATACCAACTCGTATATTACTAGCTGATAACTACTGAGCTCATAAAAAGTCACCGGAACATACCCAAGTGGAATCTAGTTATAAAACTTTCGTCGCGACGTACTCAATGGTAAAAATAGATCATTAATCAAATATTTGATTTAAGAGATAAAAATAATTTATAATTTTAAAATAGAGAGTCTCTTTGTTTAGGTCAACATTTTTAGACTCATTTACATGACTTGTAAAATTAATGGGCTTGACCGGTTGTAACACCGTTTTGCACAGTGACGTGGGCAGGGTGTGTTGAATGTTTTTGTTCGTAAGGCTATTGTTTTGTTAGTGCGTGCTATACATTATCTCTCCAGAAAAAGATATATTTTTTTACATCAAGAAAAAGATATATTTTTTTACATCATTTTACTCCGAACATCATGCGCAGTAGGCTCACCTGAAGGCCCTCCCCCCTAAAAAAAGGGGGAAAATGCAACTTGGTTTTCGTGCCATGAGTAACAGTGCATTGTAGCGCATGGGGTTTGTTCACAAGTTCCTAAGGATACTCCCAATGCATCGTATCTTAAATTGTCTCTTATTGTATTAAATAACTCTTTAGATGCAACTTTCTCAATTGTTTGTATCTTAGTGTTGTCTCGTAAAAGCTTTCATTTATTATATTTTATGATTAATACTATTATTTTAATCTTGTAGGCTGTTTGCGGCATAACTCTAGTACATAGTAGTATAGATGTGAGCCACACGGGATCGTTGAAGAATTAATTTACATTGGTTACACCGCTAGAGCCGTATCTAGATTAAGAGACAGTCTCTCTCTCTTCCATAATTACCCTACCATATAAGTTTTTACCTAGGTGGCATGGATTAAGAGATGACTGATGTGGAGCTTTGGGCTGCCCTAATAACATCTCCGGCCTAATTAACTGAACCACATCTACAGGGGGACGAAAATAGATGCGACGGCTCTGGATCGATATTGGAGCTACTGCTCCTAGGTTTAGAAAAGCGTTACTCAAAAAATTATGCATTCCAATCGTAGCCTCAGGATTCATTTTTTTTTCCTCTTTAGATTCTATTTACACGTCTGAACACTACCCCAGAAAACACTTCTCCTACACAGTCTCCACTGACAGGCAGAAAATACCCGTCAGTGGTACTGCTCACCACTGACGGGCGAACAAGTAACCGTCAGTGGTTACTCCAGTAGACGGTCTAAATTCAGAAGAAAAAATAATTACTGACGAGTCAAAAATAAAGCCCGTCAGTGGTAACTTATTTCTACTGATGGGAAGTACCACTGACGGGCTCGTTACTATGGCTGTCAGAAGAGCTTATTACACCACTGACGGGCTCAAATTTTGGCCCGTCAGTGATGTTTGGGCCCAAATTAAAAGGCCATATCTACCCTAGCCCCGAACGCCGCACTCCTCATATCTCCTCCTCCTCCTCCCAACCCTAGCCCCTCCACAGAATGCCGGCCACCAACTCCTCCTCCTCTCCCGCCGCTCACTCCTCCTTCGGCCGCTCCATCCTCTCCCTCCGCCGCGACCAGATCCACCTCCCACCCCACGCCACGCTGAAGCTTTCCAGCGCCACGCTGCTGACCTCCCCTCCCCCGCCTCCTCGACCTCCCCTCCGACTCGGCCACCTCCCCCGCCTCCCCCGTCCCGGAGATCCTCTCCCTCGCCTGGACGCGCCACCTCCTCGACTCCTTCCTCATCTGCCTCGAGGAGTTCTGCTCCGTTCTCTTCAGCTGCGGGGGCACCAGATCCGCTCGGGGAGGGCCAGATCCGCCGCACTCCTCGAGGACGCCCCATGCCTCCGCCGCCGGTGCCAAGACCCGCGCTAGGCCCCGCCGCACGCCCGGGTCCGGCGAGGCTCTGCTGCGTGGCCAGGTCAAGACGCTCCTACAGAAGGTCGACGAGGAGGCCGCCGTCATCAGGCCCGTCCGCATCCACGCGCTGCTCGGCGTCTCCAAGTCCCCGGCCCAGCTCCTCGCGCCCACCCCCGCCAACACGCCGCAGCTCAGGGCCGAGTCCGCCGCCAGGGAGGGATCCCCGCTGATGCCCTGCCTCCTCGAGGAGGAGGAGCTGATCCCTAAGCTGCAGGTAGTAATTTCGGTCGTATCTCTTTGCAACGACTCAAAGATGAATTCATTTCACCTTCTGGTTACTTCTTGAGTTGGGTTATCTCCGTGCAAGAGCTCAAAGATGATTCGATCTTTTTCAAGTTTCGATTACTTCTTGAGTCGGGTATGATATAGCAGTTCTGTCAGATCAGTCCCTTTTTTGGATTTCTGAATCACATACCCTGATTGACGCAAGCATACGCAAAATGTTTATTCCCATGTCATTTATCTTTATGCTTCATGCTGCGCTGACATGTGGTTGTAATATCTACATTACCTGACAGTCGTATATGATACGTTTTTTTTATGCAATGATTCTTGCTGCGTTGGTCACGTCTCATCAGTAATCTGCGTTAATAGCAGCATCTGGCTTGTTGGGAATGTGATGCTTTAACAATAATCTTCAAGAACTGCCAATTCACATGTTGCCTCTAATCTAATATGTGCCTTCAGCTCGTTGTTGCATATGGTCATAAGCTGCGCTGCTGCCTATTTTTTTAAAATCCCATAGAACTCGCCACTGACGGGCAAATGTTTCTACCCATCAGTGGTAATGGACACTCCACTGACGAGTAATTACTGGCGGTCGCTAAACCCGTCAGCGGAGGGGTTTAAGAGCCCGTCAGTGGATGGTAATTCTAGAGTAGTAGAGTTTGAAAATCATTAGTCGATTAAGCTTTGCAGGATTGTGCAGGATCCAGGTGTGGACTTACATTTGCTTATATATAAATTTCAAATACAATAAATAAATAAATACGTTTGCTTTTCAAGGATTTCCTGTTCCTGGCGGTGAGTGGTGACTGGCCAGAGTTTAAAACACTGCTCGTCTGCTCCAAAGCGCGCATCTGGCCGAAGAGCCACAAATGAAACTAGAGACCGTGTCAAACACGAACAAAACTTCCTGCCTTCTGTTTTTGCTATCGATGCGTCCGATGCTTCCATTGGTAACTCCGAAGCAAAGCTCCACGCATGCATGCCTCGATTATTTCTCTCACGTACGTGAAACCGAACAAGATCGCCTTTTGACTTTCCCTATATATAAGCATGTCGATTTGTTCTTGTGAAACCACAGCACAGAGGAGTACGTACGTAGAAACGAAGATCAGGTAGTCTCAGTTTTAATTAGCGCTCGATCTCCATGGCCTCCAGACAGATGCTTGCCGTGGCGGCGGCGATCGCCTTCGCCTCCCTCGCCGGGTTCGCCTCTGCGACGGACCACCCTGTGGGCGATGGCGTAGGCTGGACGCTCGGGTTCGACTACACCGCCTGGGCCGAGAGCAAGCTGTTCAGAGTTGGCGACGCACTAGGTAAATCAATCGAGGTCTCATGGCTCATGCAGACACACACACACACACACACGATGTTTATATATCTGCTGTTTGTGTTGCACTGTGGGCGTTCAGATTGTTGCAGGATCATGTTCCATTCCACCTTAACTAGCTTCTATGGTATCCCAAACAATATTGAATTTGTTAATATTCTGCATTACGCATATTGATCAAAACTGGACCTAATTCATCAAGATGCATTGCTTGCAGTGTTCAATTACAACAAGGCCTTCCATAACGTGGTGGAAGTCAGTGGACCAGACTTCAGGGCGTGCAACAACACCAAGGGCATCGCCGCCTGGAACTCCGGCGGTGATCGGGTCAACCTCGTCAAGGCGGGGAGGAGGTGGTTCGTCTGCGGCGTGGGATTGCACTGCCAGATGGGCATGAAGCTCAACGTTACCATCCTCTCCACGGATGCGCCTGCCCCTGCACCAGCTCCGACGTCGACGGTACCGTCGTCGTCGTCTCCTCGTCGTGCGTCCAGGCGGCCATCCGTTTCCAAGTGGTGATGGCCTGCTCCAGTACCAACTACGTGATTGATCGTGCATGCATGGTGTGATCGATCGCACTGTTGGGTTCGTGCAATCTTCTATATGAGTACCTTGTAATAATTGTTGGACTTGTGTTCGACACGTGGAAACGAACAAGCATTAGAAACGTACTTTTGGTGCGTGCAACGATCGAAAAAAAGCTTAAGCAGTCAATGAATCTCTCCTGAAAAAACTCCATTAGCGAAACGAACACATTCATTCCCCAAAGTTACATTACAAGTCATTTTCGAAAAGAAAAGGTAACATTACACGTTCCACGACCAGGAAAATATAAAGAATGCGATATGTCCGCCACATGTCGTGCATGAGATCACCGTTCAATATATTTTAGGATACGTGCGTACAGATTCCACCTCCTCGTATTTCTATGTATTTCACATCAGTCTTGCTATTCTTATGTAACTTTTTATTATGTCCCATCATCTCTCTCCTTATCCCATCTCCAGCACCCATTCATACGTCAGCAGCCAAGATTCCAAGTCAATATCAATGTATTTCTCCTATTCTTCTTTCCTGCTACTATGCACCCATTTTGTATTAGTTTTTAGATTTATGTCATGTATGTGTGGAAGCTTGCTAGCCAAGATAAAAAGATTTTGGTGTGCTTGTCTTGTTCTTAGTGTTAGTACTAGTAATCGTGCACGTGCAACGCACGTCTTAACTAATATAAATTTAATCAATCAATCATAGAAAACTTAAAATATTATGCCTGGAAGTCTCCGTCTATGTATACAATGTATAATATAAACCTACACAAATATTGTAATGCTTTAACCGAATATTGTAATGCTGCTGTTAAATTTTACTCACAATATCAAGTTCTAAAAAAGTTCTTCAAAAAATTATAGGCAAAACATGTACAATAATAGCACATGCCAGAATCTCGACCCAATAATGTCTAAAATCAGAAGGCAATAGCAGACATAGACAAGCACATCACAGATCCTTCCAACAACGAAACATTTTCAGATCTCACACATGAAGGACTATTTAACCGAACAAAGAGGCACGTGACGGCATGAATACATCATACATTTAACATGTTATTTTTACAACGATACATTTAAGATGTTTAAAATTCGATAGAGGAAATATATACAACAAGCTATGACACTTGACAAATAGTAATCGTGCACGTGCAAGGCACGTTTAATCCTATTCATCTTTAGAATAAAATATAATTTTATTATAGAAGTTTGCATTCACAAACAGCTTGACAACTGAGACAGACATTGAAGAGATAAAAATAGTTATTGTTTGACAACTAAAACAGATATCAACTTGCACTTAAGTACATGACGACACATATCTAGGAGGCTTTACAAGTGATGAAATATTTCCCGTAAAGCAGCTCTTTGCATTTCCTTGAGCAGTATCGCCATTAGTCACAGGAGCCTGACAGAGTCTGCCTTTTAGATCCTCAGGTTGCTTATATCTAGGAGGCTTTACAAGTGATGAAGTATTTCTAGTAAAGCACATCTTTGCATTTCCTGGAAGCAATGTATTAAAGAATACCATCCCTGTTATTCTCTCTAGGATTACATTACAAGATAAATATAGAACATAACAATTTGTATTATTCCAAATTGAGATGCAGACCAATAGCAATGTTCAACACCAGTAGCAATTTGTATTATTCCATTGAGATACGGACACTCCAACAGCCAACTTGGAAAGCAACTGTATGACCTCCGTCTTCTGCAATGGATAAAATAAACCTTTGGGCAGTCACGAAGCATATATTTATAGCTTCAGAAGTAGCAATCAAGATATCTTCTTTGAAGTAAAGATTGGATGAGATATTCGTCCAAGGTGTCTAAAGAGGATAAATATCAGCAAATGAACCCAAGGGAGATCGTCCTCAGCAAAATAATATATATATATTCTATGTAGACTCAATAACTTTATTCAAAACCTCGTTTGACTGAATAAAAGGACAACAGCAAAATACCTAACGTGTCACACATTCTAAATTAAGTGAAAAATGCTACATTGCTACAAATATTCATGACTATTGTAGTTAAATCTTGGTTTAAATCAAACTAAGTAAATCCCACGAAATAATGACATAAATTAGATGAAATTGCGATACAGATACCTGCCCATGCATGATAGATGTCTGCATTTCTGAAAATAAACCGCATGAGTCTGCACCTCTGAGAGTAAAGGATAAATGAAAATCAATACAATACACCAAAAATTAGGGGAAAACTGATTCTATCCACAACAATCATCGACTTATTGTGAAGCTCACCTCTTTCCAAAGTGCTTGCTGTGAGCTCTCCCACAGCCTGACTCCTTTCTCCTTATTCACTTTGCTCCCTTCTTTCTAAGGAACCTCAGTACCAAGGGGAAATTCAGTGTTCATGACTTCATATAATGTTGTCATGTTCTGAACTTCCAAACAACCTGCTCCTTTACTCCATGGGATTGTGTAGACAGCAAATTGAAATATTGCATATATTGAATTATGTGAACAATGTAATAGCACCAAAGTCTGCTAAATTTGAAGAAGCCAAGATCAAGGTTTGAGTAGAACGTGCTGGAAGGTGTCGGATGCAAACAAAGCAAGACAGGAGATGCAATGGTGAAAAACCAGCTAGATACCTTCCCCTCGAACAGTGCTTCAGCAGTAGCACACTACCAGCAGGCAATGCCACTTCATCTTCACAAATTAATACCTAGTCTCGACATATGTCATATAGATCAGAAGTCACTCCAGTAAGTAGACAAAGAAGTCACCTGGATCTGTAAAAAGTGCTTGAGTTACAAGATCAAACTCCTCTGAAAAAATATTCTGCTTTGAATCAAAACCCTTGCTTTGTTGGATAAGCAGATTGGACAGAAGTATACTGAAATTGGCATATAACAGAACATATCATAAAAATGGAATTCCCATCTTAAAAATGGTATTCCCGGGAATTCTGCCAGCTTGAAGTATCCATGTCTGTGCAGTCTTGGTCATGAGCACCATCGCACAATCCCATCTCTTGCCATAATGAAAATAGGCAATGTTTGCTTCAGAAGCCCAATGCTATCGCTGCAATCTAACCACGAGTTAAATATGTTCTTTATCAGCTAAAGGAAAGGAACAATGGAAGTGCCTAGCAAAATCTAGAAAAAACAATTGCTAGTATCTGATTATCTTCCCTGTGACCCTCCCTTCCATTTTCCTCAAATTTGTGGTTTCGCATTTATATGATTTAACATGTTTGCAAAGTGATAAACAGAGGATAGGTGAAGACGGAAGATCAGGTCAGAAGTTCAGAAGTGAAGCTCTAGAAAATCTATACAGAAAATAGGACTGACAGCCAAAGCATGAAACATAGATGCTTCTAAGAGGGAGATCTGGCAACACATCATGAGTTTACGACTATGCACTGAATAAGAGTTAAATGAAGTCATGAAGAGCATGGACTGAACCAAACTAAACTTCTGAAACAAAGCTATGGTCACTAACAGCCATTATAAGGATATAAACTTCTTTTAGTTTTTAAGTATAAGAAAGCAATTTCTAAAGATACAATGAGTCTAATCACAGACCCAACAACTAAAAGATATAAGTAACTTCCTTGTTATCCTGAAACAGCCATTCAACAAATGCAAAAATGTTTAATGCAAAAGATAGCCTAATTCTATTTTTTTGAACTAACCCATGTTTGACTGAGATAAAAATTTAATTAGTACACAAGTATGTCTTTGGGCATTATAAAAATAACAACCAAAAAGTTAGATCCTAGGCTTATTCAACTTATGAAGTGACCCTGCTGACCGAATAGGGACCTAAATATGAGATCTACCAAGGAAAGATCATACATGCTATTAAGAATGAATTTAGAAAATAGAGATTCCTTAGTTACACTTGCAAGCACACTTCAATTGAATGTTCTCTTTGGTGAAAATAAGCTAGCATTAGCCTGGAATCCCTATTTTCCCACCATCACCATGTTCACGGAGCACATAAAGCATCACAAGCGGCACAAAACTCTTAAACTGAGAGAATTCAAGGGGAAAATAGTAATCCCACGTAGTATTTCAAGCACTTGCAGAATCTTCAATAATCAAGATAGCACCATTCATTTCTAACAACAACATCATGAGTGGGCGAGCATGTGCTAAATTTATGTGCTGATATCTCTCAATGGTAGTCTTAAGATTTTGACAAAATAAAATCTCTTAGCTTCTAAGGATTCTGCAAGCACAACAAAACCTATGTTTTTGTGGCAACACAAAGATGTTTCTAGTCTTAATAAATGATCGATATACCCAGATTGCTTCAAATAGACATAACTTGAGCAGAAGATGTACAGTTACTGTAGGATAAAGGGCAAAACGTATGTAAGCAGATGGCACCAGAAACACGCTTCCTTCTTCTGCACATTCTTGTTTAACCATAAGAGATGAAATTTCACTTTTGTTGAACCAGAATATGTTGACAAAATTTATCAACCATTTCATTTAGCAGAAACAGCCTCAACTTTGGAACCAAGTTCAGAGGAAACGCAAGGATAATGTATCCCTAACCTTTCTACATGCACGGTTTCACAAATATAATGAACAAACAATTACAAGAACAAATAAACACCAAGAAAAGTAACCAACCAAACATATCATGATGATAACCACGGCCATGCAAAAATTTCAGAGACTTATATAGCCTTCTCAATCTCCTATGGTTTAGCAAAGGCAGGATGGCAGAAAATTATGAAAAAATACAGGACGGGAGTATAGTTTTCATTTCTAACACTGCATTCTCCTTCACTCTGCTTCAATAAAAAATAAATCTTTAGAAGATCTTGGGGGGGCATTGTTAGTTCAGCGACCATAAACTGATACAAGTGCTTAAATGTCCAGAGAAATTTGAAAATGATTGCCCTTAGCCCCTTACACTTGATAACCATTACCTTGCCTATGTTGCAAGGAAGCAGGATTGTTCTTTATTAGCTGATTTCCTAGCAGAGCACAATCTAATCGATATAACATCAGATGTATATCATCAGTCATCATAGTTTGTGTAGTCAACAATCCCTACGGTGCCTATAACAAAATAATAACAGAGGTCAAGACACTGTGACTAAAAAACTATAAGGACAAATTATTGCTTCTTAGTACTATATTGAAACCAATCAAGAACATCCAGTTCTGTTCTGGTCAGGATGCAAGAAATGGTAAAAGGAAGTCTATTCAAACTGAATTTAGAAGAGACAACGAACAAAGTTCTTTTGTATTTTGAAACACATCTTACAGCTTAACTAACTGCAACCTTGTTGTATTGAAATAACAATTAGTTCCATTTTGGGGAGAGAAATATACATTACTTCACTGTACTTGACATCTGAAACTACACAAGTAGTGTATTCACTTCCGATGTTAAGTATACAATTCTTGAAAAGTAGAAATATAAAGACAAGTACAAATAAACTACTATATATCTAGTGCTGACATGAAGTAAACAAGGGATAAACAGAAAGGGGCACAACGGATAAAATCGTGATATATGATACTTCATAAAGATTTTGATTTGAATTACTCGAGTTGAAGTCTATCAGTAGATTATAATCAAGAACAACAAAATTGAAAGTCAGAAGTCAAGATCAAGAAATTAAGTGTACTCTACAGTTCTCTTTAAAGTAGCAGCTTATCAATGTGTCCCAGCTTTGACATCATGCATGTTCGCTTCAAGGTAGCAGCTGGTGGATGATTCTGCATAATAAAGACATGAGGTATCTATAATTCTCTTCGAGGTAGTAGCTGCACACATTAAACACAGAAATCCAGGTACATGCTGACTTGCTGAGAGCTTAGAGCGGCATGATGGGATCAATTGCTCAAGTTATGCAGATTGCAAACATTAAATTATGTTCAGGTAGCCATGCTCATATAAACAACTAAAGTTGTAATGACTCCGCTAGTAAATTAAGGCGCATTTTCTGAAGCAGCACGAAATAGGAACAGAGAGAGGGCCTTGACATTTTATACCACTTCCGTATGCACCGTAGCGACATCATAATTTTTCTGAATGTGCTCATATATTCTCAGAAATTAGGTTGGTGTACTTGAAATTGAAACTGCAGCATCAGACAAAGGATCTTGGCCTACCAAATTAAAATCACTGACAACAAATGTGCTCATATATTCTTCTCAGAATTTAGGTCAATGAGTTACCTGGAAAAAAAAAGGTAATCTTTGGCAGCAATGATGGAAGAGGATGTTACCTGGCCCTACAAAAGAACTCTATAAAGTTATCCACTAATGAGTGGTCTAGGAACTTATTTTCAACTCTCCAAATCCTACTGAACATATTCCTTCTGATGTAGAAATCCTCACAAATCTAACTAAAAAAATTCAAAACAAAACAGGATATCAGTACTAAGGGAATTTAGTTTAGAACAACTAATATGCACACCTTCAAATATTGATCACTTAAATGATTGGCAAAGATGGCAAATTAAGTAAGAATTTAAGCTAGTGAGGTGTAACCAACATAATAAGATACATGCTATGAGCAAACCTGTATATTTCACCAAGTAGTGATCTGTCAGGTGCCACTTTAGTTTCTTGTTCTTCGTCTTTTTCAATGGAAGATCATTTCAGGATCCCTATTCTAGTTATAAAGTACAATAATTACAGGGACAGGGCAAGTCAAACATCGTGGTCGGGGGCATACAACAACTACAGGGGCACCACGCTATCGCCGGAGGTGACGCACAACCACCCTGCTAGCCCTCCTCCCCTCCCTGCAGTGCACAATCGGGTCAAGATAGAGCTGATATATAGACATGTCAAAACCTGATCTTTTGTTGATCGGACTGTAGGAAGCAATGGGTGTTCTATGATAAAGTGGACTTGGATAGATTGAATTGCTGTAGTTGGAAACACTTCCCTGCATATATAACAATTGTGAGCGTCTAAGATAATATTGATAATGCATTTTGAATATACAGAAATTAGTTCTTTTTTAAGGCTACACAGATCAATTAGATGACCTTCATGAGTATGTAAATGGTACAAGTCTGCTCATTAGTGACTTCGTTGATGCTACAAAAACTGAAACACCACATACTAATAGCAACCGTGCACGTGCAATGCGTGTCTTGACTAATACAAAGACATCAAAGAATTATTGGTGTCTTTAGGCTGCAACATTTTCAAGATTCATGTCACATCAAAAGATTAAAATTAGTTAATCTATGAGCATTTCTCATCTATTCTCATGTCTCCAGATTTTACAAACCCATATCCATTTCATATGTAAGCATTATCCCTCCTCCCATGCCTTCAGTCTAGCCATTCACTAAGTGATGCCATGTGGCTTCATTGTGGAAAAAAACCATTAAAACATTACAGTTGGAGCATATACAATCTTCCTCACTAATAAAGTTCAGAGCCAAGCACCGATTATACCTTGTGCTCTCACAACTTTCTCCAACCAAACAATTATTGACCCATTTTATACAAGCTGCATTCGGAAGAGAGCTAACTCCGTGGAGCTCCTCATGACCTATAACTACAACTCTCGAAACACCCTTAGTCCTTAACCTAGGACAAAAATACAATTAATGAAATGAAGATGAAAAGTTTGGAAGTAGTCTTTGACATGATGAGGCGTAGCACTTGCTACAAGAATGGCGGAGGCAAAAAGATATCAACAAATAAGCCGGTAAAAGTAAATAAAAAAAATCATATGTATAGTTCATGGATACTATACCAACCTCAGACATTTTGGGCCATCTGGACTACAACATTGAAGCTCCATATCAAACTGTCACCTACCTACCAAATCGAGGCTTCTCTTTGGTAAACCGTGCGTTCAATATACAAACTATCGGCAAACCATAATATAAGAAATGATTTCTCGATGCTACAGACTTAGGGGCAAGCAGTTGGTGAAGATTTCCATCACGATCAAGGACTGAAAAGAATATACAATGAACATCGAGACATGTATAAACTCCAATAATAGATGTAGCACGAGGAACATGTCCTTTCAACATGACTAACAACTTCAATGCATCTGCTCTTTATGTCAGCCACATTGTTCTCATGATTATTTTTTCTCGAGAACTAAAACACATGCATCAAAGCAAGAACAAAGAGAGGGAGAGAGAATTTTCTGTGTGTATATAGGGCACATAGGGCATGAAATGTAGACACTCACCTTGCATATAGGGCATTGAGGATCTATTATTCTTCAAGTCAAAGTGTACAATATTCTTCCTATGCAAATATTCCATCCCTAATGCAACATCAATTGCAATTAGTAGATGCCTACTCCGATCAAATATCCTGATAGAAGAAACCGACATTAAAGGTGTCACCATAAGAAAAGCATTATGTTTTGCACTGAACAGATATCATACATTTCGTGTCTTTGCAATGCTTGTCAAAGCGAACCATTAGCCATGTATTCAGTTACCGCTGCAACATATCCACCTGGTCCATCCAGCACAACACCATAAAAGCTACAACATTTGGATGGTTTAAGGATACAAGCTTGCATGCTTCATTCTAGAAATCAGTATTCTACAGGCACAAAAAAAAGTTAGGAAGAGATGAATTGAAGGTTAAAAAGGAGAGGCAGTCAGCTAAATGTAGACCATGCATTGTTGTTCAGAAGCCCTCCCAGCAAAGCATCGATCGAAGCCCTCCCAACAAAGCATCGATCGGTGATCCTCTTTATAGCAACAACAGAACCTCTCCATTTTCCATGGTAAACAATACAGAAGGTTCCAAAACCCAGTTCACACAATTCTTCAAGATAACTTTACTTTATTATCAGCAATTACAACGGGAAAATAAGGATGTTGTATTTGAAATTGCAAATGGAAAATGCATACATAATCAACTTGTAAATTGCTAACAACCTGAAGGTTACGTATGTCATCTAGAACTGGAACTCCTTGGCTTGTTTTATCTGACTGATTGTTCGGCGCATCCAAAAAACAAATAAAACTACAACCGATCAAAGCACAAAGAGTTATACCAGGGTAGTAAAATATGTCACCAACGTCATTTTTTGGATCAACTACAGCTCCATTTGACCAGAAACTACGGCAATATTTAATCAGAAACTAACAAACACAAAATCAACTCTTCAGTCTGGATATTTTAATGCAACCAAAGTTCCAAAGGAATCAAATTCAAAACACAAAAGAAAAACAAGTGAGATCTTGTACATAAAGCATGGATCATTAGTTCTAGCACAACAAAATTTATCCAGCAAAATATGGGAATAAACTGCACCTTTAGAGGTTCAAAGCAGGAGAGCATCACCAGATGAATTGCTCGCCTCCAATCTCATGCTCCTTTGCTCCCCATGTGAACATAAGAACCCAATATTAGCGAACGCACGTCTTAACTAACATAATTATGGCAAATAATTCCCGAGCAACTCCTTTGTCATACTCTTTTTGTGATGCTACACTTCCCGAAAAGAAAAAAACTGAACTTAAAATCAAACCAAATTTCTCAACTACAGATCATATCCTGAGTTAGACAGCTCTTCGTGTATGGTTAGCCCTACACCTCCAATCCTCTGAACACTCGCACTGAGCTCATCAAGTTCATCATCCTGCTGCCTGAAGGAAATTTCGTACAAGCATCAAATCAATGCAGACTATACGAACTTTACATGGTTATCGTAGCAGAGTATATAACCTGGTAATTTCTAGTTTTAATACCTTTTTTCACAACTGAATAAAAAAGGTCAAGGCATAATATAATTGTAAGTGATACACTAACACAAGTTCAAAAATAATTGTGTAGCTCATACTTATACAGGTCTGGAGGAAGGCACGAGAATGAGCAAAAAAAGATAAGATGAAAGTATGCAAATCTAACAAATCAGCATTCCCAAAAGATAAATTTTCACAGATATTTACAACCATACAAATTGACCATAGTAGACTCGTCTTGGCCCTAGAGAAAGAAAGTAAGAACAATTATCTGCAAGGTATGTTACATGACAAAGAATATTGATTGGAACATACAAAATTAGAAATATGTGAGCCTGCTTTGCACATTCTAGTAACTACTGCCCAAAACATAATAAATATCAAACTATTATTGCTGCCATACAAGGATTGTTTGGAGATATAATGGTAGTCCAATAATTATTATTTACTTACTTATTTATCGTGAAAGCAAATGAAAATGTTGAGGTCCCTGAAGTACATATAAAGTGGTTAGCATGGATAAACCGCATTCATTCACAATTTTCTTGGTTCAAACCAAACTCAACAAAACGAAGTGGATATGGTGTGCTATACCTCTCTGAAAGCAAGAAAACCAGGAATATACGGCACTTGCATTCTAACAACATCAAACTCCTCATGGACAATTTCTAAAGTTTCAGCATCCAGAACTATCACCGCAGCACACGCCGTAGAAGGGTCTTCTTTCAAGAAGCTGATGTCAACCCCACCTACATACTTCAGTTTGCCCCTTGTGTCACTCTGATCTGTAGTTGAGCTAGCCGAAGGTACAGACCACCCGAAATCATCTTCAAGTATGAGCTTACTCTTGAGCACGTCTTGTGTTCTGCATCACCGAACAACCAGAAACGCAGCAAGGTTATATGGATCAACCCCCTTTAATCTAACCTAAGATAAATTGAATGAACAGTTGATGGAATCGATGAATTGGCACCGCTAAAGGCGAACATACCTCACCCCTTCTTGTTTCTGCAGCGCCGAATCATAGTTATCTCCTTCTTCGCATCCTGGGCTACTATTATCCATTTCCCCTGTGTTCCTCACAAGACCGCAAATTCTTGCACGGTGGTTCAGAACTCCCGAAGGAAGATGGAAGCCCTAGAAAATCTCGAGTTGAATCGGGAAATCCGGTAACAGGTGGCTCAAAATTCGCGCGCTGCGGATCAAAGAATCGATAGCATCAAAGAGGAGTGTTGTGTTTCCCAATGCAGCGGCGGGCTAATAGCTCCTAACTTCTGGGCCATCAAGCCATGCCGGCGCGGTGGCAGAGCGCGGAGGCCGCGGCGTGCGCGGCGGAGCCGTGGTCGCCCAAGACGTGGGAGGTGAGCAGGTGAGCGTGGCGGCCGGGTCGGGGGGGGGCGCAAGAGGCGGCGGAGGCGTGCGGGCGGACCTGTGGGAGGGACACAAAGGGGCGGAAGTGGGCGGGGCGTGCGGCGCGGAGGCCTGGGCGGTGAAAAGTGGTGCGGCGGAGCTGCAAGGGGGAGGTGGAGCACCGGGGCGGGGGCTGAGCGTGGAACCGGGTGGGGGGTGAGCAGGTGAGCATGGCGGCCGGGTCGGGGGGCAAGCGGCGGCGGAATCGAAGGGAGAGCGGGGAAATTCCGGATCGGAAGGAGGTGGGTTGCCTTCGGAGTGGATTGGGGGGCGGCGGGGGTGGAGGCGCGCAGGGCGGAGGCGGCTGGGGCGGAGGTTCGCAGCGGCGGAGGCTGCCGGGGCGGAGGCGGCCGAGGCAGAGGTGCATGGCGGCGGAGGCGGTCGGGGCGGAGGCGCGCGGCGACGGAGGCGGCCGGGGCGGAGGCGTGCGGTAGCGGAGGTGCGCGGGGCGGAGGCGGAGGTGCGCGGCGCGGGGAGGACTGCAGGGCGCGCCGGGGGGGTTGGGGTGCTGAGGCGCGCGGGCGACGGAGCGATCGTGACGCGGGAGGCAGACCACAGGGGAGGGGGCGTGGAGGCGGAGCACAGGGAGGGCGATCCTGCGGGCGACGTGATCAGAGTTTGATCACCGGAAACAGCGGGAGCGAAACACACCGGAAACAGCGGGAGCGAAACACAGCGAGGCTCTGCTCCGTTGGATAGCTGTGATCCAATGGTTGGAGATGTTCTGTGTACAGTAAACGGGGTGGTTGTAGAAAAGAAAAACTCGTGCTTTTAATAGTAGTATAGATAGATACTAGTCTGAAATTATGGAAAGAATTGTTATTAAATTTGTTTTTAATGGGGATTTGGAGGCACAAAATCGCTGCATGTAATTAGAAGTATGTACATGATCGCCGAATGCAGTTACTTTTAGCACTAATTTAGAGATTTGATATTCTTTTATTCCAAGATTAGCTCGTCCAAGAATTTGGCAATTCTTGGTTAAGGAGCAACGTGTTGTCAATTTGTTACTATGGCTTGGACTTTTATTCTTTTCAAAGATTACCTATGAAGCAGCTATTAAATGACTGGAAATTTTTCAAACTCGAGTGAAATCACATGTCAAACTGAACCAAAGTGGAACTCATATGAAACATGATGAAATCTCTATGGAACGCTACAGAGTATAGTGAAAATCACCAAAATTTCATTAAGAATTCTTGAAACATTTGTCAAACATAACTAAACATATATGAAACATGTATTCGTCATAAACATGTATCTGATATTTTAATGATATTATGTTATGGAACATCTACGGTACGATCAAATACGATGATACGACATGATAAAACATGATGAAACATCTACCTCATGATGAAACACGATGATACGAACTTCTTTTTTGTTTTCTAAACGTATTGATATAGTCAAATTAGAATGAAACATGCCGAAACACGAGTGAGACCACATGACAAACCAGAACCATACTGAAACCCAAATAAAACATGACGAAACAAATTATAGATCCAAATATGAGAACAAAAAAATAATATTCCATGAGCATAATTGTTTTTCTCTTTTCTAGATTTGAATAGTATCATGTTAGTTTCATCAAGTTTCAAATAAAGAAATTAGTTTTAGATAATATATTCAATATTGATCTCATTTTGAAGATCTCCTCACAACAAACACAACCGTTCAAACAGGTCTAAAATCAGACTTTTGGTTCAAAAGATTTTAGTCATTTAAAATTTTCGCATGAAAAATTAAATGTGTGATTTGGAGTGGAGAGAGAGAACCTAGGGGGAGGGTAGCAGCACATGCACGTGGTGGTTGTATGGGGAAGAGAAAATATAGATGGAGGCTAACAGAACATGCATAACTAGTCACCTTCATTTGGGTCTCTCAAACATATGACCCACTAATCATTGTCTATAGATAAGATTGTGTATGGATTTTATCTTTTTATAGAGATAGAATAATATGCACAGCAGAGTATACGTTGAGAGTAAAGAATAATGAAGTATTACAACTTAAAGAAAAAAATACATCACATATTCATAGAAAAAATAAATGACAGATCTATACACAACATATAACGTGCATGGTAAAAAAACCCGCGTCCGTATGGCCGACTATTTGGTTCACCGTGATCGCATCGGTTGCTTGCTGATGTTGAGAGGAAGTGATGGCTTCAGATCCTGACGATCTTGTCGGCAACCACGATTGGGTTCTGCGTCGCGATCTGCTCCTGCCCAGCGCTCCTGTAGTCGTAGCCGCATTCGTGCTTGTCCGAGTAGCGGTGCACGCGGCAGAAGGTGCCCTCGCACCTGCACCGGAACCCCGTCATGCCCCACCTTCCTGCGGTACGCCAAGCACCGGTTCGCCGCCGTCGTTGGCTTCCCGCAGGCCGGCTATTCCACGGCCGTCACGGGTAACGACGGGCCAACTGCGGCAGCAGCGGCACCATCAGGAGACGCGACGGCGACGCTCGTCCTGGCGTTCTTCTTCTCCGGCGGCGCGGTCGAAGCAGAAGGCGCAAAGACGCTCGTCACGGCTGTAGCGTCGGCTGCGGTGGTGACGTGCTCCCGGTAGCACTTGGGGCACATGTTGCCGGTCGCGGTGGCGCCAAAGAAGCAGCAGCCGCTGACGCACATGGCGGCCCCGGCGCCAGCCGTCTCCTCGTCGGAACCGGCCAATCTCGACCGATTCCGGACGGCGAACAAGCAACGTGCAGGAAGCTAGGAATGGCTGCGTTTGGTGCGTGCGTCTGTGAGTCGGTGCAGGTACGTACGTGTGCCCGAGCCGGCTTCACCGCGAGATGAGACGTGAGGTTGGCCGTGTCATCCTCGATGCGAAACGTAAAGAGTTGCTTCAACGCGTGGCATGACGGCTCGCGTTCGGTTTGGGTTAACCGAGATCGAGATCACGGAGTTTTGGGACGAGAAACGTGAGAACGCGTTCGGCTTTGGATCCATTTGACTGGCCGGCTAGCTTGGTGAGCGGCGGCCGTGCTAGCGGACCTTGAACTGAGCCGTTCTAGCCCCGTGAGCTAAGCGCTTGCGCTGCACTCTGGTTGAGAAATATGGACCTCAACAAGTATAGGCGCAAAAAGGAACTTGTTGGAAAATTTCTACACGCTCACGCTTCATTAATTGTCTTTAAGTTTTGACAGCCCGTCAAGAAAACTAGAAATGTGGCACATGTAAAACTATCTTAGAAAGTATTTGTACTCACAGTGTTTACAAATTCTTTCGTGTTGAAGAGATAGATGTGATACATAAATACTAATTCTAATAGCACGTACCCCACGAATTGATTGATCGTTACTTTGCCCGATACATTCCTCTCTCCCGTATCAAATAGAATTGCTTCTTTCCTTTTGTGACACGATAATATGGAAAGAGGACAACCGGCTAAGCTGGTATAGATTGCACATGCAAATAATTTGACATTGTCAACTCAACCAATGAAGTCCTGATCTATCCAGTGCTTTTATCTTCTATATACTAAAAGAACTCATAAACTAATACTTTGGCTTTTAAAACTTCATTATTCCTTGGATGGAAAATTTTGAGTCAGTACTGAAATTTGAGCTTCGCGGCATGGGAAAGATTGCCTCTCCCCTCCTGACTCTTTTTCCTCCTATTTTCCTTCGAGTCTCCCAAAATTAAACTAAGTTATCGTGCCTTCAACAAAGTTATCCTTTGAGAATTTGATTGGAATAGGATCTGATCTGGAAGCTTACTAATTCCATAGATATATCCAGGAAGAAAATTAACAAAGCCATCTCGTTCTCCAAGAAACCATAAAGGCAACCTACCAACATCTAAGTAAAAATAAATAAATGAATCAATCTTCCAAAAATGCATACAGAAAAGAACGAGTGGCTTGTGAGAGAATATCTGCATATCATTAAGATAAGGAAAACGCTACAGTAGCAGGACAGCTGCCCCCCACATTTCTGAGAAAACCCCTAAACAAACAACAATTACAATCAAGCCCCTGGGGCGAAAACGAGCAGGCACACCAGCACCAGGTTCCGCTCCGCCGCTGCATCACCGGGGATGCCAAAGGGGGAGGAAGATGGAAGCTTCCGCCGCAGCCAGACCTGCACAGCATGGTAGAGGATTGAACCTCGATGAAGCGCCGCAAAAATCGTCCGTCGCGGGCGACGGAGCCATGCCTTCGAAGAAGCCGAAGAAGCCACATCGGCGGGGGTAGACACCCCGAACTGCGCAGGTCCTCAAGCCGTCGACGCGGGCCAAGAGCTGTGCCCCAGCTCGCATCAACTCGGAGAGGAAGAGCAGCACGACCACGCCTGGCGTTAGATCTGCAGAACGAACACGAAAACAACACAAGCAACAGAGACCAGAACTCCCACGAGCTCCTCAACGAAACCCAGAAGGGAAACGATGAGACGAGGCTTGGAGCTGGGGAGACCAAAAATCCTACCGCCGCCGCAACCCTCGACGAACCGACGGCGGACCGGAGACCAAAACCTGAGACCCGACGAGCCCCCTGTACAAGCCAGGCAAAGACCGAGTTTCCCCCCACCTCACGGTGCCCGGAGGCGACCAGAGGCAAGGGGAAACAACGGCCTTGCCGGCGGAGAAGACCTAGATCTGAAAACGCCGGTTTCGCCTCTCTGCACTGTAGCGAGGGGAGCGGGCGACAATATTTGTTGATCGTTCATGCTGATTGATTTTGAAAGCTTAACGCTGTTTGTTATAACCCAACCCCATAGACCTGTTTACGTATATCAACCGAAACTAAAACTAGATAAAGATATTGTGAGATACATGCATGATATCAAAGTGAAATAGATTAATATCATTGAAAGAACGAAGTTGATGACTACAAAACAATCACCACATGAGATAAAATATTTGACAAAACTAATTATAAACTTTTTAAGCACAATATCGAAAGAGTACATTGTACTTATTTTTTTCACTCTGCCGGAACTCTTCCCGATCGTTTTGGATTGTTGGATGTCCATAGTCGCTTCTATATTGTTTTGGATTAAATTTTGTATTCCCTTTTAGTTGACATGGCCACATTGCATGTCTTTATATCACTATATGGGCATGACACATGCTCGCAGAAGGAACGTTGGAGTAATAATTTTAGTTTAGAAATTCCTATAACGTAGTTTTTAAAGTATATGAGTTACATATCTCATGATCTTCAGTGACAAAACAATCTAATCCCTGGATCCGGCCATTTATTTAATGATGAAGCGTCCTAATTGCTTCTACATTGTTTTGGATTAAACTTTGTATTCCTGTTTGGTTGATATGGCCACATCGCGTTCCTTCATATGCCGCCCCGACATATGCTCCCAGAAGGAAAGTTGGAGTAATAATAATTAGTTCAGAAATTCCTATAACGCAGTTTGCAGAGTCTACGAGTTACATATATCGACATTTGATCTTTAGTGACTCAAAACAATCTAATCCTTAGATCTGGCCAATTTATTTAAGATGTCATGGGTAACCATCCATCTACAGGTTGACCTGGTGATTTTTAAGAAACACCAGTCGGTAGGCCAAGGAATCCACGTTGCACTTCCGGGAAAAAAAAGACTATAAGAATCCACGTCGCACTGATATCAAATCATGTAACAATAATAGTAAATTTGCTTTAGCTTCAAAACTGCAAAAGTTAGATAATGATAACTTTGCTTCAAAACGGCAAAATTTTGGATATTCAGAGGGTATATTTTTAACTAATAATAGAAGGATCATCCTTCTTCCTGTCCTTTACATCATGTAATGCATACAATAAAATTTTATTCAAACGGGGCTCAAAGCATTGATGCCAAAATCGCCTTATAAAATGACAACAAATGCCACGTTATGGCCAACATCAGCGGAGAATCCCATCACTACCAATACGACAACATGCTACTCTTACAACCACACAACCACCTAAAGAAAACTAGAACTGATATAAAATAACTCTCCAGCGGCAATACCATCACGAAGGGGACGTCGCTGGTGCACCGCCACTGCTAGATTCATCTAATGAAGGACATATCAAGAGTTTTCATCCTAGAGAACAAATATCGTTGCTTCAAAAATAGCGCCTGCAGGAAGGGACGACGCTTATCCCCCGCTCTTGTCGAATCCATCCAATGAAGAACAAATAAAGGGTTTTCACTAGAGAACAAGTATCGCTGTTTCAAAGATAGCGCTTGCAAGAAGTGGACATAACGCGTGTGCTGCTGTTGCCGGATCCATCAAGCTAAGGATAGATCATGAGTTTTCACCTCGAAGCTCCAGTGTTTGCCATCTGCACCAGTATCGTTGACCACCACAACCCTTGCCAAATCCGCAATTTTTGCTATTGCGAATTGTCACAACTGTTGCCTGTCCTCGAAATGGGTTCCAAGCCGTGGGAAGGAGGTTACGTTGCACCAAGTGGAACACACCTATATAAAGAGGTTGAAGTCCGCCACGATCCTCACATCAGTCAGTCAAGCCACTGTATACCATCATCCCTTGTCGAGCCAAGAACTACTCCTAGAGAAGCCATACCGCCGACCGCTTGACCCCACTACAAGAACACAAGGAGTGCGTCCGCTCAACATCGACCGAGCAAGGCACCCATGCACCATCCCTGCACCAACGCTCTCCGATGTCCTGCTCAACACAACCAGCACCCGCCACGCCATCCTGACACACCACTTATTGTCTGTCCAGACTCAATCTAGAGGAATCTAGCCGAGCAACCCCCTCCGGATTAATCGCCGCCCAAAATGGATGTGCAAAGAGATGCCTTGTCACCACCACCGCTCAAAATGCCCTGCCTCCGCCCGGAGCGGATGTGTGAAGACCAGCGGTGGAGGCAGCAGCGAGGGAAGGAAGAGAATTGGAGATGCGATGGCTAAGGTTTGGTTGCTTCCGATGTCACCTAATGTCGTTCGTATGCTAGTCGTGCCGATTTTCCTCCAGAGGGTATATATATGATGACTATGGGGGAATCATGGGATTACTGACCTAATTAAGAGTTGGCAAGTCCAATTTTTATTCTATGCCATTGAATCATAGGACGTAAGTTCAGTGCAAGGATCTAAAATGAGTAGCCGGAATGTTCCTCAGCCGTGTTCTTGCTAACTAATTTTCGACTTTAAAATGGTTTTTGGTTACTTGAAAAAGTGAATAATCAGTTCAGTATGCAAAATCACCGGTACAAGTCACTTTTGCTCACACAACAAGATCTTTCAGTCGCTTCAATTGAATAGTGACACATCCGTTTCATCGACAGCTGCCGGTACGCCCCCATTTCCAAGCCCAAATTTAGCCGCCTTCGCGGAGTTGCGTCAGCCTATACATCACAGACCATCATCCTGGTCTCCACTCTCCGGCCACTGAAAGAGATCGCGCAGGGAGCTAAAGTCGCCACGCCATACGAAGACTTGGATCTGAAAATGACGTTTGGTCCGGCATGCATGTGGCAGGACTTGAAAAGAGGAACCGGGTTACATACATTTCCCAGCGTCCTAAAATCTCTCCATCTCGAAGCATTTTATAAGATTGCAATTGTGCAGTTTAGAGTTTCAAAAAAAAGATCCAGTTTAGAACGTATCATCCCGGTACTTTCAGGTTGATTTTGTATGTCTAACTGCTGTTATCTTTACAGCTCAGCAACCAAGAGGGCAAATCGGTTGGATACGATGGGATCCATACGAGAGTATATAGAAACATACTCTCTCCGTCTCAGAATATAACACGTATTTTGATGGGTTAAGATAAGTCTTTGACCGATAATTACTTTATTAATACGTGATTTGTGTGACATAAAATTAATTTTATTAGATTTATATTTAAAAGTACTTACTTATAATTATGACTCTATATCACATAAATAATATTTAATGAAATAATTATTAGTTAAAATTTTATTTTAATTAATTAAAATATCTCTTATATTATAGAACGAATGAGTAATATACTAATTGGAATATCCGCCTCGTTATACGTCGTTGGCGTCGGGTGGGAGCGCACGCGTTCAGCTGGGGTAGGAATAATGGCGCCGTCGCTCTTGGATTGGCTAATTAGTCAAAATCACCAGTACAAGTACATCATTGCTCGTTCTATAAAAAAAAAGTACATCATTGCTCACGTAACGAGGCCAGCAAGCTTGAATTGATAAGCATCCAATTCGTGGACGGCGACTGCTACGCTAACATTTTTCAACCCCAAAAGCCGCCTCAGCGGAGTTGCGTCAGCCAATACATCACAAAAGGCATTCTAGTCTCCTCTCCGGTGCTGAAAGCCTGAAAGCGACCAAGCCGGGTATAGGTGTTGAAGTGAAGCTGGGTCCTGCATGTGGGGAGGACCCCGAGAACTGCGATCAGCAGTGTTCACTTGTCTATGAGAGAGTATCTTCAATAGCAATTCTCTTATATCTTTCACGTCACTTAGATATAATAATAAAAATATATTATATAATAATAGGTTATCTCTTGATGTCATCTCTAACAATTAATACATGCATAAATATAGGATTAAAATTAAACTAGAAAATATAGGTCTAAGAGAAGACATATTGTACAATGGAGAAAATAATAATCTTTTAGGTGTGAAGGGATCATCTCTTCACCAACGGAAGACAATATTTTCTTTTTTTTCTCTCTCTCCTCCAACTCAACAAAAATCATATGTGGCACTTCTAAGAGAAGACTAACATCACCATATTGGAGATGCCCTGAGCACCGATGGTGTCGGTCGATTTTCTTATTGTAGATTTGTAATCATCATCTTTTACGAATCAGCCACCGAGGCCAGTAAATAGATGCAACAGCGGTTGTTGGCTACATTATGGGATTCATGTATAAGAGTACGAGAGTATGACCTTTTTCACTAGTAATGGAACAGGAATATCCACCTCGTTACATTGATGTGGGAGCAGGCAACGTGCCACCATACAGTTGGGGTAGGAACAGGGCGAAGACGTCGCTTTCGGATTGGGTGCGCAGCTAGGCTGCAGGCAGAGCGAGGTGCCCAATCCATCTCCGGACACTCCGTGCAACGTGTACGTAGTAGTAGCTAGCCCAGCGAAAATCATAATGGGCGGTTGACCGTGGCAATAGTTGATTTCGACATGTGAAAATCTAACAAGTTGAAACTTTGATTTGGCTGGTAGAAAGTTTGTTTTGTTTTTGTAGAAAGCTAAGGTATAAAGGAGTTGGAAGCTTAATGAATTTTAGTTGAAAGCTTTTTGATTTTTAAGTTAAAAGTTTAATTCAGACAACTACAGAAAACATGTCAGAATTAATCGTGCTAATAATACACCGCTAATTACTGGTGTCCCTAGCCCAGATTTGGATATGGTATTGTGCGCGGCCATGATCCAGGCGGGCGTTCCACGAACCAAGCTGATGATAACCTGATACTGGTAGCTATCTACACGGAACGCCGCTCTCTTTCTCGGGCTAGCTTGATCCTGCGCGAGGGCCACGCATGGCGCGCGCCGAATTCCCCATGCATCCAGGTCTGACGTGCGTCGCATGGACGCCGTGGCGCGCGGCGCGGTGGGTTTGGTCATGGCACGAGCCCCGGAAACCGGGTGGGGATCTGCACCGGGATGCGTGGCTTTACTTACCCCGGCCGCCTCCCACGACCTGTTCTGCTGGCCGTGTCTTTCCTCTCATGATCTCGCCCTATACGTGATACGGAGTAGATAGGAGTATTTTATTTCTGGACATCAGAGAAGGATCACTGTGGCTATGTATATCCATCTTCTCTTCGTTGACTGAACGTCTCTTCCTACGGCGAAAGCTCACGTCTTTGACAGTTAGGGGAAGAGAAAGCTCACGTTTTTGACAGTTAGGCCGTGCCGGTCCTTACCGATCAGGGCCGGTTGTCTGCACTGTACATGCCTTTCGTCGAAGTTTCCCATGGTAGCAGCACACATCAGGCTCGAAAACAAAATAATTCTCATCTATCAGTGTACGAAGAAAATAATATTGGCGTCACTCGTTTGAATACGCCGATCACCTGCCACCCACATCGCACCACGCGAGCGACCATACGGCTACCTCACTGATGATGCAGAGGCGGCTAAGTCTAAGCCTTGGGGATTTCGAAAAGATCGATAAAAAAACAGAAGGATACAATCAACAGCCTTGCCTGCCAGTCCCGCACTATATCTCCCCGTCCTTTCGATCCCATCGTGCATGTGCAAACAACACGCTACTATTCGGTGCATTGCAGCAGTGTCACGACAGAAAAGAGAAAAAAATGTTCCCCAGATGCTAGCATAGGAGCACCACATTGCCATGGGTCTCCATTCTACTGCAGTACATCTGTACACGTGTGCGTACATGGACACATCACATATGGTTGTCCATTTCCTTGACCTGCAAGTGATCATGCATGTGAGCCTTCGCTTTTCCCCGGTTCAGGCCAAGCCAGCAGCGTCATCACGTACTGACCCGGCCTAGCTCTGCCGCTGTAGCTAGACAGCGAGACCCGTATAAAGAAGAGCTCTCGCCCGGCCGGCCTCTCAATCCCGCGCACTTCTTTGAGTGGTGAGTGTTCAGGATCGAAGAAGAGGAGGTTGGTTGTGGAGATGGGGTCCTTGGGGAAGGCGGCGGGAGGGGAGAAGGTGGTGCTAGCCGTGAACGGCGCGAGGCACGAGGCGGCCGGCGTCGACCCGTCGACGACGCTGCTCGAGTTCCTGCGCACGCGGACGCCCGTCAGGGGCCCCAAGCTCGGCTGCGGCGAAGGTGAGCATGCATTCACCCGTTGATTAATCCCATCTCTTATTCATTCCTTTTTTCTCTTTTGCGATGGCTTATTAATTCATTTCTGGTGGATGGGATTCTTTAGCTGAATAAGCGGATCGAGTGAAAACGCAGAACGGAAAAAAGGACATGAAAGGAAATGAGTGGAGAAAGGAATTTGTTACATATGCATGTAGGCTTCACCGTGCACACTTTAGGTTCATACGAGATATGCTGTTTTTGCTCCTCTTTTTGGTGCTAGCTAGCTAGCGCTATCGTTCATCCATCACGCTCGATACAGTTTTCTTTCTTTTTCCTGGAATTTTTTTCTTGATTTCTCATCCGTGTGAGTGCGCGTCGATGTCACGGTCTGATGGACGTGCCAAGAAACCAAACGAAGCCATGGAAAGGCAGATGCTAGCTGTTCTTTTGCCAGCCGGCGTGGCGGGGTCCCGGCCGGTGGACGAGTCTCATGCGCACATGCAAGCTGCCTTGCCGCAGAAGATCTCGGTGGGGAGCTTTCCAACCCTGAACTGTTCACCACACTAATCACCGCATTTACGGCACGGAAGATCACACTAATCACTGATGGCTCTATGCCGCCGATGCGCATTAAGAGAGAACGGTATATTCGCCTAACAGCCAGTCCAGAACAGCACCGTAACTTACAGTTATGTGCTCCCTCCCCCGTGATGTAAAACATATTTTATTTAGTTATACACAATTTTAACTAATAATTATTTGATTAGTATATGATTTATATAATATAAAATTAATATTATTATATTTTTATTTAAAAATATTATTTATAATTATAACTTTGTATCATATAAACTACATATTAATAGAGTAATTGAGAGTCAAAATTTTAATTTAACCATTTAAAATAGGACAGAGGAAGTGCATGTCATCAAGCACGTTTTTTCTTTTCTCGAAAATTGAGATCGTGACACGTTACTTTCGAACGGGTTGCGAAGAGCCCGTGTTTTTCGAGTGACACGTTACTACATCGTGATAATGTTAAGAGAACGGGACGTTGGAGAATTATTACTTTACAGTTCACACATGCATGATCGGGAGAAAAAAGATCGATCCGCTGGCGTTGTACTTTCCTCGTAGTGGTACGCAACCACCCATCCCAAATTATTGGACCTTCACTCGATCTCCGGTTTGTAATTTTTATTCTTTTTTGTTAGATGGTATGGTCCCAAATGCAATTAGCATATCTTTTAGGAACTTTTTTTAAAAGGGATGCCACTACATAGGGATATTGTAAATGTGTAACCAGAACCAAATATTTGGCCCACATCAATTTGCAAAATGCTCCTGAATTTTTTATATCTGCAAAGATTCGCTCGACTTTACATTACTAACTCCAACAAAACATGGAATCCAAATAATGAACCATAACTGGTACTTCCTCTGTTGGATAACGTAAGACGCCGAGATTTACATTTGATAAAATTATATGATGCAAAATTTATACTGTTAAATTCTATTAAAATATTTTTATTATACTTATGACTTTGTAATAATGAACAAAATTCTATATTACAAGAAATTTAAGGTTAAAGTTTAAGCTTACAAAGCGTGGGTGCCTTACCACGTGTGCCTGTGAGTTACAATTACGACATTGCATGCAGGCGGATGCGGTGCATGCGTGGTGCTGATATCCAAGTACGACCCTGCCACCGACGAGGTGACGGAGTTCTCGGCGAGCTCCTGCTTGACGCTCGTCGGCGGCGTGAACCACTGCTCGGTGACCACCAGCGAGGGCATCGGCAACACCAGCGATGGCTTCCACCCCGTGCAGCAGCGTCTCTCCGGCTTCCACGCCTCCCAGTGCGGCTTCTGCACCCCTGGCATGTGCATGTCCATCTTCTCTGCGCTCGCCAAGGCCGATAAGGCGGCCGGCGGCCCCGCCCCGTCGCCGGGGTTCTCTAGGCTCACCTCCTCCGAGGCCGAGCACGCCGTCTCCGGCAACCTGTGCCGGTGCACAGGGTACAGGCCCATCGTCGACGCCTGCAAGAGCTTCGCCGCCGACGTCGACCTCGAGGACCTGGGCCTCAACTCCTTCTGGAAGAAAGGCTGCGACCGCGCGGACGTCGGCAAGCTGCCGGGCTACTCCGCCGGCGCCGTCTGCACCTTCCCAGATTTCCTCAAGTCCGAGATCAAGTCTTCTCTTACTCAAACGAACGACGCCCCGGCGGCGGCGATCTCCGACGACGACGGCTGGTACCACCCCAAGAGCATCCAAGAGCTCCACAGCCTCTTCAATTCCAACTGGTTTGATGAGAATTCAGTCAAGATCGTGGCATCAAACACCGGCTCCGGAGTGTACAAGGATCAAGACCTCCATGACAAGTACATCGACATCAAAGGGATCCCGGAGCTTTCGGTCATCAATAGGAGCAGCAAGGGCCTTGAGGTCGGAGCAGCCGTGTCCATCTCCAAAGCCATCGAGGTTCTCTCGGATGGAACCCCGGTTTTCAGAAAGATCGCCGATCACCTGGGCAAGGTGGCCTCGCCCGTTCGTCCGGAACACGGCGACCGTCGGCGGGAACATCATCATGGCGCAGCGACTGCAGTTCGCGTCGGATATCGCCACCGTCCTCCTGGCCGCAGGATCAACTGTCACCATCCAGACGGCTTCCAAGAGGCTGTGCCTGACACTGGAGGAGTTCTTGGAGCAGCCTCCGTGTGATCCCAGGACCATACTGCTCAGCATATCTGTCCCTGACTGGGGCTCTGAAAATGTCATCTTTGAGACTTCTCGAGCAGCTCCTCGTCCATTCGGCAATGCTGTGTCGTATGTCAACTCTGCATTCTTGGCAAGGACTTCAGGGCTGCAGCATCAGGGGAGCTCCTGATTGAGGATATCTGCCTTGCGTTCGGCGCTTACGGCGTCGAACACGCGATCAGGGCTAGGAAGGTTGAGGACTTCCTGAAGGGAAAATCAGTGAGTGCACATGTGATACTTGAAGCGGTTCGGTTGCTTAAAGGAGTTATCTCACCATCAGAAGGCACCACGCATCCTGAGTACAGAGTCAGCCTGGCTGTCAGTTTCTTGTTCAGTTTCCTGTCTTCCTTGCTGACAAACTGAATGAACCGGCAAAGGCTATTGCTCCCAATGGGTCATGTACTAATGGAACCATGAATGGTATCGCCGAGTCCTCGCCGGAGAAGCGTGTTAAGGTTGACAGCGACGATTTGCCGATTCGTTCAAGGCAAGAAATTGTTATCACTGACGAATACAAACCGGTCGGTAAGCCGATCAAGAAAGCCGGGGCAGAGTTGCAAGCTTCTGGTATATACTCTCATACTCTTATTCCAATGTCTAAGATGATTTAGCTTACAAGTGTTCCCTTCAAAACAAGCTCAGTTGATAGTCCCTGTTCATTTTTAGTACACTAGTTCAGTCAATGCTGAATCATCTGATAAGCTCCATCCCTGCATATTTTTCTTCCACTACTTTTTTGGTGCCTTAGTTTCTATCCAGAAAGTTGACCATATTGTTGGTTTTTCCGCAGGGGAGGCTGTGTACGTTGATGACATCCCTGCTCCCAAGGATTGCCTCTACGGAGCATTTATCTACAGCACACACCCTCATGCTCATATAAAAGGTGTCAACTTCAGACCATCTTTGGCTTCACAAAAGGTCATCACAGTGATCTCTGCAAAGGACATTCCGAGCGGTGGAGAAAATATTGGATCCACCTTCCCGATGCTTGGAGACGAAGCGCTTTTCGGCGATCCGGTTTCTGAATTTGCTGGTCAAAATGTTGGCATTGTGGTACTTACTCCTCACCACTTGAACTCTCTTTGGCACAATCAGATATATCATGTTTACCCAGAGTTTTGAGAAACCATTCAAGCTTATCGTATTATGTGCTTTGATATTACGCAGATTGCCGAAACACAGAAGTACGCCTATATGGCGGCGAAGCAAGCCGTCATCGAGTACAGCACCGAAAATCTTGAGCCGCCAATTCTGACAATAGAGGATGCCATCCAACATAATAGCTACTTCCATACTCCCCCATTTTAACTTCTCAGCCGGTTGGCGACTTCGACAAAGGGATGTCTGAAGCTGATCACAAGATCTTATCAGGAGAGGTACGCACTCCAGTTTTGGCAAGTAGTACATTCTAAGTTTCTGGCAAGGCCCAATACTCACACCTAGAATCTTTTGTTAACTTCCACAGGTGAAGCTTGAATCCCAGTACTACTTCTACATGGAGACGCAGGCCACGTTAGCCATCCCCGACGAGGATAACTGCATCACCGTCTACTCCTCGACGCAGATACCCGAGGTCACGCAGAATGTCGTCGCCAAGTGCCTCGGCATCCCGTTCCACAATGTCCGTGTCATCACGAGAAGAGTTGGAGGCGGCTTTGGTGGAAAGGCCATGAAAGCGATCCATGTAAGTTCCCCAACAATACAAACCAAGGTTACATGACATTACATTTCTTTCAGTTGGCACAATCTTATCTAATCATGAAATTGTTTCTGTTGTTCTCAGGTCGCATGTGCATGTGCACTCGCGGCGTTCAAGCTGCGGCGCCCTGTCCGGATGTACCTGGACCGCAAGACGGACATGATCATGGCGGGAGGGCGGCACCCGATGAAAGCCAAGTACTCCGTCGGGTTCAAGTCGGACGGCAGGCTCACGGCGCTGCACCTCGACCTCGGCATCAACGCCGGGATATCGCCGGACGTCAGCCCGATGATCCCGGTGGCCATCATCGGGGCCCTGAAGAAGTACAACTGGGGCGCCCTGGCCTTCGACGTCAGGGTCTGCAAGACGAACGTCTCGTCCAAGTCGGCGATGCGTGCCCCCGGCGACGTGCAGGGCTCCTTCATCGCCGAGGCCATCATCGAGCACGTCGCATCGGCGCTCGCGGCCGACACCAATGTCGTGCGGAGGAGGAACCTCCACGACGTCGACAGCCTCAAGGTGTTCTACGGGGACGCCGCCGGCGAGGCCCCGACGTACAGCCTCGTCACCATCTTCGACAAGCTGGCCTCGTCGCCGGAGTACCGGCGCAGGGCCGCGGCGGTGGAGAATTCAACGGCGGGAGCAGGTGGAAGAAGCGCGGCATCTCTTGCGTGCCGATCACCTATGAGGTGAGGCTCCGGCCGACTCCCGGGAAGGTGTCCATCCTGAATGACGGCTCCATTGCCGTCGAGGTCGGCGGCGTCGAGATCGGTCAGGGGCTGTGGACCAAGGTGAAGCAGATGGCCGCGTTCGGGCTGGGGCAGCTCTGCCCCGACGGCGGCGACGGGCTCCTCGACAAAGTGCGCGTCATCCAGGCCGACTCGCTGAGCCTGATCCAGGGAGGCTTCACCGGCGGCAGCACCACCTCCGAGACCAGCTGCGAGGCGGTCCGGCAGTCGTGCGCCGCGCTCGTGGAGAGGCTGAAGCCTATCAAAGAAGACCTCGAGGCCAAGTCCGGTACCGCGCCATGGAGCGCCTTGATCGCTCAGGTGAGGACGACAAGCCTCGCGAACTCTGATTCTTTCAAGACTTTCAATACCATGGTAAGAATAGCAACTGAAATTGGGAAAAAATCGTTGGCGTTTGCTCCTCGTTCGATCGCAGGCAACCATGGCGAGCGTGAACTTGTCGGCGCAAGCGTACTGGACACCTGACCCGGCCTTCACGAGCTACCTGAACTACGGAGCCGCCGTCAGCGAGGTACTGTTGATCCAAACCACAGCATCAACACTGCAAACGTATCTTAGTTCACCAAAATCAAGTTGATGGAGATCGCTGCTTCTCAATCTTCTGCTAGTACACGGTGAGGGATCTCTGAATTCTGATCGGGAATCTGCGTGTGATGAACAAATCGCAGGTGGAAGTCGACGTGCTGACAGGAGCGACAACGATCCTGAGGAGCGATCTCGTGTACGACTGCGGGCAGAGCCTGAACCCCGCGGTGGACCTGGGCCAGGTGAGAGTGACAAGCACCTGCTGCAGGTCGCTGCGTTAGAATGATGAAATGCGGCCGCTCTCTGATCTGAACCCTGTTCTTGATTTTCGCTCGATCAGGTCGAAGGCGCGTTCGTGCAAGGGGTGGGCTTCTTCACGAACGAGGAGTACGTGACCAACGCCGACGGCCTGGTGATCAACGACGGCACGTGGACGTACAAGATCCCCACCGTGGACACCATCCCCAAGCAGTTCAACGTCGAGCTTCTCAACAGCGCCCGCGACCAGAAGCGCGTCCTCTCCTCCAAAGGTGAATCTCTCGATCGATCTCTTCCTCACAATATCTCGATCGTTTCATCCCCTCGATCAATAGAGGACATCATGTGACGGGATCTTGGCATTTGCAGCGTCCGGAGAGCCGCCGCTGCTGCTGGCGTCGTCGGTGCACTGCGCGATGAGGGAGGCCATCAGGGCGGCCAGGAAGGAGTTCTCGGTGTGCACGGGCCCCGCCAACTCGCCGTTGACGTTCCAGATGGACGTGCCGGCCACGATGGCGAACGTCAAGGAGCTCTGCGGCCTCGACGTCGTCGAGAGGCACCTCGAGAGCCTCTCTGCGAAGGCATGAAGCTACTCATAAGTGGTGTAGAGAAGTGGCCAAGTAGTAGTAGTACGTCCGGGACGTGTGCTGAATTCTGAAACAAATAATAACCTGTCTCTGGTTTGTGTGTGCTGCTGTGAATGTACGTGTACAGAAGAGAGAAGATAATAAAGCTTTCGACGTGGATTAATCAGAAGCGTTGGTTCTTGATCTGACGGACGAGATGCACGTGCCCCGCTCTTTTCCACGACGACGAATTCGGATCCACAGGAAACGATGTATACAAGCCGCTGAAGTGAGGTCATAATCGTAATAAATTGCTGGAAGTGCAGTTTAATTAGTGCATAAGAAAATATATGTGGTCCTGTTACAAATCACTAGTTCCACTGTGATACAAACTCACATGTTATTTCAGTGGAACCTACGTACTCCCTCCGTCCACAAATGTAAGTCGTGCACGGAATTTTATGTTCAACTTTGATCAACAATTAAGCTAATAATATTAAATTATATAATATAAAAGTGATACCATTTGAAAATACGTTTAAATACGAATCCAATGATACCACTACTATGTCATATAATTCAATAGTATTGGTTTAATTATTGATCAAAGTTGAACCTAAAATTCTATACACGCCTTACATTTGTGGACGGAGAGAGTATCAAAGAAAATGCAGCATATTGGAGTTTGCTCCAAATTCCTGTCACCCCTTTGCAGAAGACGTTCTGCGTTGCCGGTGTCATCCAGTGGTGTCACCCAGCGGTGTCACCCACCTGAGTCAGCCACCTGAGTCACAGGTGGCTCATCACCTGTGTCACAGGTAGCTGACACAGGTAGGTTACCTCACCTGAGTCAGTTACGAGTATGTTAAGTGTTCTGCCTGTGTGAGTCAACTGTGTCTCAGGCAGTAACACAGATACCCCTTCAACCTTGTAACTATTTATACCCTTCCTGTAGATGTTATGGGATAAGCCAAGCATTGTAAATCCCTAACGGGTTAGGACTTCATTCATAGTGAAGTTGATGTCTTCGTGCGTCCGTGATTTTCACCCTTTCTAGGGTTTCCACGTAAAACTCTCTTGTGTGCCTTGGATCGTGTGTGTGTGATTGTTCTGTGTAAAGACCATTTTGTTAAGGTATGATTCTATTGGAGATCACTTTTGATTACTTGACCAAAAATGGTTTTCACCCCATGCATACATGTAGGTTTGCATCTCGCGCCGGTAAATTTTAACCCTGACCCAGGAGCTATTCCATGAGATGGTGAAATGAGTGCCACAGAAACTTCCTAAATCGCTCTTAAATATCTTCCTGAACTCCCAATAACATTCATAAGGATTTTGGACAATCTCTTGAATAAACATACCTCTAAACAGTATTGAATCGTATATGAAATGTTACCAAAATTGGTGAATTATTCATTTCAATGAGTCCAACACATACATTAGAGGTGAGGCCTTGCTAAATTGTACTGTTATTCTCGTCTCAATTCAAAGTTTTGTTTTAGAAATCGAATTCAAACTTGAAATTTAACTAGGGGGGGTTAAAGTTCAGAAACAAAAGGAGAATTATCTTCCCCTCCGGCTGGGCCAACCGGCCCGTTTCTCCTCCCCCTCCAAGCGGGCCTCGGCCCGTTTTCTTCCTCAGCACGCGCCCGCTTCTTCTCCAGGGCATGCCGCCGCCGGCGCCCCTTTTCTCGCTCCCGGCTCCCTCTGACCGAAGGGCCCCAGCTGCCAGGCCGTGGCCGCCGCGTGGGCAGGCACGCGTCGCCCCACGGCCGGCGACATCACCGGCGCGCCCCGCCTCCTCTCTCTCCCCGGGCATAAAAGGAAGCCCTCGGGCGCTCCGGCCCCTCTTCCTTGCTTCTGTCATTGCTCCCTTTCCCAAAAATCGCCGCTGCCTCCCTAGGTCTTGCCGCGCCGCCCCTCCTCCAACTCCGGAGCGCCGCGCCGTCGAGCTCGCCACCCGCAGGAGCTTCTCCCCTCAACGCCGACGAACCGGCCGAGTCAAGCCGCCGCCGTGCTAGGTCTCTCTGCCGCCGTCGCCTCCACGGAGCTCACGCTTCATCCCCGCCGCCATTGACTCCGGTGCCAAGCTCCCCAACCGACGGTGAGCTTCCTTGCCTCCTTGCCAAGCACTCCGGGTTCCTTTCTCTCCTCCCCCCTCATTCTCTTTTCTTGCCTCAGCAGGTGCTCGTGGAAGGTCCCGTTGGAGCGGCCTCTCCCTCAACTCCGACGGCGCCGCAGCCGGTACCCCAAGCTCCCTGGCGCTCTCTCTTTGCCACTAACCGCGACGCCTTCCTTAGGCTTGAGCGGCCGGCTTCAGTTCTTCCTCTCCAGGGGGTGAGCCACCTCCCATTTCCCATCTCTGGCGCTGCTGTTTGTACTCTCTAATGAACAGAACAACGAACCAAATTCCTCAAAAAAAAAGGGGGGCAATATTACAAGGAGATGAATTGACCAATGTTTGGTCCCTTCTAGGTTTGCTTAATCAGTGGTTAGCCTTGGTCAGCCAGATTGTAAGACCAGTAAGCCTGGCCAAAACGTTTTGAAATCTCCCATTCGTACATGCTGTTAGGAATAAATAAATAAAAAGAAGCTTAATCACATGTTTTCGTTTACTGAGCTAAGAGCCACTAAACTCAATCATTTGCCACCCTAACTGGAGTACTAAGTTCTGATATCCAGTAGCTATGCCCCAAACATCCACAGTAATACCAGATTTTTAAGCAACATCTGGATATATTGACTTGACTACAACCAAATTTTACTCTTAATGATCAGACCTGAGTAAATGGGTAACTATTGTATTCACTGCTTAAATTAGGACCTGAGCGTTCTAAATAACCATGCTGTTAAGGAGATCACTTGAGTTCAGTAAGTTGACCATTGCTATATATGCCATTCAAATTAGAACACTGATGATTAAAAATTTAAGTAATACCCTGATCACCCATTGATTAACAGATGCATATATGTGACAATGGAACCAATTATCACCTCCTAGTTCTACTATCTAGTTAATTACTAGAATAACTAAACTCTTTTCTTTACTGAGAAAAATGCAAAAAGGGGCTTGAAACCTGACTTAACCTTCATGATATTTAATTAGCTCATTTGAAGTTCAATTGGAATGATTCGGATGTATTGACCCCTCATGAGAATACTTAGTTTTGCTGGAATATACATGTATGTATACATATGCCATCCCTAATTCTGGAATGGGAAAACTTTTGAGATTTTGCAACTAACTCTCAAATCCCTAACTAAACCACCCCAACTCTAACTAAAGTAAAGCTAATAGTGTTAGTTTCATAGTTTCATTCCATACGATGTAGAAAGCATACATTGCATACATATCATCACTTTTCAAAAACTTCAACATCTCTTATTTGCCTCCTTTTGTTTGTCTGGCATTTGAGCATTCGCTAGAACCGGGCAACGAAGGCTTTATCGAGTGTGATCATCAGCAGGAATACCTCCCCGAACAACCAGGCAAGCATGCTCGCTTGTTGGAAATATTCCGGTTATCTTTTGCTATGCATTGGTTAATTAATGTCGTGTAGTTCGAATATTTCGAAATGATGTATGGGTTGCATTGAGCTACTAGCATGAGTAGGTTTGCTTGTGTGTATGGTATGGATGCGTCGTTGGGAACCTGAGCCCTATGTCAGGATTATTGTGTCATGGGCCACCGAACCCGATGTCGGAATATGGGCCACCGAACCCTATGTCGGGATATGGGCACCTGAGCCTTATGTCAGGAAACCTGTGGCACCTGAGCCTTATGTCAGGAAACTTGCTAATGGGTACCTGAACCCTATGTCAGGGAACTTGCTACTGGGTACCTGAACCCTATGTCAGGAAATTTGTTATTGGGTACCTGGACCTATGTCAGGAAACCTGTTGCCGGGTACCTGAACCCTATGTCAGGATATGTCATCTTTTGCTGATTATGTTTCACATGGATTGTATTGTTAATACCGTCATTTAATCACCATGCCATGCTTAAGATTAACTTGGAATGAGCACTTTAGCAGCTTGCGAGTACAAAAGTACTCGTTCGGGAATTCCATTCCTGCAGGTGAACCTAGCATCGAAGATTTCTTTACTGCTGAAAATGCTGTTCCTGATGAGTAGTTCTGCAAGATTTGTCCGCCTTGGTCATGGTTGGGTTGTATAGCTTTTGGAAGATGACTTAGCCAGTCATTCTCCGTGTTTATCTCGTGTTTCCGCTGCTGTCTTTAACTCTGTTGTGTGCTGAAAATGACTTCTAAGTCATGAAATGTAGAAGCTAAGACACGTCCTTGGTACGGACTATGCCTACTATCTTTAAATCCAACTCTTGTAGAGTTTTGTGATGATGTTCAAGTTGTTTCGTTGGCTGCCCATGTACAGTGCGTGTATGAAATGAAATGCATGGGTTTGCCGTGAAGGCTTATCGTGGTTCTAGTCTTCACTCGGTGGGACAGGAATTCGGCTGAGTGACCCGCTAGCTGAGATGCGATGCCGGCTAGGCAGGGTGTGGGTGGATCATACCGGGCCTTTGGGTGACCCACTGGTCTTAAGCGCCAGGTTAGGGTGTGGGTATGATCGCCGGGCTCTTCCGACCTTGTCTTGCTTGGTGGATTCCAGAACGACCTTAACCCTTCACAAGACTTCGTGAATTATATGTGGCTTTAGCGATAATCCGTTCCTTTAGTCATATGTAATTCCGGGGCCCTGACATTCTGTCTCCTGCGCGCGTTCATAGCTTCACTCTTGCCACGCTTATTTCCGCTACTCTGATTTCTCTCTTCCTCTGAACACGTTCATCTATCTCTCCGCATAACAAGTGGTATCAGAGCTAACCCAGGTTGCTCATTCTTGAGATGGCGTCCATGAAGTTTGATCTTCCGCTTCTTGATCGAGATACTCGATTCTCTTTGTGGCAAGTCAAGATGCGTGGTTTATTGGCTCAGGCCGATTATGAGGATGCTTTGGACTCCTTTGGCGGGAAGGCTGTTGCTTCTTGGTCCGATGATGAGAAGAAGAAGGACCGCAAGGCTGTTTCCCAAATTCAACTCCATCTGCACAACAACATTCTGGAGGAGGTTCTCCAGGAGACACATGCTGCTTCGCTATGGCTGAAGCTTGAAGCAATCTGCATGACCAAGGATCTGACCAGCAAGATGCACCTCAAGCAAAAATTATTCCTGCACAAGATGCCGGAAGGAGGTAACTTGCTTGATCACATCTCTAATTTCAAGGAGATTGTTGCTGATCTAGCATCATTGGATGTTAGTTATGATGAAGAAGATTTAGGTTTGATTCTCTTATGTTCGCTGCCTAGTTCATATTCTGGTTTTAGAGATACCATGCTGTATAGCAGAGATACCCTCACTTTGCATGAGGTTTATGAGGCCTTGCATTCCAAGGAGAAGATGAGACAGATGGTGTCGGATGATTCAAGTGGCTCACATGCTGAGGGCTTGTCTGTCAGAGGCAGATCTGAGAAGAAAAACCCCAATCATAGTCATGGAAGAGGCTCTGCCTGTGCCACAGGTCAGAGAGGCAGATCAAAGTCCCGAGGAAAGGGCAAGTTTTGCAGATACTGCAAACATGATGGACATGACATTTCTAAGTGTTACAAGTTGAAGAACAAGGAGAACAAGAAAGGCACAAAGTCGAAGGATAAGGCTGATGCTGCTGCCAACTGCTCTGCTAACTCAGATGGCGAGTCTTTGGTGGTCATTGCTGGAACTTCTGCCACCAGCTGTGACACAGGTGACCATCCCACCTGTGACTCAGGTGATCATTACACCTGTGACACAGGTCGTCGCCCCACCTGTGACACAGATGCAAACACAGGTGTTGGTTTCTTGGATGTTGTTGCCAGTTCTACTGGACAGAGAGCTGCCATCGATGAGTGGATTCTTGACACTGCTTGCACATATCACATGTGCCCTCACAGAGATTGGTTCAGTTCCTTTGAGCCGTTAAGCAATGGTGGATCAGTTCTTGGCTATAATGATTCATCATGCAAGATAGAGGGCATTGGCTCAGTTCAGATCAAGATATTTAATGACATGATCAGAACACTGACAGATGTCAGATACATTCCAAAGATGAAGAGAAATCTCATTTCATTGAGCTATTTTGATGGTAAGGGGTATCATTATTCAGGTGAAGATAACTGTTTGAAGATCATCAAGGGTTCTCTTGTGGTGATGAAAGCAGACCTGAGGAAGCCCAGTGGACTATACTATCTCCGTGGCAGTTAATCTCAGGCAATGCCGCCTCTGTAATTCCTCAAGATGCTTCTGGTTCTGATGCATCAAATCTTTGGCATATGCGTATAGGGCATATGAGCAAGTCTGGTATGGAAGAGCTGAGCAAGCGTGGATTACTTGAAGGATATAGTGGAACCCTGAAGTTCTGTGAGCATTGCATCTTCGGCAAGCACAAAAGAGTGAAGTTCATCACTTCAGCTCACACAACTGAAGGAATTCTTGATTATGTGCATTCTGATTTGTGGGGGCCACCAGAAAGCCATCCTTTGGTGAATCTCGCTACATGATGACCATTATTGATGATTATTCAAGAAAGGTCTGGCCCTATTTTCTCAAGCACAAGTCAGAAGCATTTTCTACCTTCAAAGAGTGGAAGACAATGGTTGAAAACTAAACTGAGAAGAAAGTCAAGAAGCTTGAACTGATAATGGTATGGAGTTTTGCTCCAAACAATTCAAGTCATACTGCAAGTCTCAAGGCATTGTGAGACACTACACTGTTCCAGGCACTCCTCAACAAAATGGTGTAGCTGAGCGTATGAATATAACCATTATCTCCAAGACCCATTGCATGTTGTCCAATGCAGGTCTGAACAGACATTTCTGCTGAAGCTGTCTCCACTGCATGTCACCTTATCAATAGGTCTCCTTCCACAGCCATTGATAAGAAGATACCCATTGAGGTTTGGTCTGGTTCTCCTCCAGACTATTCAAATCTGAAAGTGTTTGGATGCCCTGCTTATGCTCATGTTGACAATGGGAAGCTTGAACCCAGGGCAGTTAAATGCATATTTGTTGGCTATAAGTCTGGTGTCAAAGGCTTTAAGCTTTGGAATCCTGAGACCAAGAAGATGATAGTCAGCCGAAGTGTTGTCTTCAATGAGCCTGCTATGTTGCAAAGCAATGATGTTCCAGTTGATCAGCCCAGAGGTTCTGAAGATAGTGGACAGAAGTCTAACTTTAAGGTGGAGCATTCAGTTAAGCTCAGTGTTTCTCATGTACCTGTCCCTCAGGTGAGTGCACCTGAGCCTCAGGTGACACCTGTGCCACAGCCAGATCAGCTAACTGTGCCTCAGGTAGCTTATGACTTGCCAGCTGTGACTCAGGTAGGTGACTCAGGTGGACAAACACCTGCTGCTGTGAACACTCCACAACATTCCATTGCAGTTGATAGGCCCAAAAGGGATCCAAAACCTGTCAGGAGACTAATAGAAGAAGCAAATATGGTTGCTTATGCTTTCAGCGTTGCAGAAGAAATAGAAGGATCTGCCGAGCCTTCTTCATACTCAGAAGCCATTATCTCTGCTGATGCAAGCAAATGGATGACTGCAATGCATGATGAAATCGAGTCCCTTGACAAGAATGGCACATGGGATTTGGTTAAACTGCCCAGTGATAAGAGACCAATAAGCTGTAAATGGGTCTTCAAGTGCAAGGAGGGTTCTACTCCTAATGATGGGACAAGATACAAGGCAAGGCTGGTTGCAAAAGGCTACAGCCAGATTCCAGGTGTTGATTTCAATGAAGTGTTCTCCCCTGTTGTGAAGCATAGTTCAATTCGTACACTTCTCAGCATTGTTGTAATGCATGATTATGAGCTTCAGCAATTAGATGTTAAAACTGCATTTCTTCATGGGGAGCTGAATGAAGACATCTATATGAATCAACCTGAAGGCTTTACTGTTCCTGGTAAAGAGAAGCTTGTCTGTAAATTGAAGAAGTCACTGTATGGATTGAAGCAATCCTCCAGACAGTGGTATAAGAGGTTTGATACCTTCATGATTTCTCAAGGCTTCAAAAGATCTGATTATGATAGCTGTGTGTACTTGAGATCTGCCAATGGCTCTGCCATTTACTTGCTATTGTATGTCGATGACATGCTGATTGCTGCTAAAGATAAAGCAGATGCTGATCAATTGAAGGAACAATTGAGTTCTGAATTTGATATGAAGGATCTGGGTGCAGCAAAGAAGATTCTTGGCATGGAGATTTCCAGAGACAGATCTGCTGGAAAATTGTATCTCAGTCAAAGAGGGTACATTAACAAGGTGCTTCACCGTTTCAACTTTCAAGATACCAAGCCAGTTTCCACACCTTTAGCTGCACACTTCAGATTATCATCAAGCTGTTGTCCAAAGTCAGAAGAAGATGATGAGTACATGTCTAGAGTTCCCTATTCGAGTGCTGTTGGCTCTCTCATGTATGCCATGGTTTGCTCTCATCCTGATTTAGCTCATGCTTTGAGCGTTGTGAGCAGATTCATGGCTAATCCTGAAAAAGAGCATTGGAAAGCAGTCCAATGGATATTTAGGTACCTTCGGGGTACATCTCATGCTTGTTTGCATTTTGGGAAATCTAGATATGGAATTATTGGATATGTTGATTCCGACTTTGCTGGCGATTTGGACAAGAGAAGATCACTCACAGGCTATGTGTTCACCATTGGTGGCTGTGCTGTGAGTTGGAAGGCAACCCTGCAGTCAACCGTTGCATTGTCTACTACTAAGACTGAGTACATGGCCGTTGCTGAGGCATGCAAGGAGGCTACTTGGTTGAGAGATTTATATTCTGAGCTTTGTGGAGATTCATCCTGCACAACCATCTACTGTGACAGTTAAAGTGCAATTTGCCTTACAAAGGATTTCATGTTCCATTAGAGAACTAAGCACATTGATGTCAGATTTCATTTTATCAGGGATGTTGTTGCTAAGGGTGATGTCAAAGTGACAAAGATCAACACACATGACAATGCTGCTGATATGATGACAAAACCAGTTCCTGCAGCTAAGTTTGAGCTCTGCTCAAGTTTGGCCGGTGTCAAAAGATAGTCCCTAGTGACTATTGGCGCATGGCGCGTGATGAACTGTTCAATCAGTTGAATTTGTTATCCCTGGCGTTTCAAGGAAAGTTTGAAGGAATTTGTCTCAAGGTGGAGTTTGTTGGAGTTTGCTCTAAATTCCTGTCACCCCTTTGCAGAAGATGTTCTGCGTTGCCGGTGTCATCCAGTGGTGTCACCCAGCGGTGTCACCCACCTGAGTCAGCCACCTGAGTCACAGGTGGCTCATCACCTGTGTCACAGTTAGTTGACACAGGTAGGTTACCTCACCTGAGTCAGTTGCGAGTATGTTAAGTGTTCTGCCTGTGTGAGTCAGCTGTGTCTCAGGCAGTAACACAGATACCCCTTCAACCTTGTAACTATTTATACCCTTCCTGTAGACGTTATGGGATAAGCCAAGCATTGTAAATCCCTAACGGGTTATGACTTCATTCATAGTGAAGTTGACGTCTTCGTGCGTCCGTGGTTTTCACCCTTTCTAGGGTTTCCACGTAAAACTCTCTTGTATGCCTTGGATCGTGTGTGTGTGATTGTTCTGTCTCCTGCGCGCGTTCATAGCTTGACTCTTGCCACGCTTATTTCCGCTACTCTGATTTCTCTCTTCCTCTGGACACGTCCATCTATCTCTCCGCATAACACAGCAAAAGAGTTCCACTTAGGAATCAGAGAGGAACCCTAATCCTTCGAATGACGCCGCCTGCATCTTTTCGTCATCGTCCTCCTCCTGCCGCCGCTGCTGCTGCAGAGGGATCATCTGAGCGTTCGTCCGGTGGCAGCGCGCGGTGCATGGCGATCTGAGCACGGGTCTGGCCCAGCTCGCACTGCACAGCACGGATCTCCTCCTGGAGGCGGTTGATCACCTCGGCGCAGCCGTATACTGGGTCCTGCGCCCGCCGGTGCGCTTCCACCGCCATCGCGTCCGCCGCTCGCCCGCGCTCCTGCACCGGGAGTTGCTGCACGCCACAGAGGGATGCATGCATGGCACACGTATCAGTACCTAGTGGCGATTCGACAATGCTTGCGTTAATACGTACGAGTGATTCACGCCAACATTATGTGCTAACCAATATGACAAGTTAGTACATGATCATCAACGTGAGGCTACAACAGATTGTCTGTGTGAGTGAACTGATTTCAGCTTCTTACTGCCTAAACCATGAACATCGTACACCACCACACCCACCCACCCACCCACTGACACGAAAAATAGTACTTCTTCCCTAGACCATGAACAGGATACATTTTAGCATTGACAATGAGTTTGCACACATATAATACTTCCGTATAGAAGTGAATTAGCACATTGAAACGTCTCCAAACTACATTATTTATTACGTTCACAGTACTATATCCTGATTGAACGAACTTACCTGGAGCATCCTCGATACGCTGCCGGCGCCGAAGATCCTCTGCACGTACGCGTATCTCTGGGGATCCGAGGCAGGGAAGTGCGGGGCGAGGACGCAGTCGGGGAGCACCTCCTCCGCAGGAATTTGCATGCGGCGCACCGTCTTGGGTTGGCACCTTCCATGTCTGGGCTGCCCGCGCATGATCCAACGATGATCACACGAAGGAAGAAAATTCTCGTGATCTAATGGAGATCTCACGGAGGGGAGAAGAGATTTCTTGAAGCATTTGGTGGATCTTGGAAAGATACTGCACGGTGAGAAGAAGATCTTATGTTTATGTATGGTTGGGAGGAGAGGGTGTGCGTACATGGCAGTGGCAACGGCTTAGCCGGCCGCACGGGAAAGCCCGGAACGGGAAGTTGAGTGTGTGATTGATGGCCATTGCACGGAGCCATGGATGGATACTAATGGAAGCGTCAACGGTCGCTGCCGAACGAGGAAATTGTTATCGCTTGTCATAATTGAGAGGCTAACCCGGTTGAACTAATTGGCACGTTTCAGTTTAAGTTATGAACGTATTATTATGTTACGTTACGTAAGCTCGTGTGAATAGGTTGTTTTTCTTCGTCATAACACGGGAGAGCAGCGATAAAAATATATATGTGTTACACAACGGGCCTCCTAAGGATTAGATTGTCCTATTGGCTACGTTTTTCTAGAACTTATATTATTAATTATTAAACTCTAGTCGTCATGTGGATGGTATAAAAATAGAGATGTAATTTTTATGTATTTAAAAAATAATTATAATCATGAAATCTAATCTAATAAAGTCATGTACGTATGTTTATATCTTTTTACTTTTTATATTATGATACGTGATTGATCTACGTCAGCAATATGATATCCATAAATTTTATATATAACGCGTTATCAACACGAGATTACTCAAAGCCAACTGAAGTGGGCTCCTACCTTTCGTTGGTATGTAAGATCAATCTTAATTTCTAATGTTTGATCTATGTTCGTTTGGCATAATCGCCTTGATCATCGACGGAGATGACCACGGACACGGCCGCGACATGACCGCCTCTTCCGTCGGCCGCGCCAGAGCGGATCACGCAAGCACCAGGGGCTTCCGAAATTAACATTATATATCGGTTTGGCAAAATCAATCTACATGCATGCATGCATGCATAAGCATGACCGAATGAAGCTTTCTCTTAATTCTTCTGCGATTATTGTATTATTGCTTGATAAATCCGATGTAACTAATCATCTGCTTTGCCTTTGTTCCATCACGACCATAATTCGGTTCCATGCAATCAAACATTCGCATGTGCAGCATGCACATGTACGGGAGATCGGATGAAAACAAAGCAAATTGGATCTAGTTAATACAGCAGTGTGTATTTAATTCTTATAGAATTAATGTGCTAGAAATTTTCACATCTATTTTAGCAGATTAAAAATTTGGTGCTCATATTATTTTTTGCATTGCTCTCTACATTAAATTCCTCTTTCTATTTGCTATACCCTATTCTTAGATATCAATCTAGTCTAACCTAACGGACGCTATTTGTTAACACGTGGTTTAATAGATGGAGCTAGAATGATCACCAGTCTGCACGTAGTTGGGAACCACATACAGTCGATATGGCGTTGTTACGAAACCGAATAGGCTACGAGTAAGCTCCACCATAACATGCTACAAGTCGGCTTAATCCACTATGGCATGTCATAGCGTGAGGTCATCGCCTTAGCAAGGAACCAATGTCGACACCATTGGCTCGCCACAAGAACACCGCCGATACGACCAGACGATGCACGAAGCATCGTCACAAGCAATAGATGAATAACGTAGCATCACACCCTCACACTACCTCCGGCCATCATCAGTGCATCCCCGACAGCGCTAGTGATGCACACCATCGTGCCATGTGGGCCGCGGTAGGTGTAGCCATGCCAACGTGCCATTAGGCACAGGTGCACGCAAGTCCGGCAGATCGCGCGCACCCTAGCCTCGCTTGCCGGTGTCGAATGTTTGGGGGGGTGGGCAGGACGCGGCGCACAAGTAGGCCATGTGACCTAGCTGCGCTTGCCGGCCTGGCAGGCCAGGTGGGCGGGCGGGTTGCTGCACAGGCCAAGAGGATTGGGCCACTGCACACAGCGGGGCGTGCCGATTGGAGGTAGGCCGCGTCGTGCGAGTAGGCCACGTGGCCCAACTGAACTTGCCGCCCTAGCAAGTTAGGCCGTTGTACGAGCTAGGTGAGCTAGCCCCGCCGAATAGAGGCAGAACACAGCAATCTAGTAGGCCACGCGGCTCAACCGCGTTTGCCAGCCTAGCAGGCTGGCGAGCAGGCGGGCAGGCCACATTGCGCGTGCCAAACGACCGAGCGAGCCGCCGCGATAGCAGGCGCACTGCGCCTGCCGGCGCCGCAAGCCAGGCGAGCAAGCGCGCCGCCACACTAGTAGGCCGTGCTACACTTGCCGACCATGCGGGCTGAGCAGGTGAGAGGGCCACCGCACACACGCGAGCAGTTGCATTGCACTTGTCGGCCTCGTGGGCTAGACTGCCAAGCAGGCCATGACACCCGCACATGCAGCCCGGCTATGCTTGTCGGCCAGGCAGGCTAGGCGAGTGAGCATGCTGTGCGCTGCCTAGCCGCGCTTGCCGGCTGTGTAAGCCAGATGCGCAGGTGGGTTGTGATGGGTAAACGGGCCTAGCGGGCGGGCTACACCATGCTTGTTAGCCTCGAAGGCTTGATGAGAAGGCCACACTGTGCTTGTGGGCCACCTAGGTTTGTCTGGCTAGTGGGGAGGAGATTTTGCTGAAAAGATCTCAAGATAATAAGAAATTGCACAAATATTTTTATGTATAGAAAAACTTGCTATAGCTCCTTTATATTTTACTGAATTCATATAGAATCACTAAAATATATTTTCTCACAAAAAAACTATTTGGGATTACTTTTTGCATTTATTTCCTGCATATTATATCTTTTTGGCTTATTATTAATTTTTTTTTATATATAATTGCTTAGGATATGCTGAAATTACTTAAGAATTTCTTATACCATTATGAATGCATGCCACGTATTTTTTACACGAAGTAAAACGAATGTTATGAATGAATATATAGCATATTCGTTTCACTAAACAAGGAGTTTATCAACCATTCTTCACTCGCCTCACATCGCGTTGATGGGCATGGAGCCAATCTAGCAAAATTCAAGAAGAAGGGCAAGGGAAGCAAGAAAAAAGAATGCTTAGAAAGTGTATCCCATCCATCAACCTCAGAAAGGACGTGGGAAAACCAAGCAAGTAAGAAACCATATGGTTTGAAGGACCAGAATTGCCATAGTGTGGCATCTGAGACAATGGTCCAAAATATGTTGCACTTCCAAACACATAGTCGAGTGTTTTGTCAGAAGAACGTAGCGCGAAGGAACAAGAAGGGTCAACTTGTTGTCTATGAGCCAAGTATGTTAGGACATAAAGCTCTAGAAGCCCCTTTGCACCTCGACAATGCTCCTATCCTCATTGATATTGTTCCTTTGAATGTCAACGAAGTCTCTCATTTGAAGATTGGAATGGCAACAACTATTGAGGGGCAGAACCTCACAAATGAGCAGATTAAATGGGGAGATTGACTCTTATTGCATCGAGTCAGTCTAGGCAAGTACTTTTAGCATTCTATGAGACGTCTTTTGTCGTTATTGTGATTGAATCTTTATAGTGGTTTGCAAGCTCTGTGAGAGTAAATATAATAATTCAGGTTCTATTATTAATAAGTATTGTTATGCTGCCTCTTCTTCTGCTGCATATTTGAATTCTTTAATTTCATATAGAACTCGTGTAGCATACCATAAAGCGACAAGAAGTGTGCATGACCCATCCAAGTTTAAAAAAATGAGGAAAATTATAAGTAATACTAAGGTTTTAATATTAAGTATTACTCAAATCAGGAAGATTTTGGACGCGGTTCGTGCACAAGGGAAACTAATAACCAGTCCTCTGTACCAAAAGTAATGGTTAAAAATATGGCATTCCTGGAACGAATTCAGAGGATACACGCAATACTATTAAACCCTTTCTACGACCATTTATGTACTCCAAAGTACATGTTCAATTATAGAATACTCATAAAAGCAGTGACCAAGGAGATCAAAGACATCGCCAGGTTCCTTCCATAGAAGAAAAGAAATTTTCGAGCAATACTTTAGAGACATGCAGTCTTGCACACAGCAATTCTAATTAGCCTTAGTCACAATTTTTGAAAATGATACCACATCACCTCAGATTTAGTGCAAGGAATGCAAACCACGAGTTAATACTAAAATTTTGAAGATTTGACTCCCACAGGAAGTAGAGATTTATGTCAATAAGGATCGATTCCCGACATTAGAAGCAGGAAATCAAACCCTCGATAAGAATGCCGAGAAATCCTATGGGGAGCCACAGGGATCCACACTTTGGAAAATGCACTAGTGAGATGAACACTAAGGAAGTTCAAAAACCAAATGATTAGAAGATCAACTGCCCTGTTACTTTATACTACTGAAGTCGCATATACTTGCTAGAAATACATTGGAGAGTGTGGCAGGCGTAGCCCCTACCATTCCTGTCCAAAGGCCTTCTCCTAGTAAGAGAATGGGGACTTCAGGTTCCCAAAACCCCAAATACCTGTAGACATCTGCAAAAATCAAGGCAAGGCTTGCTCTAATTAATAAATTACCCCAAAAGGAGAAGGGGAGATAATTGAGACCTGGCAGAAGTCTGGAGCCAAATCCGAATGGCCTTCCAAACTTAAACCTTCCTACGAAGGAAGCAACCAACAGAGATGTGTGCATACACATTACGCTAGAAGACTAAAGGTCCATGTACCCACAAATGGAAAAATAGTGGTACACAGGAAGAGCACCATGAAGAAGCTTCTCATGAAGAGCTTTCCACCACTCACATTGGCATAAAGAAGAATTTTTATTAAGCTAATACAGATGCAAATGTTATGTAATCACTTTTTAAAAGGGAAGTGCTTGCGTAGGAAGCCAGTACACCTCTTCATGTATATCCTGCGAGATTTAAATAGGTGATCGTTTGGATATAACTTAAAGTTGATACTTATGCATGGCTTTTTGCTCAAGATTTCACTTAAGGGAAGAAATCCATTGTGAAGAAATATATTCTCTAGTCATGGGTGGAATTACCCTTTAGATGTTTTAATCTTAATGATAGTATAACCTGAATTTTAAAGATGGTATTAGTGGATGTGGTTATAAGATATTTATATGAGAATCTAGATTCGGACATTTATATGAAGGTAAAAAAAGAAATACCAATTCTGAATCAAGATCAGTCTAGTATATGTATAATTTCATAAAACACCACATGGGTTAGAATAATCTGAAAGGATGTGGTATATCGCTTTAAGCGACCTTTCTATGCAAGAGAGGATACACGAACAAATGAGAAATTTTCCTCGTGTGTTTGTACATAAAAAACCAATGAGCAGGTTTTTATATACTCTCAATCTACACCGAAGACTTGAACATCATTGAGACACCAAAACGACATAGAGGAAGTGAGCTTGTACATGAAGTCTAAGTTCGATATGGAATGAATGATCTAGGTAAGGTTAAGTTATGTTTAGGCTCGTAGTTCAAATAAAAACCCACAAAGGGATATAACACAATGCAAATCACTTTCCACTTGTGAGTCAAGGAGACCCCACAGAGAAACTCAAGTTTTGAGATCATAATTCATGCTTTGGATTTTTCTACAGAACCATGCACGAAGATATGACTCCAAAGCAATCCATTTTACCATAAGAATGCTTGAAACCTTATGGCACAACCATCTACCTACCCGAAGTTTTCATGAAGTTGAAATGGCTTATATAGCACAACTGAGATGACTATATTGCATACTAATGTCACGTATTACTCCATGATGTAGCACTCACATTATTCATGGATGAATAAAATAAGGTGGATATGTTGGAATCTCCAACAAAAGCTCACCACAATTTTGAGAACTAATTATGAGGAGGAAGTAATGAAGATTAAATTATTATGTGATAACCGCATTCTACACATAATATTACCCATAATGTTTCCTTTGGAAATATATAAGTTAGATATGAATATTCTACTAGGAGCAATCTTGAGGGGGAGTAAAAATGAACTTTAACTATCATGATTTATTTGATTTACTCACAGGAATCAAACATTGATAATCGTTTTGTTCTTTCAAATATATTCTACAAGCAAGAATATAGATTAAAACCAATTTTCAAAGGCTTAGCTTGAATAAAAATCCTCCTTGTATCTGTGCAAAGTTCAAGGGGTGCAATTCCTGAATTAAGAATTAACCAAATGATATAGTAATAACGAATATTACAGGAAATATCAGTCATGACTAAATCAATTGAAAATTAATCAGACTTAGTGGTTACTGTGAGGAAATATGCAACTTGGATCTATTGCACAGCCCAATGAGCATATATATAGTACAAGGTGACTTGGAGTACAAGGAAATATAGACTCCTATACCAATACGAATACAACATACTATATCTCTAATACCCCCCCTCAAACTCATGGTGGATCAACAACACTGAGTTTGGAGAGATAGAAGCTGTGCTGAGCTCGAGTCTGTGCCTTCGTGAAGAAATCAGCCAACTGAAGCTCGGAAGGCACATACTGAAGAGCAACAACCTGATCCTGAACCTGAGACCTCATATAAGAGCATCAACACCAATATGCTTGGTGAGCTCGTGCTTCACTGGGTCTCTAGCAATACTGATAGCGCCAGTACTGTCAGACAACAGAGGGGTCGGTGTAGTGATAGAAACACCAAAATCCTCAAGTAGCCACCGTAACCAAGTAACCTCCGCTGTCAAAAAGGCCATAGCACGCAACTCAGCCTCGGCACTCGAACGGAAAACTGCAGTCTGTTTCTTCGTCTTCCAAGCAATGAGAGAACCACCAAGGAAAACACAGTAAGCAGAAAGAGAGCGACGATCAGAGGGATCGCTAGCCCAAGTAGCATCCAAATATGCCTGAAGCTGTAAGGAAGTGGAGCGCGGAAAGAAAAGGCGACGGGAGATAGTTCCACGAAGATAACGTAGAACCCGAAGAAGGTGACTGTAGTGAACCTGAGTAGGAGAAGAGACGAACTGACTCAGAATGTGAACTGGATAGGATATATCCGGACGAGTGACAGCAAGATACACAAGACTCCCTACAAGGTGACAATAGCGAGTCGGATCAGAAAGAAGCTCACCATCAGAGGCACGAAGATGAACATTGAGCTCCATCGGAGTCTCAATGGTACGCTGATCAGTAAGGGAAGCCCTATCAAGAAGATCGTGAATATATTTCTCTTGGGATATATAGAAACCATCAGAAGTAGAGGTAACCTCAATCCCAAGGAAATAGCGAAGAGGACCAAGATCAGACATAAGAAACTGATCACTAAGACGAGCCTTGACAAAGGCAATATACTCAGAATCATCTCCGGTGATGACCATATCATCCACATACAAAAGAAGAAGAGTCCGACCACGGGACGAGGTGTGGACAAAAAGCGCAGGATCATGAGCACTAGCTGAAAAACCAGCAGCAGTGACCACAGAGGTGAAGTGCTCAAACCAAGCACGAGGGGCTTGCTTAAGGCCATAAAGAGAGCGACGAAGGCGACAAATCATGCCATCGGGAACAGAATACCCAGGCGGGGGGTGCATGTAGACCTCCTCACGCAACTCACCATTAAGAAAGGCATTCTTGACATCAAGCTGAGAGATAGACCAGTGGCGAGCAGATGCCACGGCAAGAAGATTGCGAACAGTGGTCATATGCGCGACAGGAGCAAATGTCTCATCATAGTCACGGTCATGCTCCTACTGAAAGCCACGCGCCACAAGACGAGCCTTGTAGCGCTCAAGAGAACCATCGGAGCGGGTCTTAACTTTATAGATCCACTTACAGGTGATGGGACGAACACGTGGAGGAAGAGAGACAAGATCCCACGTGCCGGTGCGCTCAAGAGCAGCAAGCTCCTCGGCCATCGCATGCTGCCATTCGGGATGAATAACAGCATCGCGGTAAGAAGTAGGCTCAGCAAGAGTAGTACCAACAAATCCAAAGCGAGCTGGAGGCCGAAGCGGACGAGCGCGGAGGCCATACCTAGGAGGGGGTGACGAATCCGGAGAAGATGAGGCACCCAGAGAAGGTGACTCATCAGACGGAGATGGCCCAGAAGAAGGAGAAGGCACATCAGAAGGAGGCTCAACACGAGGTCGACGTGTGTAGACGAAAGGATAGGACGAAAGAGGAGAAGGTGCAGGTGGAGCTGTAGGAGATGATAGTGGAGAAGAGTCGACAACAGGAGTAGGTGGAGACTCAGGGGGAGGTAGAGACTCGATAGGACGAGTGGAAGAGGGCACAACAGTGATCGGTGTATCAGGAAAGGTCAGAAAAGACAGAGGCTTAACAGGGGAAGGCGAAGGAGAATCTGGACGCGGAAAGAAAGGACGGGACTCATCGAAGGTCACATCCCGAGAAACCCGCATACGACGAGCAGTGGGATCCCAACAGCGATAGCCCTTATGCTCCGGACTATAGCCTAGAAAAATACACTCAACAGACTGAGCAGTCAGTTTGGTGCGTTCACGGGGAGCTAAAAGAACATAGCAAACGCAACCAAACAGACGAAGAGTAGAGTAGTCAGGAAGAGAACCAGAAAGGCGCTCAACAGGAATCCCACCCTGAAGGGCAGAAGAGGGCTGCATATTAACAAGATATATGGCAGTAGAGACAGCCTCAGCCCAAAAGTGAGGTGGAATAGAAGCGGCGATCATGAGCGCACGAGCAGTCTCAAGAAGGTGACGATGCTTACGCTCAGCAACACCATTCTGAGCATGAGCACCAGGACAAGAGAACTGAGCAAGAGCGCCCTGCTCAGCAAGAAAACCACGAAGATGAGAAAGATACTCGCCAGCAGAATCAGCACGAAAGACACGAATGGGAGTGGAGAACTGGGTACGAACCATGGTGGCAAACTGTCTATAGATGGAGAGAACCTCACTACGAGCAGACATAAAGTATATCCAAGTGTGGCGAGAAAAATCATCTATAAAGATAATATAGTAGCGATGACCCCCTTTCGAAACGAAGGGGGCCGGACCCCACACATCCGAGTGAACAAGATCAAAAGGACGCTGAGACACAGACTCACTATGAGGATAAGGTAACTGAATTTGCTTACCCAGTTTACAACCCTGACAATCTAAAGACACGTCTCCTGAGATAGACCCCAGAAGACCACGACGAACTAACGACGATAGACGAGATCCACACAGATGACCAAGACGGTGATGCCACTGCTGGAAGGAGCCGGTGGACGAGCTGACAGAAGCGGAGAGACTGGCAGCGGCGGCAGCGGAGGGAAGGTGAAGCCAGTCAAGCTCCCAGAGACGCTGAGAATCAAGGCGGCGAGGGCCAGAACCAACCAGAGTGCCCGTCTGACGGTCCTGAACACAATAAGAGTCAGAGTCGAGAATAACCCGACAACCAAGATCAGTAATCTGTCCAGCAAAAAGAAGCTGCATGGTAAGGCGAGGTACATGAGCAACAGAAGGAACATGAAACAAAGAAGTGCTAAGAGTGCCTCGACTAGCAACAGGAAAAGGAGTACCATCAGCAGTGAGAACATGAACAGGAGAATCTAGAGGTCTAAGAGAGGATAGAGCAGAAGAATTAGAAGTCATGTGGAAAGATGCTCCAGAATCAAGAATCCATGGGGAAGTACCTGACTGTGTAGAGGGTGATTTCTCATTGCTGGAAGAGGGAGTAGCAGAACCTGCAGAACCTGTCGCAGCGAGTAGACGTCGAAGGCGTGCGATCTCCTGCTCAGTGAACGAGGTGGCGGAAGTAGTCGAAGCAGCTGAAGGAGTCGAGGAAGTAGTCGAGGAAGAAGCTCCAGTGCCCGGTGAAGAGCGACGTGCAAGGTGACGCTTCTTCCGAAAGCAAGTAGACTCAATGTGGCCATCCTTATCACAGTAGGTGCAATGAGGACGGCCACCACCCGACGAGGAACGACCACCACCACCTGTGGAGGCCGCTGGGGGAAACGAACCGCTGAGGCGGGGAGCAGTAGTCGATGTAGCCGGTGGACGAACAGCAAGCACAGAGGGAAGTGGCAGTAGACCAGAGCCACGCAGGCGAGTCTCCTCCGCACGGATCTTTGTAAGCACCTCCAGAAGAGAGACGCGAGGCTGACGAGCAAGGAGCTGGGCACGACGCGACTCGAACTCAGGACGAAGCCGCATTAAGAACTCGTACACGCGCAAGAACTCGCGGTCAGCACGAGCATCCTGACAACACTGACAAGAGCCACAACCAGGACGGTGAAGGGAATCCAGCTGGCGCCAGACAGCAGAACTCTGAGCATAGAACTCATCAACTGTGGCATCACCCTGCTGAAGAGAGTGCTCCTGGCGAACCACGGACAGGAACAAAGCGTCGCCAGAGGGCTCATAACGCTGACGAAGGTGAGTCCACATCTGGGAGGCCGTAGAGAATCCCACAACCTCAGAAGAAAACTGAGGCTGAAGACTAGCGACAAGAACAGCAGCAGCACAAGCATCATCATCACACCACTGAGCGTACTCAGTCAGCAGAGCACCGTAGGAATCCAGAGTCGCCTGATAAGCGGTGACAGCAGCATCATAGGCAGCGCGGTCAGCATCGGTAGGTCGAGCACCAAGCTTAGGCTCAACCGGCGCCACAGGACAGGCCGGACACGGAACATCGCCGGAGAGGACGCCCCAGAGACGAAGACCACGCATGTGGATGCGCATATGAGAGATGAAGTCGGTGAAATTGACCCCATCAAAAATCACCGGGCAGCGAGGGAGAGAAACGGTGCCCGAAGACATAGTACTTGTTTTTTTTTGCTCAAACGAACCGGATAACCGGATCTGCCGGCTGCTCAAAACAGAGCAAGCCAGGCAGATCGGTCTACGCGGGCGGCCGGCGGGAGGCCAGCGGGCCGGAGCGGCGGCAGGCCGGCGACTCGGGCGGCCGGGCGGGAAGGCCGGAGGAGCGGCGGCTCGGGCGGCTGGGCGGGAGGCCGGCGGAGCGGCGGATCCGGCCGGGCGGGAGGCCGGCGGAGCGGCGGATCCGGCCGGGCGAGAGGCCGGCGGAGCGGCTCGGGCGGGAAGCCGGCGGGCGGGGCGGGGAGGCCGGCGGCTCGGGAGGGCAAGCCGGTGGGCGGGGCGGGGAGGCCGGTGGGCGGGGCGGGGAGGCCGGCGGACGGCGCGCTCGGGCGGAAGGGCGGAGGAGGCCGGCACGGGACGGCGGCGGGCGCGCTCGGGCGGAAGGGCGGAGGAGGCCGGCACGGGACGGCGGCGGCACCGGTGGCGGGCAGGATGAGGCCGGCAAAGCGACCAGGGAAGGTGGAGAAGTGGCGCGAGTTGCGGCACGCCGGTGGAGAGATCGAAGGTTTGAAAAATCCAAACCCTAATTGGCTCTGATACCATGTGAGGAAATATGCAACTTGGATCTATTGCACAGCCCAATGAGCATATATATAGTACAAGGTGACTTGGAGTACAAGGAAATATAGACTCCTATACCAATACGAATACAACATACTATATCTCTAACAACTATTTTTTTTCCTTTAATGAGTTTTCACAAAAGTTTCTCATCCATAAGGTTATTAGTGAGGCAACTAGTGCAATACAAAACGGCGAACGCAATGCACTCTTTTTTCAATTTTTTCACTGGGTTTTCCGAAGATCTAACAAGGCATGGACATTTAGTAGTAATTGTCCAAGGGGAAGTGTTATGAAACCAGGCTCCTAGGGCTTGGGCCGGCCAGTGCGCCACGCCCGCTAGGACCCATGTGGTCAATTACTAAATCATAACCGTCACTTAAATTGTCTATAAATAGAGAGTGGTCTTTATTTATTCAACAAGTAATTATACTCATGAGATGTAATCTAATAAAGAGAGAGAAACATCATCTCTACATACTTATATTTATATCTCTTCTACTTTTCATATTATAATGTATGATTGATCTACATGGGCAACGTGACGCGCACTGTGACAACGTGAACCTCTTAGGACTGCACGGTGTAACCTCGGTCAAGCTTTCACTTTTTACGCAAAACCCAACAGTTTTTATTCTACAAGGGAGGAAGATTTGGTTGTACTAACGTCCCATTGTCAAATGATTTCTCAATTTCAATGCAGCGAGGCTAGCTATATCAATTTAGAAAATTAAGCAAGACGAGGCAAGGCGGTGCCAATATGTTCAGTATTATCTTAGATATTAGGAAACGTGCGTAGTGTAAATAAATCCGTTTGTGGTGTATATATATCTATATATATGTATGAACGGTTCCTGCTAAGACTAGGGTATAGCCGTATGCGCGTATAAATAGGTACACATAGTATATAGTATGTGTGAGTTGGGCTTAGTCTTATATTAATTATACGACAAAGCACTACTTATAAATGATGATGGTAGCCTTTTTCTAATAGACTTATCTTTTAGGGGGAGATGGCTTAAGACCTTTTATAAGTCTTTGTTGCTCTGCAGGTAAAGCGGCTATAGTTGGCTATAGTTGGCACAGGACGTAATGGGGACTAGAACACTGTTTTAGCAGATCTAGGATTGTGCAACAAGTAGTACCAGACTTCAAGTGTTTAAATATAGATCTCAATTAGTGGGTGCTGGAACATTTATGTAGTGAGCCTTAGTATGACCAATGTTTGAAGGAGGAAATTTGTTAGATTTGATCCTACATCGATTATGAGAGGAGCCATAACACAACTTATACTTCTGAATCTTTGTTGCTCTATGGATACAGTAGTCCAAGAAACCTAGGACCAGGATGTTATTGTGGCGGGTCAGAGCTAATGAGAGCTAGAAATGCTAAGTTTAACAGGTCTGCGATTACGCAATGGTACACCGATAAGGTAAAATGCTATTAGTTGTTAGCATGAATAGCTGAGGGATGAATAGTCGAGGGAGGTGAAGGAGGCACGAGCAGATGTGTGGAACCTCTTAGACAGTACAATGTAACCTTCAACGAGCTTTCATTTCTACACAATAATCTTATTTACAGAGAGATTTCATGGAGCCGCGGCGAAACTGAAGTTTAGTGGTTCGTTTTGTTGGCTGAATTTACCTCTAAGCACATTTGCAGCCCTCTGGATCGCCACGGAGACTCTCCACATCTCGTGATGCACTGCCGTCTGCCGTTGTTTCACGCTCCGGTTCCTCGACAGAGAGATGGCGTCCGCGATCCCGGGAAAGAACGAGAGCTTGCTCTCATAGTCCTCCGGAGGTGAGTACAACTAGGAATGAACACAGAAGCATCGTTGAAAAGCGTGTTCATAACCGCTAGAAATTCCACGGAAAACAGTGAAGAATTGTCACTTTTGACGACATTGTTTTTGAATAGTTGGCACAGGGGTGCTCACCAGATGCTTAAACCATGCTCTTCCTTGGAGTCCTTCTGCTTGCAGGAAGCTTCTTTCAGCAAGTAGAAGGCGATCATTCAACAACCGCCTCCTCATCAAAGTGTACCCATCATGTATATCCAGCTGTTTTAGTTTCTGGATTTGGTACCAAATCAACAAAAGGAAAAGGCCATAACCACTAATACTAGATCAGTCCAAAGAATTTCAAACACCAAATCCAAGTCGTGAGATAAACCATTTCATTGATCGTGGGTCTGGTGGTGGTAAAAATATTGTACTGGACTCATTTTAAAATGGTAAGGCATCATGACTAACTCGATGGTGAAGTCCATTGCCCATATTTGAGGCAAAAATGCACATCTGCTTAAGCATTTGACTATGCAAATGTATATTGTTGGCGCACCATGGAAATGACAAGGTACGATCACAATGTCCAAACAAAAAGAGATAACATGGCGGTGTTCTAACAGAACGTATATACATGAAAAATAGAACTACAATGGAACAATACAAAAACAAAGAAATAAATATAACATGGAGAGCTTGAACATACCTTTGCCTCCTTCTCAACTTCTGTGGCTGCACCAGAAAGATCATCGATGAATCCATTTATGATATTGACTGATTGGCTATTGTTCATCATGGCAGCAAACACATCTGTATGCTCCTGTGATATTATGAATTCAAAGTGTATATAAGATAGATATGCTATACTGAGACCATATTTCTTGTAGTTATTATTTATGCCTTATTCTGTGTTTATAGATCAGATTTGCTCAATTGGACATCGCCATATTTAAATTTTGTAGCTATAGCGTTGCTAAAGTTAATCCCTGCTCCTGAGTTGGCAATCCCCTGGTGGCATAAGCAATTCATGACTATGCTACACATGCATACACGTATAGCCCCTTAGGAATGACAGAGAAAGGTAATGCTCAATCACATGAATATGCTTACTATAGTTCTGAGAAGAATTGATGTACCTGCAACTGTGAGGCGTATGTCTGATAATCAAAAGGCAGCACAGGATCATCTGCCAAGCGAAGAGCTAGTAGTCCCCAAATTTCGGTGACTGATGAAGTGGGAAAACTAAATGAGCAATCTGATGAGCACTAACAGTAAATGCTTGCACACATCATCTTTCAAAGCACCAATTAAGATCTAGTACAACTATATGTGCATTTCTGTCAGAAACGGTCCATGGGCATTCTTACTCTTGACCCATCTTGCATCAGTACATTCAAGTTACCATAATTTTGACCAACAAAATTGTTATTGTAAGGCAACCTTTTTAATTAAAAATATCATTTAACAGATCATGTTGCTACTTACTAGCCAAATGACGAAGAAACAATGGATCACCATGCTTCTCCATCCAAACATAAGAGTCAAGTGCAGTATGGTAGCCAGGAAATTCTGTGTCAGCAGTACACTGGTTAGTGATTATGAGTTGCATCATATATTAACAGAATCAACAAGGCACATGGTAGGAAAAGGTAGATCGAACAAAAAATTGTGTGTGCCTAGGTGTGTGTTTGAGAAAAAAAAATTTGTGTGTGCCTTGAACCAGGAAAAACATCAAGAAATAAAGAGTAATAAATGATAGACATACACAGCCTCAACATTGCATTGTATAGCTCAGAAAAAACAAAACTTCCAAAATGAGTAAGCAGTAATCATCCTAAAAGTGACATAGGAAATAAATCATCTACATTAGCAACTGCAGATTTCGACAATATCTAATTTTTAAGATAATGAAAGTATATTTTTCTCTTTTAGAAATAGATTTTTTTTCTCAAACTACATATATGCTGAAGTGTAAGAGTGAGAAATCAGAAATTCTCTTTGAATCAAGTATCAACAAGAATATTCGAGAAACCATTGTATTACACGTGGTCAAATACCTTTTCCATAGTACAAGTCCACACAGGGAATTCCAGCATGATGTAGAAATGGAGCGAAGTCAGAATCAGTTCTGGCAAGTCTTTCTATCTACAAATTGAGATCATATTTAGAAATCAATTTAAAATAGAATACAAGTAAGGCACCAACTGGGGTCATCTCTTATACAAACAGTCTGTGGGTGGGGGCCGGGGGCCCACGTGAGATTACATTAGAGGGCAGAGGCGGTCTCGAGACAGAAATGAGGGGGGAACCATTCGAAATTGCACAAAAATGGTCGTTAAGGCCAACTAATGTTGATGATAGAATGGTCAATTAATTGGTTACGTATATCACATTCAAGGGGTTGTAACAGTTTCAAAAGATAAAATCAGCCGAAAAATCCAACTAGTCAGCCTTTTCCAATTCATTGGTCGATTAATCCATTTATGTATACCAAACATGATTTTGTGTGATAATTGTAGACCATGTACTGAACTGCTGGACAGATATTCTATGAATTACAAACTATGAACGTATATATATTTGGTTTGATCTTTGTATTACCAGTGTGTTCTAGTTAAGCAATATTTATTTATCTTCTTCTAGATAACTATAAACTATACCTATTTTAGTAAGAACTTATAAAGATTGAAGAGCTCGCCCCTACGAACATCATAATAAAAGACAGTCAACCAACTCACTAAGAATATTGTGAGACCACAAATGAGATGTGATGTCAACATAGATAATCCAAATTCATGGTTATCTTGCACGCAAAGGACAAACTGTGACCTCTACATGGCTCTGTTGTAAAACTGCCATTTTCTTTTAACCATTTTAGAGCAACTAGACACAAGTGACAACGTTAGATTGCAGTCAAATCTCAATATCATATACAGGAGGAAATTTAAACTTCGTAAATTCTTACATTGATGCCGCCATTCATTGCATTCCATGTATCGTAAACTGTCTTTCCTTCAACATCTGGATCCTTGACCTGGAAATAAAAGGTTTGAAATAGAATTAACCTCATCTACTCATTCCAATTTTTCCATACTGCAATGGCAATGATACCATAATGATATTTGCAAGTAGTTAAGCTAAGTAGTTTGAATCATATGCAAGAAAGTGGTCAGGTGCTAATAAAGGTTATTTAATAACAGAGCCCTATTCTCCAAGAGATGCCACCTCACTAGAACACGATTTCAGAATTTGATATGGTTAGCTGAAATTGAACTGAAGTTTTTACCAAAAGCCCCAAACATAGAAGAATGCAAGAACAAAATATTTTCTTTCTACCTGTCTTGTAACATCGACCAAGAGCTTGTCCAACTGGGGAGTAGAACCAGCAAAAAGCCCTATGCCTTGCACAGCACAATCAACATTCAAGTAAGCTACAGCTTTGGAATGCAGATCTCCAAGGTTTTCTTCAACCCACTCAGTTGACCCGATCTGGAAAAAAGAAACTTCAAAATATAGAAAAGTAGATGTAGCAACAAGCAAATGAGTGGTGTTGGGAGTTGAAATAAATGACAAGGTAAATCAACTAAAAGAACACTCTGAATCCTGAACAGTCTAACAACTAGATAACACATACAAAATTACAAACTGCACCTGATACAAGAGCATAAAGAGGCCCTCAATGCAAATAATATTGCTATTCACTAATATACAGAAAATGATCTCGAAATGATCCAATGCCAGAAATTTATAGAACTTAAAGTCCACCTTGATCTGATATTGAATTGTGACTACTACAATCATGCCACTATTAACCGCTACATAATCACATGATTACTTTGAAAAAACCTCATACAAAATGACCAACATGGCTTTAAAATTATATATATGTAGTTTTAAAATTGTACATACATCCGCTACTGGTTAGATAACTCATGTTTATTAAGAAACATCTTCTCATCCTCCATTCATACAAACATACCATTCCGAACTCCTCAGCATCCCAGCTACAAAGAATGATAGTCCTCCGGGGTGTCCAACCTGACTGCAGCATAATTCCAAGACGGCGAGCAACATTAAGAAGCGCAGCTGTCCCACTGTTAGGATCAACTGCTCCATAAGTCCATGCATCTCGGTGGTTACCAAGGATCACGTAACGATCAGGTTCTTCATATCCTTTTATGGTAGCAAAAATATCCTTTATCATGGCCATCTTCCTGTCCTCCTTACACAAAGAGATGAGAAAACCGTTATGATATTATTTTTTAGAACTTAAAACCACCATGATCTGGACTGTTGATCAATCAAGATGGCACAAGTACTTGACAGGACATGCCGCAATGCTAAATTCTAAAGCACAGCTTACTGCCATATCAAATGCAAAAGAATAGAAAATATGCATCCTGAAATACTCCATGAATCGTGACATGTACGACAGTTATGTGGCTTTTTGTTTGTCCAATACTCACCTGGTCCACTCGAGATAGATCACAAACTCATCATATAGAAATAACACAGAATAGTGACAAACAGGTCTACAGTAACTGAACAAAGTCACCTAAAGAAGCATACACCACTTGCCAAACTTACAACACATCCAAATAGTCGGTTATTTCGTACTCAAAATAGTTCAGTATTGCCAAAAAAAATCTTACCCCTTTACAAATAACTAGGAGTATTTTGAATGGGCACAAGGATTAAAGAGAAGCAAAAATGACCATGCTATCCCTACATAAATACAACGGAAATGGTAGAAATAGTTAGTGATAGGGTTACTTACAAATGCAGAGAACAGAGATGTGATAAATGTGAGCAAACAAGGAAAAACATAAGTTAATTCACATCCACGCCTTATATTATGCAAGAAGGCCTAGAAAAATTATATGCCTTGTAAAAAGAAAGCGAGGAGGTATCAAAAGAAGGAAGCATCGGCGTTCCCTTCACCGTGTATCTGTAACAATACTGTAATATTTAGAAAGTCAACCAATCTATACAGGCAGCAAAAACTGCTCGGGACACTAAACACCAAACAGAACCGCTATCTGGCACAGGTTTCTTATGAAAAAGCTGATAAATCAAGAGATGCAAGGACCACAGAAACCAAAACAGTGAAGTCGACAAAGACATAAGTTACTGTATCCCTTGCCCAACTCTGGTATAATATAGATACCACATTAAGCAAACGTAACCTCATTACACGCATCTATATATGTGAGTTCATAGCAACATCGTACCAGCCTATCAATAGAAACCCCCAATCCAGATGGTCAAAAGAGCATTCCACGGCATGTCCCGTTTTTGCGCAGACATGTCGTTAACTTCTTGTCTCTACTCGTACCTGAGGACAGCAAAGTACCAAACGAGTTATCTATACCTGATACGTGAAGTTGACCAGCGTGGGGCCAGGTCCAATGCCACCGACATCCTCCCCTAGCCCGAGCCCGGCGCGCCACTCCGCAGGTAAGGCCGGCCCGCGCAGGTTCCGTATGATCGCCGAAGCCGTCTTGGCGGACACCGGCATGGACGGGATCGTCGGGAACCGCCGTCTCACTGCCTCGTGGTCGAACCCTAACCGCTCCGCCCCGCCAGTGGCGGCCCACCCGGGCGTGAGGGGGTCGCCGGGGCCTCCGAGGAGAACCATGCCCCTCTCAACGCCGCCGTCCGCGTGGCCGGCGATGAGCACGGCGGCGGCGCCCCTTCCCGCGGCGCGCGCCACCACCCCGCCGCGGTAGCCGCCTCCGCGGAGCGCTACCGCGACGCGGCCGCGGACGCCCACCCCGAGCCGCTCGAGCGCGAGGAAGTCCTCCTCGCGGCCGAGGTTGACGAACACCGCCTCCGCGATGGCCGCGCCGGACGGCGCGTATGCGTGGTACGGCGGCACGAGGCGGCGCCCCGCGTCCGCCGGCTCGTCGACGGACAGGTGCGCCAGGAGGGACCGGTCGGGCCGGAGCAGCGCGAGGGAGGCGTGCGCCGGGTACGAGAGCATCGGCGCGTACTCGCGGGTCAGAGTCCGGAGCCCCGCGGCGCGGAACCGCGCGAGCACGTGCGCGGCGGCGCCGGCCGCCGCGGGCGTCCCCGCGAGGTGCGGCCCCGCGGTGAGCGTGCGGAGGTCGGCGGCGATGCTCGCGTTGGCCCCCGGGGAGAGCGACAGGAACAGCGCGGCGGGGTCCGGGCGGCCGCTCCCCACCAGGCCTTCCTCCCCGGGGCGGTGGTGGAGCACGAGCAGCGAGACGAGGAGCAGCAGACCGAAGGGCAGGAGGACGATGGCGAAGCCGGTGGTGGTCAGGGGGAGCGGGCGCGAGGAGGAGGAGTGCGGCATTTCGCAGCCACGGCGCTGGAGCGGCGGCGGGTGAGCGTGTGGGTGGTGGGGGCTGAGAATGTCGCCGTGCGCAGCTTTATTAGGGCCATGGAATGGACTGTTACGAACTTTTTAGTGGTACTATGTCATGAGACTCATTACACTAGACCTAGTCCAACTCCTGGTAGTGTCGTACGCTTTTGCGTTGGATGGACGCTCTTGGTGGGGGCCCCGGCTCGGAGCGAGTGCAGCCGCGCGCCGTAGCCAGTGCGAGCTACGTGTGGTGCGCAGCAGCGCGGGCTTGCCGGGCCCGTGGCGACGCGCTCGCCGCGCCGACCTCAACTTTCCAACGTGCCGATAGAGGCCGGACAGCGGACATCCACCGGCGCACCTGGCACTGCGTAGGAAGTTGGTGCGTTTCCTTTTTTTTTGAAAGAAAACACCCAAAGGCATTTTCATATCTATTCCTGAACAGAGTTAAGGAAACAAGCATAAAAGTCTCTGACCAAACAGAAAATTACATAGAAGCCCCTAGGGCCGTCTTCTTCGCTGCTCTGGTGAACGCCGCTGGCGACAGGGCCGAACTGATGCTGCAGCGTCGCCCGAAGGAAGCAACACGCTGACCCTCCGGCGTTGGCTTCTCCCACAAGATCATCGATGGGACACATGGTCCGTTGCAGAGCCGCGATAGCCGTCCGCCCCGGAAGGCGGATCTTGGACGGTGAAGGGACATCGGCCGGGGCATCGCCCCTAGAATGGCGGGGCAAGAAAGCCGCAACGCCGAGCCGGCCGGCTGGTCGCATCACATCAGGAGAAGCGCAGATCGCAGCCGAGACCACCCGAGCACCACCTGCGACAAACCAAAAGCAAAGAAGAAGAAGCAAAAGAACCGCCAGCATCTGATGAGAAGCGGCGGAAGGGAAACTCCACAAGCTTCCCGCCGGAGCCGAGAACAGCGCCGCCGGAACGGGGACGAAGCCGGGAGACCAAAAGTCCCGACGAAAACGACGCCACCGCCTCGCCATTTTCGCCACGGGAACAAAACCTAGGGGCCTAGGACCAAATCCCCACCCGCCAGCGAGGAGACGCCGACCGCCGCGCCTCCGAACAGGCCACCAAGGCCATCGGAGCTGGGACGGACCGGCGCACTCGCCAGCGGGAGGGCAAACTACTGAATCGCCGCCGGGACGCCTCCTTAGCACTGTAGCAGGGGAAAGGGGAAAGGAGTGAGACTTCTCACCCGGTTTCCAAGTATTCAGAGTTGGTGCGTTTCCTTTTTTTTTGAAGAAAACACCCCAAAGGCATTTTCATTTCCATATCTGAGAAAAGTTAAGGAAAATATACATAAAGGTCCCAGCAGAAACGGAAAATAACACAAAGGCCCTCAGGGCCGTCTTCCTCGCCGCTTCCCCGGCCGCCATTGGGGGCTTCGCCGAGCTGCTTTCCTCGCCGGAATCAGGACGTGCCCATCTCCAGCTTCGATAGGACCTAGGTCCGTTAAACAGCCGCGCTTGTAGACCGCCGCTTGAGGCGGAGCTTGGACGGTGAAGGCACATTGGCCATGGAGGCTCTCCGACCTTGACCAAAGGAGAAGACCACCAAAACATGCTGGCTAGCGGAGCACGCTGATCCTGCGAAAAAAGAAGCACCAGAGAACACACCCCGACAAGCAGCAGCGAAAACGGGAAGAAGACCAAAAAAACCGCCAGGAGCTCAAAGGGAGGACCGGCGGACACCAACACCCACACTCTAGCCGGTGGAACCGAAGGGGCCAACGCCGGGGCGGGGGAAGAGTGGGGGACCAAAAGCCCATCGCGGAGGCGACGCCACCACCTCGCCGCCTCCGCTCGGGACCAAAACCCTAATGAGAAGGGACTCCAGCCCCGCCCGCCGACGAGGCTCCACCGTTCCCCACACCGCCGAGAGCCAGAAGGGCCATCGGAGGTGGGATGGAACGGCGAGGGCGCCGGCGGGAGGGAAACCCTCGAGATCGCCTCCGGAACGCCCGAGGACACTGTAGCGAGGGGAAAGGTGGGGAAACGATTTATTGGTGCGTTTCCTTTTGGTTGTGCGTAAAGAGGATTCTCGTCTCGCGGTAACATGTTCTTAGAGCACCCACACAAGCTTATGCATATTTGGTTCCCTAAATTTGGCTATAGGGAGCTTCTTTAAAAGATTCATTCCCTATATCTCTTTTCACTGCACAAGCTTCTCCAAAACTCATTCCCTATATCCCACCATCCTTTATTTTATTGATATACTATAACTACCACTTCATCCTCAACCTTGATTTATTTCGAACGGAAAAATTTCGAACGGCGTTTTATTACAAATTCAAATATTTCGAACGACGCAATTTGAATAGTAAAATTTGTGAACAGTAAAATTTTGAACGGACGAATTTGAACGGCAAACTTCGAACGGAAATATTCGCAACGGCTATATTCTGTACTGCTTTATTCGCAACAGCTATATTCCCCACTGCTTTATTTCCAACGGCTATATTCCCAACGGCTATATTTTGATGCCTATATATGCAGTACCTAGTGCTCATCCATCCTACCCATCCATACCATACTCATTTTCTCTTCTCACCTTCTCAACTAGCACGAGAGGCATTAGCACTTCCTACCCTGTCATCGTCCACCATGCCTCATCCAAGCTTTTACATGGAAACTCTGTTAGATTCGTCGTCGTCCGATGACGACGACCAACTTATCTTTCAGACTATCCAAGTAGCCCACCAACAATTCGTACGTACGCAAGTTCAACGTCCACCTAGGTCCGTGGTTGGGCGTCAAGTTGTTCACCGCAATAGAGTTGCCGGCCATGCAAGACTTTACGACGACTACTTCTCAGATCATCCTACCTATGGCCCAAGATTCTTTCGGCGCAGGTTCGTCACCGATTTCTTTATTGATTCATCGTAATTTTTTTGAACGTCAATTGTACCGACAGTTTGCCATACGTACGCAGGTTTAGAATGAGTCGCCCTTTATTTCTTCGCATTTTGAACGCGGTAGAAGAGCATGATGCATATTTTGTTCAAAGCCGAAATTGTGCTGGTATTTTAGGACTATCTTCTTTTCAGAAGATAACCGCTGCACTTAGAATGCTTGCTTATGGAGTTGCAGCTGATGCTACGGACGATTATGTCCGTATGGGAGAAAGCACTGCTATTAAGAGCGTCAAAAGATTTGTGAAAGCTATTATTCAAGCATTCGGTGATGAGTACTTGAGATCTCCGAATGAGGTAGATACTGCTAAGTTACTTGAAATTGGAGAGGTAAGAGGTTTTCCAGGTATGCTAGGTAGCATAGATTGCATGCACTGGAAGTGGAAGAATTGCCCTTCCGCATGGCAAGGCATGTATAGTGGACATGTACACGAGCCCACTATCATTCTTGAAGCTGTGGCTGCGCAAAACCTCTGGATTTGGCATGCATTTTTTGGTCTACCCGGGTCACACAATGATATTAATGTGCTCCATCGGTCTCCTATCTTTGCGAAGTTAGCTGAAGGACAATCTCCAAATGTTAACTACAATGTGAATGGTCACAACTACACAATGGGATATTACCTCACAGATGGGATTTATCCTGCATGGGCGACATTTGTGAAGACAATATCGTGCCCCCCAAGGTAATAAGAAAAGGTACTTCACACAAGCCCAAGAGTCTGCAACGAAAGATGTCGAACGAGCATTTGGAGTTCTTCAATCTCGTTTCGCTATTGTAAGAGGACATGCTCGATTCTGGGAACAAGAAACGCTGCAAGACATCATGACCGCCTGCGTTATCATGCATAACATGATAATTGAAGACGAAGGGGACGAAGCCGCACAGGACTGCAATTTTGAAGGAGCCGGAGAGAATGTGACGGTGTCGCACGAAGAGACCCTTGAACTCTTGGAGTTCATTCAAACCTATCAATCTATTCGCAATAGGCAGGCTCACTCTCAGTTGCAGGCCGATTTAGTTGAGCATATGTGGCAACATTTCGGAGGAGACTAGTTCAATGTATCCCTACTTTAATGTATCCCTACTTCAATGTATCCCTACTTCAATGTATCCCTACTTTAATGTATCCCTATTTCAATGTATCCCTACTTCAATGTATCCCTATTTTAATGTATCCCTATTTCAATGTATCCCTTGTTTAATGTATCTGTACTTCAATGTATCCGTACTTCAATGTATATGTATTTCAACATCATTACAGTTTATCCCTACTATTTCACGAAGGTATTTCACATAGTTTGAACATCATTACAGTTCAAACGACATACTACCTGAACCAACATAATAGTTCAAATGACATACTAGTTGTACTAACATAAAAGTTCAAATGACATACTGGTTGTACTAACATAACAGTTCAAATGACATACTAGGGATACCAACATAAGAGTTCATTCGACATAAATATTAGAGCAACATAAGAGTCTCAACAAGTCAGCCTGACCTCTTGCACCTTCTAGCAATGATATCATCCTGAAGAAACAAGTAGTACTGTCTCAGGTTACCAGCCATCATGGAGGTATCAATGTTCATAATCTTCTCCTCTTCGACCATCCTCCTCAACTCTAACTCCTCCTTCTTTAGCTGTAGCCTTTCCTGCTCAAGTGCGTACGCTCGTTCATATCGCTCTTCTTTCTTCAAATCTCTGACTTGATCGGCCTCACTCTTCCTTGACCAAATGTTGTCCAATGCTTCCATGTAAAGTTTCGATGATCCCTCCGAGCAGTTAGATGCTTCCCCTCGCCTCAACCTAGCTTTCGCCGCTTTCTTTCCAATTGGCCTCTTTAGAGACACATCTCCTTCGCTTGGAGCCTCTCCTGGAGTACCAGTCTCACCTGCAATGCTATTGGCAGCGCTACATGTTGCAGGAGTAGAGCTGGTGCTCACCTTCTGCTTCTTCTGGGAGAACTTGTCTGTCCACTTTGGATGGTGTTGCAGAACATTCCAGCAGTGGAGGAACTGAAAAGATTTCTTCTCTTCCTCCTTGTATAATGCACAAGCCTGAACAATCTGCAATATCTAATATTTAGAAGACAATACACATCTCGCAAGTAGTATAATTGAAATAGGGATTCAAAATTACGAATATACCTTATCTTGTTCTGTGATCCCACTTTGCCTTCTTCTTGCAATGCGATCGTGACAACCGCAGAATTTGTTCACATGCTCTTGAATGGTTGACCAGCGGTGTAGCAGTGAAGTCTGGGTGCGGTCTGACTCAAAGTCTTTGTTTTCATGGAAATAAGAATGGATTCTTTTCCAGTATGTCGAACGGGATTGTTCATCACCCTTCGCTGCATCCATACTCACATTCAACCAAGCGGAGACCAAAACGTTGTCCTCCCTCTCATTAAAGTTTTTAGACCTCTTGCTAATTGACTTATTCGATGCATTGATCTCCTCAACTGGGCAGTCTTGTTCCCCAATAGGGTTACCCTGTAAGCTCTCTTCCCAGTTGCCTACATCAGTTTCCCCACTCAACAAGTTTACGTAATATGATTCCATTATAGATATTCTGTGAACAGGAACTATAAGAAAGTTATTATAACAATTGAAGGAAGCAAGCAACTGAATAATATTACATTAAATTGCATACAACACGTAGTTCTGCAAATTCATTAGTACATAGTGGAGAAGTTTGTTTAGTACATAATAACCAAAATAAAACCTAAAGACATAGTAGTTATCATAAGATATCGTCAGAGTACAAGCTCTCCTCCTATAGGTACTCGTAGTCATACCGTCTACCGCTGTGATCTGACTCGTAGTCGATCGTTGGGAGATCCTCCAGGTCTATACCCTTCTCTTCCTCCTCGATGGCACGATCTCTCCTTGCTACCACTTGTTCCTCGAGAAACTCACTCGATTGTATGGAAACATGGTTTAGATCATTAGCTAGTTTTTCTATTTGAAATAGTACCATGTTCATGTCTGCTGCATAGGCACAAGAATTAGGAGCAAGATTATCACGGACTATTTCCTTAATGTCCTTAGCTAGACTCTCTATATTTTTGACTGTCCAACACCATCCTGCAAGCTCTCTACTCGAATCTTTCTCCATGCTGTGTATAGAAAAGTACGAGAGATAGCTTCAGTTTGTTAGGTTTAGCTTAACAATTGAAAATTGATACACATGACGTATTATGCAATAGTATAAGCTCAAGCAATGTTCCAGTGTTTAATAGAAGATTGAATGCTCTAATATACATGAAGTGTGTATTTTAGAACATAGCAATGAACTCCGAAACAAAGTATAAATCTGGAACACATTAAACTCAGGAATAATAGTCCAATTCACAACACAAACATCATACAATCATGCAATAGTTTTAATCTGGAAAATGGCTACAGAATAGCAATGTGTATTCTGAAAACTGAGTACTTATGCAATAGTACAAGCTCAAGCAATGTTCCAGTGTATAATAGTACAAGCTCAAGCAATAGTACAGGAACATTGCTCGTGGTTTAAGAAGCTAGTGATTAATCCAAACATGTACGCATGCCTGATCGGTCTGATATGGGCACTGATTAGCTTCAGGTATGAATATGGGTTTATATGATATGAGTATACAGTTTCAAGCTGGAATACAGCAGTTATCTCATGCAACTGCAAACCATATCATGCAGGTGGCAGATTCAGTTGCCCTTGATTGTTAGCAACTCCGTAAGAATACTCTCGGATGGAGGACTGGGAATGGCAATGTTCAGCCTAGGTCTGAATTACATTGGCAAAGTTAAAATTAGCATATCTAGATAAACTTTGTAAAAACCAGTTATGTAATTGTAGTGCTCTACAGACAAAAATTATAGCCTGTGGAACCAAAAAGATGCTACTATCACTACGCATCAGGTTCTTTCTAGGACCAGCCTTAATGGTGCTCTCTTCCTATGCTGTTGGGATGCGTGGAATTTTGTTCAAGGTGGCCATTGTACAGATAAATTTTACTCCGTTCTTTCCTTTGAACATGTTATAATCCTCATAATTGCGTGAAATTCAAAGACAAAACTTATGCCTGACCGCTGAAGATTCAACACCGGCGATAAGGGATGAGGCGGCGGGGAAGTACCTTGGAGTGACGTGAGCAGCTGCTGGCAGTGGAGGAGTCACCCGTCGGACGAGAGGATCTGGACCAGAGGTAGGCCGTAGAACGTGGGGACCTGGAGCAGCACCAGCAGAAGCAGATCTACCTGAGGGAGAAGAACACCACCGTCAGCCTTAAACCGGACTAGCAACTGGCCGTCGGAGGAGGGGCCGTGGACCAGCAGCACCAGCAGCTCGAAGATAGAAGATGCCGGACTTGAAAAGGACCGACGCGACGAGGCGGGACCACGGGGATGTCGATGGAGGCGGAGGCGGCAGCACGGGGATTCCGTCGGAACCAACTCGGGACGAGGTGGATCCCGAAGGTGTCGAAGCACCCGTGCCGTCGGTCGGGCCGGTGGGGATGAAGGAACCTTCGACCACGGCTCCGTCGCCGGTGACGGGGACCGCCTAGATCTGCGCCACCAGAAGCATGCCGACGACTTTCTCAACAGGGTTGGTGGCGGGCCGAGCTTCGGAGGGAGGACGGTCGCCTGCGGGGGTGGGCTGCGGAGCGGAGCAGCGGACGGCCGGCGAGGAATATGGCGGGGACGGACGCGCGGAGATCTCCCGAGGACCGGCGGTTGCCCAGATGCAGAATGAAGGGCGTTTGCTAGAAATGGGGAACACCGGGGACGGGATGCAGAACCAACAGTGATGCAGAACGTGATGCATAAGCTGCTGCACGACGTTTTTTTCAATTTTTCTCTAAATTTAGCTATAGGGAACGTGATGCATAAGCTTGTGTGGGTGCTCTTATCCGGCTCTTTTGAGTTTCACTCGATTTACCACAAACTAAAGGGCCGTATGTACGGTCATTTACTCCGCTGATGCCTTTTTTATTATCGAGATTTGCGATAGATGTTTCTTTCGGCGGTATTAGAGTTGCAGTAACAAGTGCAGGTTAAACCTTCTAGTCACATCAACGACCTCGATCCGGTGCACCGCTGGCTGGCTCGATGGCGCGAGGGCTTGCCTCTCGTATTGTGCGCGCGCTCTCTCTCCTCCTTTCTTTGTTTAGTCGTAGGCACCGAGCGTGTACATGCACTAGTTTTTGGGATTTTTTTTTAAGCACCTGCTCCCCCATAGGCCGCACCGATGCAACGTATGCCAACTCATCTTTAAGCACTAGCAAATCATCACACTGTAGATGGCCTTATGGATGATGACGGAGGAGCACATTGCCCTGCCATTCTTGTGATCTGAGCCATCAAATTGAAGTACTAACGTCTGAGACTTACTGTTACTACAGTACCTCATCTAGAATGCAACATGTGCTCTAGTGTTTTCCTACGGTATCCGCTATAGTGCCCGGAGGCATCAGAATTTTCTAAGGTGGCAACAAGCACTGACACTCGATATCCGGCGGAAACTTATTCGTTTCGAAATTAGGTGTAAAAAAAATTATCCATAGAAGGGTAAGCCAGGGACAGAAACAGGATCCTATTACCCGTTCCTATTACCCAACAGATAACATTAATACCTATAACACGTGAACTCATAGCATAACATCAAATAAAAGATAAGCTTAGATCAACGTTCAGCTTACAGACCCACAGGCCCCAGCCCTCAGCCCCAGTGGCACAGTCTATCTCATACGCACTCTTTTTTTAGTCTATTTTTGTTGGGTACAAATAGTCGTCGAGGCTTTAATACCTGATAGAGAATGAGGATAGAAAAAATTCGTGCCTGGACACGAGAATAGATACGGATAATGGACCAATTAGAGGAGCGGGTATCTAGAACGGAAATTTATCCCGCAAGGTATCGTGCTTGTTGCCCAAATGCCTCCTTTTCCATCCAACAGATGCTTTCATCAGCTATCGGTGTAGACAGTGGATAGGTCTAACAAAAGCTTGCTCTGCTGTCCAGGTGAGCCGACCAAGAAATTTATAAGGCAGGTATGATCGATTTCTTTTGCTACTGAGCTTGACTGTACACAACTCTGTTCGTCAGATTGTGTAGTTTTTACCGTCTGATGTGTAATCCATACAGTCATTTGCGACACCAGACGGTCTCTCCAAGCAAACAATAGTAGGTCGTTGTTTGTCGGGGAGAAATTTCTACGTAGCAATTTCTTTAAGCTCAATTTATTTTATACTATTAAGTAACGTATTTTGTATACATTAGTGCATAACAATTTTGAGTTTCTTTATGCCATTCTGTTAAACTCCTATTAGTATAGCTCCGTTAGACATGTAAAATAATTATTTCACGTACTTATAATGCAATTCATGCGGACGTATCAGTGACCATTTGTATTTATCAATATGACTTTTTATGTTAGAAAAAAGTGCTAAGCCTCAGGTGGATTCAGTTAACACTTATCTTATACACTTCATATATCGAGAGGCAAAGATACTACTTTACTTCTATGATATGTGCAAGACACTTGTTGAGCTATACAAGTCCAAAGTGAAGATAAGATGTGTTAGAGTCCAGCAGGAGGAGAGTGAGAAAGAACTGCAGCACAAGTTAAATACACAAGTATCTACATACATATTTAGAAAGTATATCGAGTCTACTTTCTAACGAATCAAACGGTGCACGATTTGGAACTTCCAAGAGAAAGTTATGACCATAGAAGTAAAAGTTGCTATACTTAAAGAATCCGGAACTTATATGGCAAGTATTGGTGAAATCCTATACTACTACAACCATCCAAAGGTTACTAATACAATCCTTATCTGGTTCCACTCGGACTTGAGGCAAAATAGGCAAGAAAAGAGAAGTTACAAAGATTGAACTCATTTCGGATTCGGTTCGGATCAACCAGGAGGTCCGAATTTAAAACAACCATGGTTTCCTCGTATGAACTCCAAATTAGGTAAATAAAGCTAACTCTGAGAACTTTCTAACGGGTATATACCCATCCACATATTTTTTTGTCTGTCTATAATCATCACAACAAGTCGTCGATTGTATCTGTCATTTTCCAAATAGAGTTCTGTAACTTAGAAAAGTTAGAGTTAGGTTAGATTTCAACCCTGACACTAGGGTGGACGCCCTAGAGTTTTTATATACTATTGTACTTTATGACTTTTAGCCTCATAGCACTTTATGCATAAGAATTGAAATATAGTTATTGCTTATTCTTTGGTAACAGCGTTCATACGAGGATAACTAAGAGAGGATTAGACGATCATGTTTGTTCTGCAATCAAAGTTCAAGCCATCGTTCCGTTGAGAATTGGGGACTTGGCGATCGTTGCTCGTGGTCTCACGACGATCATCTACCGGTTGGTTTGGGCGTTTTTCAAATAGTTGAGAGTTCGTGCATTGGTGTGGGTGTTCAGCTAGTAAGATCTTTAATTCATATCATCTGTCCATGGTTCCTTGCCAAGAAGATCGGGCCACTCCGTATCAGTAATTATCTCTACGTCATCCTAAGTATATAATAATTTTGTATATATCAATTTATTATGACACCAAAATATATTTTTAGGTGGTGACTTTCTGTCGTTGGGACGGTGAAAAAAGATGTTTGGATATGGGTATTTCTTTAAAAAAATCATTTTTTGTTTGACTTAATGGAGCTCTACCGACACGAGGTTAACGGAATGGTCCAAAAAGAACTCAAAATCTAGTGGTATATAAAGAGTAAGCCATTCGTCAATGGTAACGAAGAAACTGAGGCCCGTACCAGTGACATGTAGAGATTCTTTCTCCGTTCAGAATTTTGACATCATATATAGTACAGTCAAAATTTACTAACTTAACTATTGAGATAAACAATAATGGTCGCGTGAAAAATCTACCGTCAAATTTATTATAAAAATATTTTTATAAATTTTATTTACATATTTATACAAAACACAGTGATTTAAATTGTATATTTATCTTGTGTCTTAAAATATCATCTACTTATTACGGACGGATCCATTTGGCACTAGGGCATAATCTACGAAATGACATAAAGTCGACACGCACCTCGTGATATTTTTGTGGGCACTATGGACAATGGACAAAGGAATTCCAAGAGAATACAGAGTTTGAAACACTGGCTGCTTGCAAATATGCTGGATATTCCACCTCATCCAGCACTGCTGCTGGAAACAAACATCACAGTTCACAACGGTCGGACAGCACTTTCTAAACTGAATGCCATACTTATTCCATTGTACGTAGCAATAATGTTTCCATGTACGAATTTTGTGCAAATATAATATGTACCGTTCATGGCACCAGCCAGATTTGTGCATGGTGGAAATCTTGAGTGTAAATAAGTACTTTCTCCCTTGTAACATACAAATAATTTCAGATATTAAAAGGTATTTAAGGTTACAGAGTATCAATATTTATAAAAAGTATGTTTCCTAAATAAGTATATATTTTATAATAGATCTAATATTATCAATTTGGTGTCGTGGATGTTGGTAAAATTTCTATATTAATGATCAAACATTATAACGATTAATTGACTTAGATTTTAGATCGACATATATTATACATAAAGAGATAACTCCTAATAGCCCGTATACAATGGATGGGAAGTACATCTATAATGATTCCATATATACCTCTCTCCCATGTCCCAATAACCCCTCCCCCTTCCCTACCCCCACCTCCCGCTCCAACATGACTTACCTACTCAGCCTATCTATATCTCTATATTCTCTCCGAGTGACACGCTTGTGTCTCCCCCTCGTCCTTGTTGATGGACTCCGGACGATGCTCCATCTTCCTCCCTATCATGGTGCATATTTTCCCTGTCCCTGTCATTGCACTCTGGCCAATGCAGCTCCACCTCAATCATCGACATCGAGGTGGATCTCCACTTCGTCCTCACTACAAGCCACCATGCCTAAGTGATCGAGTTGTTGATCGTTGGTGTACACTTTCGACCAACCACCAGTGTACGCTTGGGTGGGGCAACGCTCAATCATCTCATGGCACAGGCGATCTCTCCGTAGCAACAGTCCTTGGATCGTTCAAAAAATAAGTTCCCCGCAGACATCCCCAAATTAGCTAATTCCTCTCCTTAAGGGACTCTTTGGGAAAAACACATGAAAATATGATAAATGTAGAAATTAAATGTCATTAATGTTGAATCCTACGAGAACTGAAAATACGGTAAATAAGTAACCAGCGTCATTTTGTTGCACCAAAGGAAAAACTTGGGAATTTTCTTGGGGTGCATGCCAAAGGCCCATAATTATCGTAGTCACAAAGACAAATTTTTGAGAGATCTAATCTCCTATTCTGGATCATATTAAAATACAAAATTAGGGTATAGGAAAGTAGTATATATATATCTTGGTGGTCTCATTTCTTTGGTTGAAATGATATATATACGAGAAACTTCTGAGGTTTGAAATCCTACAATTTTTTTTAAAATCCTTCGATCAAAAGGGGCCCTAAAATTTGTGTTTTGGATTGATAGCAGAAGGGAAATGATTAGGTAAGATTCAAAACTCTTCACAACAGTTCCTTCACTTGCACCTTTTAGAAATCAAATTGTTACTAGACAACACTAGCTAAATGTCCGTGCTATGCTACGGATAAAATATATATATATATATATATATATATATATATATATATATATATATAACCGATCATCACATCAAGCCATTGTCATTGGCTTAGCCTACTTTACAACTCAGCTCCGCCATTGCGCTCATTTGAATTTCGCTTGGGCCGGTTCTCGCCTCCATGTTCATAGTCAGTCTACGGCCTTACACCATGCTCTTGGCTCCACAAACACACTTAGTACTCATGCTTCTTTATAAGCTCTGCAATGCTTCATTTTTGTTAGTGATTTTTAGGAAGTGGCTAAGTTAGTTTTTTCTTAGATAATGGTTAAGTTAGTTTATTAGGGCATGTACAATGGGGTGATGTCAGTCTTCTCTTAGCGAAGCCACGTCGGATAATTGCTGACTTGGAAGAGAGAAAAAAAGAGAGAGAAAAATGTCCCCTCTTAGCTAAGGGATGATCCCTTCACGTCTAAAGGAATGCTATTATCTTCATTGTATGAGATTTTATCTTTTCTCACTTATTTTCTAATATTTTTGGATACATGTAAGCACTAATTGTTAAAGATGACACTACGAGGTAACCCATTGTATAAATATTTTATTGTTATCGCTAGATGACGTGAAAGGTACGGAGAAAGACTTTTTTTTATCACTGTACATGCCTTTAAGGAAAAAATTTATTATATTTTCATTAGTCAGTTTGTTATTTTAGTAGAGATTTTATAATAACGTGGAAAAGGATAATGGATCATGTCAATGAACTGCCACTAAGTCATATTTACATAATAGTAGAACGGGGGCTATGATTTGCGGTCGTCCGCGCGCGCGGTTAATTCTGACAACGTTATAGTAGCTGTCGGAATAATTTAACCTCAAAACAAACTTTCTACTAGAACAAATAAGGTTTTAACTAGTTCCTAATAAGCTTTCTACTAGAAAAAAGTTAGAGTTTTCAACTAGCATATGCAAACGTTTTACTACAAGAATTAAAGTTTTTACTTTTTATTAATTTAACTTTAAATTTACTGTTATAATAAATTAAACTTTTAATCACATAAAAGAGAGGTTAGTCTACCGAACGAGTCTGACCGCGCGGCACGGTTGACCGCGAATGACCTGTTTCGTAGTAGAACATGCGTGACAAATTTAAGAACCGGAACTCCCGACATGATACCCACAGGGCAACAATAAACCGAACTACACTGATCCGATCCCCAAATCAGTTGGAGACGGCAGTGTCACCGCCGTCGTCGTAGACAAACCGCTTCACGGCCCGGACCACACGGTTCGCCGCGTCACCGTACGGCTCGACGACGAAGAAACAGTGGTGCTGCCCCTCGTACTCCACGAGCTCCACCGGCTTTCCCATCGCCTTCAACCTCGCGACGTAGTCCACGGCGCGGTCGCGCAGCAGGTCGTGCTCGGCGGCCACCACGAGCACCGGCGGGAGCGCGACGCCGTCCAGAGCCGGGCTCCCCGGCCCGAACGGGTTGGGAAACGGGTGGTCCCTCGTGGACCCCGGCGGCAGCGCCAGGCGCCACACCTGGTCGCAGGCCGGCAGCGACAGGAACGGGCCCGGCGGGAACTCCGCCTCGGACGCCGTCCTCTGCACCCCGCCGAACAACGGGCAGAGCATCGCGTACCCGGAGACGCGCACCGGGTCGAGGCTGAGCTGGCCCGACCCGAGACGGACGGCCACGTGGTGGACGATGTTCCCGCCGGCCGAGTCGCCGGAGACGAATACCCGGCCGAAGTCGGCCGAATCCGAGAGCCAGGGATCGGCGTCCTCGTCCGCCGCGGCCTGGTCGCGCACCCAGGATAGAACCGTCGCCGCGTCGTCGAGCGCCGCGGGGAGGCGGTGCTCGGGGGCGAGGCGGTAGTCGGCGGAGAGGACGACGGCCGGGAGCTCACCGGCGAGGCGGAGGCAGCACACGTGGAAATTGGGCAGCTCGAAGCTGCCGATACAGTACCCGCCGCCGTGGAAGTAGACGAGCACCGGGAGCTTCTTCCCGGAGGAGCCCGGTGGCTTGTACACCCGGAGCTTGAGGTCGTGGGTGGCGTCGTACACGACGTCCTTCCACTGGACGACGGGTTGGCCGGACGGCGGGGACGGGGGAGGGAGCGGGTTGTAGTCCGCGAAGCGGATCACCGTGCCGTCGCTGAGGAGCTGGAGGAATGGGGGCACAGCCTCGACGACGCGCGGCGGCGAGGAGGACGCCATGGTCGATGGCGCGGTGGGGGTTACGACAGGTTCACTTTTGACCAGTGATGGTAGCGGTGATTGGAGTTGTAGTCTGGTAGGAAGCTGGGAGACTACTTCTGGGCTGCTCTCTTTATAGATGAGCGGAGTGAGCTGATTGAGCACGATCTATCAGTTAACCCGTCACAGTTTGTTTCCTACTGCACGATCTATCAGTTAACCCGTCACAGTTTGTTTCCTACTGCTTTCCTCTCTGTTTCCGCTGAGGAAATGATCCACGTGCCTGCCGGGAATGGCCTGTTCATCTTTGCTGCTGCTAGCTAATCACCTTTAGTTTATCATTCCCCGCAAAGAAATAACTTTATTTTATCACAAGAGACGGATGCACAACGTTTGTTTAGATTAATAGTGTATCTGAATGTATGTCTTTTGGTTTTTGAGTGCCACGCATGCCTAAAGCATCGTATTTTATTTGTTTCACTAACCTTATTTTACGCATGCTCAAAGCATCAGATTTTGGTACTGTGCTCAAGTGTGAAATTGTATGGTGTTAGCAGTATTTGGGGAGAATTGTTGAGATAAGATGACATTACCTTGTTAAGTCTTTCAATGGTTGTAGATAGACAACAATCCGTGTGTGGATTACTTAACGATAGCTTGAAAGTGACACTTTCTTTTTCACTGCTGTATATTTCTTAGCAAATTATCGTCAGTAGCTGCATATTATGCTTTTAAATTACTTCTTGATAGCTTAAAAGTGACAATTATATTCGTTACCGAATTCTTGCCAATCGCTGCATATTGTGTTTTTCGGCATCTAAATATATGTCAACTATTTTTATGTTATATTTACTATTTTTCAATTGTTCGAGAAAATTTTAATTCTCAGTCTATTCCAAAATTCCAAACAGCGGGTTAGATATATCCCGGCCAACGTATCCCGTTCCCACCCCACATAACGCACAATCCAAACGCGCTCCGAGTCCTGACGTACCCGAAGCTCCAACCCGACCCACATAGCCTACCACCGCTGTGCCCTAGATCTGCCGCCGGCCGACGCCTCACCCACCCGCTCCAACCCCTCCGCCTCTCACGCGCGTCGCCGCCATCGCCATTCCCGTTCTACCTCATCGCGACATAGCGATCCTGCTGTCTCCACCCCGTCCGCGATCTTGGACACTGGTTTTTGGTATGAGCTTTTTGTCATCCAGTGATTACTTAAACCCCACTGACCTCCACAAAATTTTGGGTGCACACCCGGCACGCTATCTAGATCCGCCCCTGCCTCTCCATTCAGTTAGTGGCTGATATGCTTACTGCCTTGTTTGCTGCGTGGTGCATCCATGGTTCGATTAGGTTCTTCTTCAGCATGCGAGATTGATATCGATAGATCTGAGTTGACCCCGTAGCTCTAGGTGCAGATGTAGTTTTTTTCCCCAGAAAAATTGTGTTTCCATCTGCTGAACCCCCACATTCTCCACGTTAAGTCCATCCCTGCATCCTAGCTTTGTTTTTTCTCACGAATTATGAAGAAATCACATGTCGATTATTAATTCTGTGGAAAAAATAGACTGAACCTAAAGTATTGATGATTTTGCTCCAGTAGTTTCCTAGCATGTGATGGTTTTAGAGTTTAGTAACATTGATTTTAGAATTAACTGCCTGTATGAAAACGAAGACAACATAGTTATGTGTTGCTGATTTGTGCAGCCAAGGTGGTCCAATGGCTTCAGGTGCACCCAGTATCATGTTTCGACGTCTTTTCAAAACACTCACTGTAAGCCCGGCATTGGCATCTGGTATGACCAGTCAGCATCACCAGCTTCAACAGCGTGCACCAGTGAGTGGCACATCCAAAGGAAAGGCCAAGCTCAAAGCTGGCCTGCCTTTGAAGCGTAACGTCATAGCGAAGAAGGGGGGCGCACCTTCCACTGGTGGGGGTGGTGGCGCTGGCCGTGGTCGTCGTGAGGCCATTGAGCGTATTACTCAGATTGCAGAGTCTTGTCTCAATTCCCCTACTCCTCTACGGCACTTGTCCCCCAAGGAGCGTCTTCGTGAGGCAAAACGTGAGGAGCTTGGACTCATCTCCAAGGAACGGCAACGTGAACTTGATATGGCCAAGGCTAAAGCAAAGTCCAAAGGTACCAGTGGAGGTGATGGCGGCCGTGTGCTGATGGGTCCGCCGGGCCTTGACTATATCAGCCTTGGCCTGGTAGATGAGGAGGCCATCCCTAACTATGAGCTGACAGTCGAAGATGGTCGGCGGCTTGCCAAAGAATACAGCCGTGTGCTAATGCGACGGCACCGTGCACGGCAAACTGCCGAATCAACGCTTTTGAGGCTCAAGAAGGAGGCCATTGCTGCACTCCCTGAGAAGCTCCAAGCTGCTGCTATGGTTCCTGACATGACACCATTCCCTGCAAACCGGTACATGGCAACACTCACACCACCAATTGAAGGGTATATTGAAAAGGTGCGGGATGCTGCCAAGAAGTATTCTGTGAAGGAGAAACTTCGCTGAGTTTGATTCAAGGGGGAAAGAGTCTCCATATAAGGTGCTGAGAGTTTAGGACACTTTTTTTTATGATGCATTCTTGGCCTGTCTAATTTGCTGAGTTTGTACTAATTCGGCCTGTGATAATCAGATTCTGTTAATAAACTGTCACAGTTTGCGTTGCAAGACCTTGCCATGTTATTCTGACTGAACTTTTATATACTTCAGTTTGCTGTGTAATGCATCTTGATACCATCTTGAACTAAAAGCAGGAAAGTGTATTGCCTTGCAATGATTCTTATACCTGAAAAGTATCATGCCAAATTTACCAGAAAAATGCCTTGTACAAGGCTTTAAGTCATGCTTGCTATTGGTTTGTCCCTTTTTTTTTACGGAAGTAGTATGTTTTAGTGTTTATTTCTAGTAATGTGTCTTGGCCCCTTAGAAGATAAATTAATTTAGTTCTAGGAACTAGTAAGTGCAGATTTAGTCATGATGGTAAGTGTTAGTTTGTACTAGTACCAGAAATAATTTCTCTTTTGTTGGACAAATTAGTTTTGAACTTTGACCACAGGAAATTACAAAGAAACAAAATCTGCTCAGTTTGCTGAGGTGAAAGTTGAAGCCTGAACAGGAGATCTGTTGTAGAATCCAAGCTGAACAAAATTATATGCTTCCATATTCTAGATATCTGACATTCAGTGTACATCCAGTATCTAGAAAACCCACATCTAGGATCTGTCAATGTTCTAATCTACAATATCATTTTTATCTTCTGTGCCAACCGACTACTGCTATGTTCGACAATTATTGTATCATGTATTCTGCATTAGCTGGTTCCTCTTGTGTTTCCTCCCTTTTACCTCCTAACTTGGATCTGTTTTCTCAATTGCATCTCCAGGTACATGAACATGTGAGCTATGAGGTGAAAGCAGCCTTTGCAGACTGGTGTATTATTGCAAAAGCTGCAATTGCGAAGCTTGCTGATCTAGTCAGAAATCCAAGAGCTGGAATTCCCTCGTGTATTTTGTCAATTTTTTGATAGGATACTACATGAATGGCACTTTCCACAGCCGGTAGCTGTCTCTAGTTTTTTTGCTCCTATGGATCTAGGATGCTTGTTGTTAATTACGGCCGCCACTTGTGTAATAAGAGGGCTGGCAATGTGATTGAAGAATTTCTAGCTCCTTACGAATGGTGCCTGGGATGTTTATCTCTGCTATTTAGATTTTACCAACTTGTTTGGCTGCTAAATTTCCTTGGCCTTGATGGCACTAAAGTTCTGTACTAGTATGAGAAGGTATTATGTGGTCCATGCTTTTGTTCTTTCAGTTTGGGAAGCACTCTTGAACTTCTGAAGCAGCCTAATATTTGTTGAAGTCTTGCACCATCGTCGAGCTATTTGTTGGGAACCAATTCAACACACTAATAATTAAAGTCTTGCATCACGAATTAGCAAGCTCATATACCAATATCATTTAGAATGTACTGATGCATTATAAAGAAATTCTAGCTGCTAGTACCCATGGAAGAAACAGTCACCCATAGAAGAACAATGGTCCATAGGGAAATTAAGGCTGGCCAGGTGAAAATGTTAGGCAAATTTCTGGTTAGACGAGCAGTAGGAAGACATCTTCTCACGCTTGGGATTTAAAAAGGAACATCTTCCACTTGGTTCGTGGCCTCAAGATCAACTAAAAAAGGGTTTGTGCACATATGGTTGCAATGCATGTTCATCATTTTTATCGGTTCATAGGTAGTTACTCCCTCCGTTTCTAAATACTTAGTCATGTTTGACTTTGACCTGTCAATCATGTAAAACTTTAACCAATAATAAATTTCTAAATATTTAGTTTGATTATATTAAAGTAATATTGTTAGATTTATCCTAACAAATATTTTTATTATCATGTACTTCCATAACATTTACTAATTGTATTAGTATAAAATGAACAACCAAAGTTAGAACTTTAAAAATCGTAGGGTCAAACTAGACCAAGTATTTATAAACAGAGAGTATATCTCCGCATGAGTTCCTTTTTTTTTCTTCTTTTGCAAATGCACACATTGCAGCATACTTATATCCATGTTGTCCCAAAATGCACTGTGCATTTCCTCAACGAAATAACTAATTCAGACTGTTCAATTTCTTTACCACGTAATAGTGACTAGAATAATTGTTGGTATGTCGCTCTATTTATTTTCCATTGCTCTTTTCCAGAAGTTCGTATTTAATGGCTCAACTAATAATTTTCAGATAATTGTCGCTATGTATCGCTATGATGTGCCGCCCTATGATGACCATCAGCGAACTCAACATGTGTTAAGTTTTGTCTACAGAATGTAACAGTACTCCGACTCCAATTCATAGATGTAGCCATTTGGAAAAGGCAGCGTGGTTAGGAGGCGCGCCAAAGCACGAAAATGCATCCAAATTTAAGCCGTTCAATGACTCAAACCAAGTGGTGGGCATGTACACCAACACTACCAACAAAACCTCACCTAGGCGCAGTTCCTACCTGACATGCATGAACAACCAGCCGGACAAAGGTGTCATGTTCAATCATCCTCTTTGTTTTATGTCTATATCATAGTAAGAAAATCCATAGACAACGTATGATAAAATTCTGGCCTGTCTCTTTTCTCCATTAGTCTGCAATAATGTAACTTGATAATCGCTTACATCTGTCAGATTCTCTGTCGTCAGTGTCTGGTCGACAAATTAAATTCGGATACTTGATGAACTCCTCGAACATTGGTCTGAGAAATCACAATGGAAGGGGATGATCAGGCGAGCAGAACAAACGATCACCACGTGATTGACATCGTGCCGGAGAAGAAATTGGACACTGTCGATGGTGAAACCGACCGGAAGTGGCTGCGCAAGCTCACGTCGGCGACCGTGAACAAGGCCGTCATGAGAGACCTCATCGCACGGACGCCCACGCTGTGGTACCTCGGTGAACGCTCGGGCACCATCCTCCGGCCGCGCACCCGGCGCGCGGGGGGCGCTGAGGCGCTCCACGCGGTGCGCGCCGTGGCCATCGGCCCGTTCCACCGCGGCGACCGCGGACTCCCCTTCCCCGACGACGCCAAGCTCCCGTTCATGCGGTCCCTGCAGGACCAGTGTGGACTCGATGTCGAGCGGTACGTCGCGGCGCTGTGGTTGGAGCGTGGCCGCCTCCGCTGCCAGTTCGCCGACGAAGACACGGAGAACGAGATCGCCGCGGAGACGCTGGACGACGAGGAGAAGTTCCTGAAGATGCTGCTCCTGGACAGCTGCTTCGTGCTCGTCGTGAGCATGATGCTCAGCAAGGCCGGCGCCGGCGACGACGCCGACTGCGCTGCGCGGGCGGCGTCCATCAACAGGGAGTACTTCATACTGCTCATGGCCGTGGCGCAGCACGCCGAGGAGATCAAGCTCGACATGCTCGTGCTCGAGAACCAGGTCCCGTTCGCCGCCGTCAAGCTGCTCGTCGCTTCGTGCAGCCGGCTGAAGCTCCGTCACTCTGTTGAGGAGCTCGTGCTCGGGTGCTTCGACGACATTTGCCCAAAGCGGGCGTGCCACGCCGGCGACGCCTCGAACGCCGAGTTCCATCATGTCCTCCACCTCTTCCATTGGTCGCGCGTGCCGGCAAGCAAGTACTGCATCCTCTCGACGCCATTGAAGCTACTCAAGATCAAGAAGGAGTCGGAAAGGCTGTTCCCGTGCTCCATGGAGCTGCGGCACTCGGCGGTGTGGTTCCGGCAGGCAGCACCGAGCTGCGGTCACTTCGACATGTGGTTCTGGAGCCGGCCGGCGAGCCCCGTGGCGGTGATGAGCATCCCGTGCTTCCACGTCCACGAGTACAGCGCCGCGGTGCTGCACAACATGCTGGCCTTCGAGATGCACTTCCACTGGGCGCACGGCGCGTGCGTGACGGCGCACGTGGCGCGGATGGAGGGCCTGGTGCGGTGCGCGCAGGACGCGACGTTCCTCCGCCGGCGGGGGGTCCTGGCCACCACGCGGCGGACGGACGAGGAGGTCGTCGCCTTCTTCCGGGAGCTCGGGGAGCAGACCGTCGGCGCGAGGCTGCCCGACGAGTTCGGCGAGATGCTCGACGCTGTGGCCTGCCACCGGAGGCGCCCGGTGAGCAGGTGGTTTGGCGGGTTCGTGCTGCATTTCTTCCCGTCGCCATGGGTGGCCGTCTCGCTCGTTGCGGCGGCCGCGCTCATCTTTCTGCCGTCGATGCTGCAGACGGCCTATACCATGCTCAGCTATATGAAAAGCAGTCGATAGGTTCACTCAGAAATAGTTGCGAATTGGTAATCAGTTAATTACTTACCATTAGTCAAGTAAAGCCCAATGAATATTCAAATTTGTGATCCATGCATGTGCCGAGCGGTATCAGACCTAGCTAAAAGCTCATTTGGCGAACACAAATATTCGGAGGAATTTTGTAGGACCTTGATTTTTAGAAAAAATTTCTATTGGGGTGGTTTGATTTGTAGGATTAGAAATCTTAAACAAAATATTATATGGACTATTTTACACTCAATTTCAAAGTAATTTTTTCAATGAATCCATTCTCTTAAGTTTTGTTTGTGTTTATAACAACTATGTCAAGCATCTATTCCCTAAAGAAAATTATGCATTTTCCTGTGGTGTAATTGAACAAGTTCTATTATTTTTCAAAATATGCATGACATCCAATCCATACTTCTTTTTATTAATGTGTTTCTTAGTTTTTGCGTTTTAAAGAAGCCCCAAAAAGTATACATATGGAAGAAGTTCTGATACGTACACGAGACGGGACGAGCTGTGCAAAATAAGGTAGAGAAATACCTGATTGTTTCTGAATAAATGAACAAGACACACCGAACTGGTGTAGATATCTTAGAAGGCATTAACGGAGAAGGAAACTCTTAAAGAAATGGAGAAGGGAGATGTCGTCGTCTCCAGGATGGAGCGCTGTCGAGCACCAGGTGGAGTGGCAGTGGGAGTGAGATGGAGCAGCGGTGCCGAGGCGAGGGGTAGCTCGCTGCTCCGCGGGCTTGGCTGGGCCTAGTATATGGAGTCGATTTCATGGGCGCATGAATATTCCAGTTAGACCAATTAATTATATTTTCACCATGCAAAAACTGAGATGAGAGAATATAAATTCGATTTCTCACATACAGCAACCGAATAAAAAACAAAAATTGAATAAACCGACAATACAATCCATTTGGTTTTCGGTTTCGGTTTATTAATGTTATGACTAGAAAAAAAAATCCACTTTTTGTCCCTTGAGACATCCGATTTTTCCTACCTGCAGAAAAGCTTCAACTAATGATTGACGATTTTTCCGAGTTCGAAGTTTGCATAAAACTTATCTATTGTCGGATCTAAAAATAAAATAATTTAATAGTATTTCTAAAAAAATATTTCATTTGAGTTCAATATATTGAAATAGGAACCTCTGTTCCAGAATAGGAATCTCTGAATTTTAATAGTATTTCCAGAGTTGATATGGTATTCTTCTTGTATTATTTGGATTTCACCATATTTTTCTTCCTTCCTTTTCTGGTGGTATGTGAGAATCGAGCGTCGCTCGGTTGGCTAGAGGCATCGGTGCACGTCCAGCCTACCTATGTTTGAGACATGGGCTCTGCCCAGTGCTCATGGTTGTTCTTCTTAATTAAGACTCTACAGATGCTACTGTTTGTTGGTTGAGTTCTTTTTTTCTAGTGGTATATATGTTGCAGAAAAAGAAAGACTACGAGTTGGCTTCCTCAGTTGTTGGTGGGTTGCATGTTTCCAGTTTTGTACATGGGCAAAACTAGTTTAGGACATAGGTGTATACTGAAATAGAGATTAAGTAGATACACATGTATACTGAAATATTAGCTCAAAAATTCGTGAGTATGGTGACTCATGTTCCAGCATGCTTGCTAGCTCCCACCAGTCACCCTTAAAAAGCCCACATGTCTTCCAACCCCACTGGCCTACACCGAGTCTCAGATAGTCCAACCGTCTAACAGGCCAACAACCCATCGTGATAACCATACTTCTTGATAGTTTTACAAGATACTTTTTGTGTAAGTTAGAAATCAAATTCTTCCCAAAAATAAATAAATAAATTGAGCTCTGATTGGATAATGGAAACCAAATTAGTGGATTTTGTTATAGGAAAAGTGAGTCTCTTGTGTGGCTGCACAGCTTCTTCTTCTGAGAATGCGTAGTACAACTTGAATAAGACTGTTCAGTGTCTCTTAGTTAATCTTAATTAATTAGTGGGACCGTCTCTGAGTTTTTTTTAGAACGACCGCTCTGAGTTAATCTTAATTAATTTGTAGTACACTATTTTGTAAACTTTATATTCCCATTGTGGAAATCTTGGCTCTATCAGCAGCCCTGATACTGCTGATAGGGACAAAGCACCAGGGCAGGACAAAGATGGAGAAGAGAGGAGGCCCAAGCGGACGATCAAGCCCAACAGGCGATACGTTGGCGAGGACTGGGTCCAAGTTAGCGGTCAGAGCAGGAAGGTCGGCCACGGCACTACGTGAGTTTATCTTCAGCTCCTTACGCGAGAAGAAGGCATCCTGGAGGATCACGGTGAAAAGGGTATCACCTACTTCCCATTTCCTAGTTCTCTTTTCTTTGAATCCCTATTCTTGCTGTCACTACGAATATTGTATCCCCAAACTTGATCAATCGAACTGGTACCTATCAATTGGTATTAGAGCCACACCACCACCCTTTCGCTCTGGATCCAAAGGCCGCTAAGCAGAACTGGTCGATCATTGAGACCCGTCGTCAAGCACGCGAGATGGACGAAGTTCTCAAGGAGTTGAAGTCGATGCGCGAGCATCAGGACAAGCGCCATGAGGAGTTGAATTCCAAGATCGACTCCATAAGCATGTGGAACCCGATCTCGAAGCCAAGGTTGCTGATCTGCAGTCTGCTGTTCACGATTTGCAGGCCCTGGCCAATCACAGCAAGGTTCTCCACTCCGAGCTGCCGCCGGCGTCGTCCTCCGCACTAGGCAGCGCCACCACCACTCCACTAGGGGGAGCTGCGCAGTCTCTTCTTGGTGCGGCGCGGTTGGGAGCGTTCCCAGGGCCAAATGCCCATGGCGTCGACCTGACTATACGGGGGCAGGCGGTGGGCATACTCCACATCCCGCCACCTCCTCCGGCCAACGGTACGCGATTTCATTCCATCACTGATTCTATGAATTCGCCGTCCCTTGATTTGGCACGATTTTCGCAAATTACCAATGTTTCTGGAGTTTCTGGATTGGGTTCTACCTTGTCGGCCGTCAATTTTCCTCGATTTGATGGGGAGAACCCGCGGTTGTGGCAGTCGCAATGTGAGGAGTATTTTGAGATGTTTGAGGTTCAGCCACAATTTTGGGTTCAGATGGCTACTCTCAATTTTGCTACTTCTATAGGGGTTTGGTATCAGTCTGTTCGTAGGAAGATTTTGCATTTGGATTGGAAGGGATTGTGTGATTTGATTTCTGCTCATTTTGGCCGTGACCAGCACCAACAATTAATTTGGCAATTTTATCACCTGCGCCAGACAGGAACTGTACAAGAGTTTATTGATCGTTTTGAGGAATTGATGAACTATTTGAATTCTTACTCTGATGCAACTCATCCTTATTATTTTCTTACCAAATTTGTCGAGGGTCTTCGCGACGACATCCGCGTGGTGGTGATGGTCCAGCAGCCATCGGACCTGGACGCTGCGTGATGCCTTGCATTACTTCAAGAGGAAGTGATCGTGGGCGCGCGCAGGGACCGACCGAGGCGGTTCGAGCATTTTGTAACAAACCCGGCACGCCAGGCTAGTCAGCTGCCCCTGCTACCAATCCAGGGCCAACAGGCTCTCGCTCCAGTTGCCGAGGATCGCCGAGGAGTTGAAGGAGCCAGAGCCAACGGAAAACACGACGGTGTCGCAGCATTGCGGGCATATAGGCGCGCACGTGGTTTGTGCTTCACCTGCAGCGAGCGTTGGGGCCGGGATCATAAATGCCCAGCGTCGGTCCAATTGCATATTGTCGAAGAATTACTCCAAATTCTTGAATTGCAACACCCTGAGCAGGAAGAAGAAGAGGGGAATAAGCAAAAGTAGTCAATTGAGTTGATGGCAATCTCCAAACAAGCTGTGGAAGGAATAGTATCCCCTCAAACAATCAAATTACACGGATGGGTGCAGGGCATGGAGATGTTGTTGTTAGTTGATTCAGGCAGTTCATTATCCTTTGTACTGTTGGCAGCCTATCTTCCAGGGGTTCAAGAGTTGGCTCACACTATCCGAGTTCAGGTTGCTAATGGAGGAGAACTCAAATGCTCTCAACACGTGAAGGGTTGCTTGTGGTGGGTTCAGGGCCATCGTTTTATTTCTGATCTGCGTGTTCTTCCTCTAGGTAGCTATGATATAATTCTGGGCATGGATTGGCTTGAAGACCATAGCCTGATGACTATTGATTGGGTTAACAAGTCACTGCGGTTTCAATTAGAGGGGCGTACAGTTCTCCTACAAGGGCTTATGCAGAACGGTAATACATGTACAACTATGTCCTCCCATCAGCTAGCAGGCATTAGCAAACATCAGACCTCAGTTCACTATATACAGCTAGCAATGGTGGTTGACATTGATGAAACTCCTATTCCTGTTGTAGTGCAATCTTTGTTAACTGAATTTGCCGATGTTTTTGAAGAGCCACAGGGTATGCCACCATCACGAACCTGTGATCACTCTATTCCCTTGCTGCCAGGAGCTCAACCTTTTGTTTTGCAGCCCTATACGTTTGCACCTGATCCGAAATCAGAAATTGAAAAACAAGTTGCTGAGATGTTGCTGAGTGGAGCAATTCAACACAGCCATAGCCCATTTTCGTCACCGGCTATACACGTCAAGAAGAAGGATGGGAGTTGACGGCGGTGCATTGACTATCGCCAACTTAATGCTTTGACATGCAAGACGAAGTATCCACTTCCTGTGATCGACGAGTTGCTAGATGAATTGGCAGGTGCTTCATGCTTTTCCAAGCTCGATCTGCGAGCTGGATATCATCAAATTCGTATGGCAGAACGTGAAGCCCGCAAGACTGCGTTCCAGACCCATTCTAGGCATTATGAGTACAAGGTCATGTCGTTCAGATTGGCTGGAGCACTGGCAACATTCCAAAGCACTATGCATGACACTCTTGCTCCTGTTCTTCATAAATCTGTTCTGGTATTCTTCGACGACATTCTCGTTTTCAGTCCATCACTGTCAGAGCATTTGGCCCATCTCCGCACTGTACTCCAACTTCTCCGCAAAGATCAGTAGAAGGTCAAGAAATCTAAATGCTCGTTTGCTCAACGCCAATTGTCCTACCTTGGGCATGTGATTAGTGCTAATGGGGTTGCGGCTGAAGAGTCCAAGGTGAGGGACGTGCAGCAGTGGCCGACTCCAATCAATGCAAAACAATTGCGCAACATTTTGGGGCTTGCGGGGTACTACCGCAAATTTGTTCGTCATTTTGGATTGATTAGCAGACCTCTTACTAATCTCCTCAAGAAACATTGTATTTTCGTCTGGACAACTGAGTGTGATGCCGCGTTTCTTCAGCTCAAGTAAGCACTCACCTCTGCACCCGTTTTGGCTCTTCCTGATTTTTCTAAGCCTTTTGTGATTGAGATGGATGCTTGCGATAAGGGGGTGGGTGCAGTGCTTCAGCAGGATGGCCATCCTATTGCGTTTATGAGCAAGGCTCTCGGACCTCGCAATCAAGGGCTTTTGATTTATGAAAAAGAGTGTCTTGCCGTGCTAATTGTGGTGGATCATTGGAGATCATACCTGCAAATGAATGAGTTTGTGATTCGCATTGACCAAAAGAGTCTTGTCCACTTCGAAGATCAGCCGCTGTCGACTCCATGGCAGCAGAAGGCATTTACCAATTATTGGGTCTTCGCTACCGCATATGTTACAAGAAAGGGCCTGAGAATAGAGCCGCAGATGCTTTATCTCGTAAGGAGCATGATATTGCTACCGAATGTGCCGCCTTCTCTAAATGTATTCCTTCTTGGCTAGAGGAGGTAACAACCAGCTATGTTAATGATGATCATACCCACACTCTTCGTGCTCAACTAGTGTCGGAGTATTATTCCGGCAATACTAATTATGGGGCGGCGTGAGCACAGCAAATCAGGATGGCTGCACACGGGAGACAAGATTTAGACAGGTTCGGGCCCTCCCGGAGAGGTAATACCCTACGTCCTGTGTTTGGTGGCTGGTATTGCTGTATCCCGAGTGCCGCAGGCCCTAGAGAATCGATCTCGAAGGGGCCTGAGCTATGAAACAATGGAGATGATGCTGGATGTAAAGCGATGCCGATCGGAGGTCCCCTACCGAGCCTTATATAGCCGGCCGGGGTAGGGTTACAGAGTCCGGATCGGGTTAACAGATATGTTTCCTATTTGGTTACAACCGATTCCGGGTAAGCCGGATAGGTACTAGTCCTTGTCTTGTACTCCACGTCGGTGAGGTGCCCCCGTGTTGTAGTCGGACTCCGAGTAGTCGGCCCGGCCCATCCCGTGGCCGGGAGGCCGGATTCGCCCTCCTTGGTGATACCCGGGTGGCATATCACCATCAGTAGCCCCCGAGTCCTTCGTGGTCTTGCCGCTACCTGCCTCTTCCCCGATTAGGTTTTCCGACTGGCCTTGGCTTGCTGGGAGACCGCGAAGGGCTGACTGGACTCCTGTGGAAAAGACAATTGAAGCCAAGTAACATTCACCCGTAAGGCAGGAACGTTAAAGGCAGGTGAGCTATTAACGGGTAATCTCTGGTGGCACCCGGTCCATCCCTGGGGACAGGGACCGGCTGATAACCCAGCGTGGGGCTTGCCATCAATCCCGACTGAGTTCCCGAGTAGCACCCGGCCTTCCCGAGTAGGTCAAGGCCGGCTTGTGTCCCCTGAAGGAATGCCTCTGAAACTCCAAGTCCGAACCAGAGAAAACAGTCACGGCGCATAGGTTCCTGAGTTTCGAAGTCTTATGCCGGGTCATTCCACTGAATCTGGGGACCCCAGATACCAAGGCTTCGAGGCCGGAGCGCCCGATGAGCCTGGGTGAAGAATCCGGCAGCTCCGAGTTGCTCAGCATCCGACTCGAGGCCCTCGGAAGGCACGCCATTTCTGTCCCTCACTCGGGTGTAATCAGCCGACTGCGTTCCTCGCTGGAGGCCAGCCTCTGATACCCTCTGTAGCCAAAGCGCCCGGCGCCGAGTCCTACCCGGCAGCCAGCTAGTGACTCTCGGAGAATACGCTTTAGCCACCATGTAGCGGAGACGCATTCCGATGGGTTGAATAGCCTGGAGGGCTAACCGTCGGATCTCCTTTATTAAGCCGCACGAATCGTGGCGCCATCAAGTCGTGGGTGCGGGATACCCGCAACGTGGCCTGCCCGAAACGCGCGGCGGAATCTGAAACGGCGCGGTCGTGGCCGCGGTGAATCCGGAACGTGCGATCGTGGGGAATCCGAACCGCCCGGTCGCTCCCCTTTATATTCGGCAGAGGCTGCGGGAGGGACCCACGCTCTCAAACACTTCCGCACTCACCCTGCACTTGCCGCTTCGTCTTCCCCTCGCCCCCAATCGCTCCGCGCGCTCCAAAACCCTAATCCCCGTCCCGGCTCCGTCGGATGCAAGCCCCGGACTGGGAAGCCGATCCTAACGAAGCCGAGGAGGACGCCCTGGTCTGGAAGCTGCTATCCGGAAAAGAAGGAGAAGAAGCATCCGCCGAACCGATGGCCTCCTGGCAGAAATCGACGACGACGGAGGCGAGACTGGAGACCCTCGTCCGGATGGGGGTCTTGCCGCCCAAAGAACTAGTCGAGTGGCGCGCCGCCTTGGGAGAGGACATTCCCACCCCAAACACCAGCGAGCTGGTGGTCCACAGCCTGTTCTTCGAGCGGGGGCTCTCGGTGCCAGTCCACCCATTCCTGCGGGGGCTCCTTTACTACTGCGGGCTGGAGCTGCACAACCTCAACCCCAACAGCATTCTGCACGTCTCCAGCTTCATCACGCTCTGTGAATGCTTCCTCGGCATTCGTCCACACTTCGCGCTGTGGAAGCACCTTTTCATGGTGAAGCCGCAGCCGAGCAGGGATCACCCGGCCGTAGTCGGGGGCGCCGGGTTCCAGCTGAGATCCGGTACGGCGAAGGGTTACCCGGCTCCGCCGATGCCGACGTCCCTCAAGGGGTGGCACGCCCAGTGGTTCTACTGCGCCAACCCCGACCCGGCGCTGCCGGCCTTCTCAGGCCAAGCGCCAGTAGTCAAGCCAAGCTGGTCGGACCTGCCTCCGGAGCGAGAGGAAGGCAGCGCCACCGTGCTGATGGGGAAGCTCAGCCAGGCGATGAACGCAGGGCTCACCGGGACGGTCGTCGTCGCGACCTTCGTCCGGTGGCGGGTGCAGCCGGCCAAGCTCCGGGCGCACCCCATGTATGAGTACACCGGCCCGGAGGACTCGACTCGGGAGGCCGCCGACGAGCTGTCGGAGGGCGAAGTGCAGAGCCGGCTGGAGAAGCTTCTGGCCCAGGGAGCGAGCCTGGACTTCTCCGACCGACCGGCCCCTTTCTGCCGGGCGAACGCGCCGAACGACGTAAGTGTCCGAAGTCGTGCCTTTTTGGTTAAACCGCTGGCCGAGCCTGACTCGGGCACTGTCTTCATTTCTTTGCAGGATCTGTTCGGCTTCTGTTCCAGCGCTCCCCTCCCGGAGGACGAGATTTGGAACCAGCCACGGTACGCAGACGTCCCGGCGGGCGGGGCCCCGCCGGCGGGGACGCCCCCTTCTGGTACCGGCCCCTCGACGGGGGCCGGGTCTTCTAAGAGCACCGGGCCCTCCAAGGGGAAGGGCCCGGCGATTGTAAAGCCCCCCCCGCCGAGCACGGCCGCCCAGGACGAGGAGGAGGAGTCGTCAGATGATGGCAGCGCCTTCCGGGTGAAGGCGAGGAGGAAGCCAGCGGGCACCGGTCCGAAGACGCGAGGCGGCTCTGACGTCGCGCGGGGCGCCGCTCCGGCTAGACGGGGCGCCCCGGCCTCCCGCGTCGGCCCGGCGGCTCCGCCCGCCGCGGGGGTCGCGCCGACAAGGTCGGGCGATCGCTTTGTCGGGGGCGCGAGCCCGGCGGCGCCGGCTGGCGCTGATGCCGTGCCACCGGGACCAGAGGTCTCTGCCGCCGGCGGCGGTCCGGCGGCGGCTGGTGATGACGCTCCCCCCAGTCGGGGGGAGAAGAGAGACGCCGATGCTGCCTTCGGGGCCGCCGGCGGGTCGGGAACCGCGCCGACCCCGACTGCCGCTACAGCCGGGCCGCGGGTCACGGGGTCCAAGAAGCGCCTCGTCGCCCCTCGGTCTTCAAAGTAAGTCCTTTTGCCGAGCACTTTTGCAGTTTCTTGCCTTTCCTCATGCGCTGACGTGGTCGGTGTGGCCTCCGCAGGACGCGAAGGGTGGGGGACATCTCGAAGGTGGTCCCGGACGCCACAGGGTCCAGCCAGGGTGAAGGCCCTGCCATCTCGGATGCCCGGGCGTCCTCGCCTCCGGCTGCGGCGGATTCCTCATTGCCCCGGTCGCAGTCGCCTCCGCCCGCGGGTGCTCCTCAGCCTTCCGCCGAGCGGCCCGGCGCACAGCCAGCCGCGCCGGTTGCTCCTCAAGGGAGGGCCTCGCCCGGAGCTTCGACGCCGGTGGCGCCCGCGGGTGCCGGTGAAGATGCGGCGCTGGGCAAGGATGCGGCGACGGCTGAAAGTCCGAGTCCCCGCGCGCCCTCGCCGATGCAAGAAATCAGCGCAGCTCCGCCTCCCAAGCCATGCTCCGAGCTGGTACGCCGACCGCTCCGAGTCCGGGGTGCGGACGGTGGGGATCCGGCTTCGACGGTTGACGACGTCGAGGAGGAGAAGGAGTGGCGGGACGCGGCGGCCGCCGCTGAGGAGATCGGGGAGATCCTCCCTGCACTGATGAAGGCGGCGAAGGAGGGCGCCAATCTTCTGAACGGCAGGCTGCTGCCCCTGATGGAGGTGAGTTTGTTCTCCCGTTGAGTAGATCCCTTGGGGAGTAGCCCCCGGGCCTCTGCCCGACTGAGGTAGTCGGGCGAAGGGTCCTTTGCTTTTTCCTTGTAGTCTTCACTCGGGGTGCACGAACAGTGCACCCCGAGGGTGTAGCCCCCGAGCCTGCGGTTGACTAGAGTAGTCGGGCGGAGGGTATAGTTGTACTCTTTTGTCCTTTGTCAGTCGGACTCGGGGTGCACGAACAGTGCACCCAGAGGGTGTAGCCCCCGAGCCTCCGCTTGGTCCTGGGGACCAAGTGGAGGGTTTAATTGATCTTCCCGGGTGACTTCATGTTCTGACATTTCGTTTGGCGCAGAAGCTGTATCGGCGGTCGGAGGAGAAGACCGCCTTTCTCCAAGACCGACTGCCGGTTCTTGATCGTCTGGATCTGCGGAAGTCCGAATGGGACAAGATCACCGCAGAGCGGCAGTCGGCGGAGGACGTGGCCCGCAAGCGCGGGGTGGAGATCACCGGCCTGAAGGCCGGCCTTTCGCAGGAAATGGCGAAGTCCCAAGGTAAGTCGAGCGAGTGACCTTGGTGCCTTTCGCTCGTCTGTTTGTCGTTGTGCTGACATGGTGTCATCTGCAGCAGCCGAAGAGGAGGTCGCTCGGCTGAGGTCGGAGCTCGAGGCGATGACGGCCCGAGCCCGCGATCTGGACGCCGCCAGGGAGCAGGCTCGGAAGCTCGAGGAGGAGCTGGCGGCGGAAAAAACCCGCTCGGAGGAGCTTGGGCGCAAAGCCGAGTCTGCGGCCAAGAAGGCCGTGGACTTAGAGACGGCGCTTGCCTCGGAGAAGGTTCGCGCCGACTTGGCGGAGAGGATGGAGAAACAATTAGGACGCGACGCCGAGTCGGCGGCCAAGAGAGCCGCGGACGCGGAGGCCGCCGCCGAAGCCGCGACGAAGGCCCTCGCGGCGGCGGAGTCCAGTAAGTGCGGTTTCTTGGCTTTGGCCCGTCCGGCTGTCTCCTTTTTGCTCAATTGCCTTTTGTGGTGCAAAGTCGAAGGCGGCCCTTGAAAAGTCCCGTGGGATCCTCGGGTCGCTGATGAAGGCCGGGCAGGCGGCGTGCGGCGCCCTCTGGCCGGACGAGGCGGCGCCGGACTCCGTCGCGGTGGTCGCCGAGCGGCTGAACGAAGTACCGACCCGAGTGGCCTTCATCGAGGAGGAGAGCGCGAGGACGGGGGGCGGCCTGGTTTTGGCCGTGGCGCGGTCCCACTACCCGACGCTGGACCTGGAGGCCATCGGGGAGGGGTACGCGGCGGACCTGCCCGACGAAGACATCCCGGGGATGGTGGAGTCCGTCGAGCCCACCGTCGAATCGCTGCTAAGTCGCTCCGGCCTGTAGATAATAGGAGTAGATGTGAACTGCTCGGAATAGCCGAGTAGATTTTGTAAAGGACTCGGGGGTGCCGAGTTGCTTTGCTGTGCACTCGGGATGCCCGAGTGACTTGTGTCAACTTTGCAAGTTTTAACAAGTAAAGTTGTGGCTCCATCGGAAAAACTTGTGTTCCTGTGTATGTAAGTTTGTGCGTTTGTGCTCTTTGCCGATCCGTCGTAGCCTCCTTTGCGTAGGGATTAGCCGTGGGCGTGTGTCCCGAGTAGCGTAAGGGTGTGGCGTAGACCGGCGATCGGAGTCAAGGAGTGAACGTTAGACTTGTATACACAGTACTTAAGTATTTTGCGCTGATGGTGACCCGGATGGTAATCCGCCGAGTGCCTGCAACGAACGGGCGCAGCGAGGCAGTCGGGTAGAGTGATACTTTTGAACAAAGGCGAACTCTTTATTATTATGTCTGATACACTGAGAAAAAGGGTTTAAGCGTAGAAGCGACGTAGCTGTTCGATGTTCCACGCGTTGGTGAAGACGTTGCCGTCGCTGTCCCTCAGTCGGTAAGCCCCCGGGCGCAGCACCTCAGCGATTATGTACGGGCCTTCCCATGGCGGCGAGAGCTTATGCTGCTCCTTGTTCGATTGGACTCGTCGTAGGACCAGGTCGCCGACATTGAAGGAGCGGCCGTGTACGTGCCGACTGTGGTAGCGCCGTAGGGCCTGCTGGTACTTAGCCGACCGAAGGAGGGCGACTTCCCGGGCTTCTTCAAGCTGGTCGAGGGCGTCGTGCCGAGCTTCTTCTGACTCGGCATCGTTGAAGGTGCGGACACGTGGGGACCCGTACTCCAGGTCAGTCGGGAGGACGGCCTCAGCACCGAAGACCATGAAGAAGGGTGTGTAACCGGTGGACCGGTTTGGCGTTGTCCGGAGGCTCCAAAGTACAGATGGTAGCTCGGCTGCCCACTTGCCGGCGAATTTGTTCAGTCGCTGAAAAATTCGAGGCTTGAGGCCTTGAAGTATTAGCCCGTTGGACCGCTCGACTTGCCCGTTGGCGCGTGGGTGTGCCACGGCGGCAAAATCGAGGCTGATGTTGAAGTCGTCGCAGAACTGGAGGAACGCGCGACCGGTGAACTGAGTGCCGTTGTCGGTGATGATGCTATTAGGCACGCCGAACCGGAAAACGATGTCCCGGACGAACTCGACGGCCTTCTCAGCAGTTATCGTGGCGACCGGCTTAGCTTCAATCCACTTGGTGAACTTGTCGACTGCGACGAAGAGGTGCGTGTAGCCCCCGGGCGCTTTCTTGAACGGGCCGACCATATCCAGCCCCCAGACGGCGAAGGGCCAGGTAAGCGGTATGGTCTGGAGGGCCTGGACCGGCAAGTGTGTCTGCCGGGCGAAGTACTGGCACCCTTCGCAAGTGCGGACGATGTGTTCCGCGTCGGACACGGCAGTCGGCCAGTAGAAACCCTGTCGGAATGCCTTCCCGACTAAGGACGCGGGCGCCGCGTGGTGTCCGCATACTCCCGAGTGGATGTCACGTAGCAGTTGTTTTCCCTGGTCCTCAGGTATGCACCGTTGGAGGATCCCGGAGGTGCTCTTCTTGTAGAGCTCGTCGTCTATGATGACGAAGGACTTGGCGCGTCGCGTGATGCGGCGTGCCGCGGTCTTATCCGGCGGGAGGGTGTCCCGCAAGATGTAGTCGAGAAAAGGTGTCGTCCAGTCGGGGGTGACCACAAGGACCTCCGCAGGAGGTCGCTGAGTGGCGTCATTCTCCGGGACTTGTTGTTCTTCGGTCTCGGGTGTTTTTTTCCGCCTTGATGGAGGGAGTATGCAACTCCTGGAGGAAAACTCCCGTCGGGACGACGTCCCGACTGGATCCCAGTTTGGCGAGTGCGTCGGCATCCTCGTTGTCTCGGCGCAGAACATGGAAAATCTCCAGACCGTCGAACTTGGCTTCAAGCTTGCGGACTTCTTGGCAGTAGGCTTCCATGGAAGGGTCTCGGCACGACCAGTCCTTCATGACCTGCCGGACTACTAATTCCGAGTCGCCGCGCGCGAGGAGGCGGCGAATTCCGAGTGAAACCGCAAGACGAAGACCGTGGAGCAGAGCCTCATACTCGGCGACGTTATTGGATGCCGGGAAGTGGATCTGCAGTACGTATTTGAAGCGCTCACCCTTAGGAGAGATGAGCACAACGCCAGCCCCCGCGCCCTGAAGCATCAGAGAGCCGTCGAAGTAGAGTACCCAGTGCTCGAGGTCGACCACAGAGGGCGGGGACTGAACTTCTGTCCACTCGGCCAGGAAGTCGGTGAGAGCCTGGGACTTGATAGCCGTGCGGGGAGCGTAGACGATGCTGAACGCCATAAGCTCCATGGCCCACTTTGCGATCCGACCTGTGGCGTCGCGGTTGTTGATGACGTCGGAGATCGGGAAGGAGCTGACCACCGTGATGGGGTGGCCCTGGAAGTAGTGGACGAGCTTCCGTGATGTTATGAAGACCGTATAGGCTATCTTCTGGATCTGCGGGTACCGCGCCTTGGACTCAGAGAGTACTTCACTGATGAAGTAAACCGGGCGCTGTACCTTCTGAATATGACCGGGCTCGGGACGTTCCACGACCAAGACCGTGCTGACTACCTGAGTAGTCGCTGCGACGTAAAGAAGCAGCGGTTCATTGGGCATGGGAGACGCCAGCACCGGGGGGGTAGCCAAGAACTTCTTCAGGCCGTCCAAGGCATCCTGGGCCTCGGGAGTCCAGGTGAAGGTATCCGACTTCTTCATGAGTTTGTAGAGGGGCATGGCCTTCTCGCCGAGTCGGGAGATAAATCGACTGAGAGCTGCCATGCACCCAGTAAGCCGTTGGACGTCTTTGAGGTTCTTTGGTGGGGCCATCTTGAGGATGGCATCGATTTTCTCCGGGTTGACCTCGATCCCTCGCTCGGAAACAAGGAAGCCGAGTAGCTTGCCCGAAGGGACCCCGAAAACACACTTCTCGGGGTTAAGCTTCATGCTGAATCTTCGAAGGTTGGCGAAGGTCTCTCCCAAGTCACTCAGGAGGTCTTCTTTCTTTTGGGACTTGATCACCACATCGTCGACATAGGCTTGCACGTTCCGGCCGATCTGGGACTGAAGGCAGCGCTGTATGCACCGTTGGTACGTGGCGCCGGCATTCTTGAGTCCGAAAGGCATGGAAACGTAGCAGAAAGCGCCGAACGGAATGATGAAAGATGTCTTGATCTCGTCGTCCTCCTTCATCTTGATCTGGTGATAGCCCGAGTAGGCGTCGAGAAAGCATAGAATTTCGCACCCGGCCGTGGAATCAACCACTTGGTCGATGCGAGGAAGAGTGAAGGGATCTTTGGGACACGCCTTGTTAAGGCTAGTATAATCAACACACATCCTCCACTTTCCATTCTTTTTGCGAACAAGGACTGGGTTCGCTAACCAGTCGGGATGATACACTTCTTTAATAAAACCAGCTGCTAAGAGTTTGGTTATTTCTTCTCCTATGGCCTGACGTCTATCTTCAGCGAATCGGCGTAAGCGCTGTTTGACCGGCTTGGCGTCCGGCCGAACGTTGAGAGAGTGCTCGGCAGCCTCCCTTGGAACCCCGGGCATGTCGGAGGATGTCCAAGCAAAGATGTCCCGGTTGTCCTGAAGGAAGCTGACGAGCGCGCTTTCCTATTTGTCGCTGAGCGCAGTCCCGATCTGCGTCGTCTTGGAGGAGTCTTCGGGGTCGAGTCGGATCGACTTGGTGTCCCGCGCCGACTGAAAAGATGCCGACGTCGAAGCTTTCTTGGATGGCGGTGCTTCCTCGACCACGGCTGACTTGAGGTTGGAGAGTATGGCCTCGGAGATCTGGGTCGCGGCGAGGTTGCAGTTCTCGAGATCACACGTGTAAGCATGCTGGAAGCTGCTCTGCACTGTGATAACCCCATGGGGGCCCGGCATCTTGAGCTTCAGGTAGACGTAGCTGGGGACAGCCATGAACTTGGCGTAGCAGGGACGACCTAGGATGGCATGATATGATCCCGAGAAGTCGACGACCTCAAAGGTGAGGGTCTCGGTCCGGAAGTTGTCGGGAGTGCCAAATGTAACGGGCAGGCTGACCTGCCCGAGTGGACTCGCCATCTTGCCGGGTACTACCCCATGGAAGGGAGCACCAGTCGGCCTGATCTCGGATCGAGGGATCTTCATGTCGTCGAGAGTCTTGACGTAGAGGATGTTGAGACCACTTCCGCCGTCCATGAGGACCTTGGTGAGGCGGACGCCGGAGACAATCGGGTCCACCACCAGGGGGAAGCGTCCCGGCTGGGGTATGTAGTCGGGGTGATCCGTGCGTCCGAATGAGATTACGGACTCGGACCATCGCAGGTACTTGGGCACGGCCGGTTCCGCTGCGTTGACCTCTCGTTCAATGATCTTCTGGCGACGTTTGGTCTCGTAGCCGTTGGGACCGCCAAAGATCATCAAGCAAGCGGTCTCTTTCGGGAACTCGTCTCCCTCGTCTTGAGGGGGTTCCTTCTTGCCTTTGTTAGAGGCGTAGGGCTTGTTCAGGTTCTTCAAGAGGTTGCAATCGCGTGTCAGATGATTGGACTTGGGTCCATGGAAGTGACACGGCTGACTCATCATCTCTTCGAAGGTTGTGTTGGTGCGCGGTGGGCGGCGCGTCGGAGCGCGCTCGGCAGCAGCGACGAGGTCACCGCCCTTGCGCTTGCGGTGCTTCTTTCTGGATGACTCGGGCTGGTCATCCCGACTGGAGGACTCGGGCACCTTGCCCTTGCCTCTGCCCTTGTCATCCCGAGTAACACTGCGGACAGCCTCTTCGCCGGTAGCGAAGCTGTTGGCTATGTCGAAAAGCTCACGAGTAGTCTGTGGATTCTTCCGCGCAATCTTGTGGATCAGATCGGTGCTCCGAACTCCTTTGGAGAAAGCGGTAATGACGTCGCCTTCCCGGATCTCGGGCAGGGAATTCTTCTTCTTAGAAAAGCGTTGGATGTACTCACGGAGAGTCTCATCCGCCCCTTGTGTACAGCTGTGGAGATCCCACGCGTTCTCGAGCCGATTGTAGGTGCCCTGGAAGTTGTTCACGAAGAGGGTCTCGAGGTCTTTCCACGTATGGATGCACCCCGGAGGTAGGCTGGTCAACCAAGCTCGCGCTGAGTCGGCCAGGAAGAGCGGCAGGTAGTGGATCGCGACGTAGTCGTTCCCACCGTTGGTTCTGCACGCTGTGTGGTAGTCGGACAACCAGATGTCCGGTCGCGTCTCGCCCGTGTACTTGTCGATGCCGGTGACCCGGAATCGCGGGGGGAAGATGACGCTGCGGATACGTGGGCCGAATGCTTTCGGGCCCGAGTACCCCAAGCCGGAGGAAGTCGGAGGGGAGCGTTCCCGGCTGGTGGCGCCACTATCATTGCGGTGGTTGCCCCGATTTTCTCCCCTGGAACCGTGATGAGCGCTTCTCTCTGCGTCCGCGGGGTTCCTAGGTCCGAGCCGATTGTGGACCGGTGTAGCTTGTCGGGCGTTCTTTTCGGCATCTCGCCGAGCACGGGTCCTGGCGTCTATGGTGCCACGAGCGTCTCGATCGGCGCCGAGTCGCCCATGGACGTTGCCTGCCGGCTGACGTCGGTCGGGACTTGCTCGTCGCCCATCCGCGCGCGATGGACTCTTCTGAGGCGTAGAGCGCCGGCTCCTGACACCTGCGGAGGAGCTGGGGCGATCTTCGGAGGCTTCTGCGTGCTGGAGGGCGGTTTGCTCTAGCAGGATGCGGAGCCGTCGAAGTTCTTCGTATCCCGGGTTGCCCTCGGGGATCTCGATGGCGTGTGCCGCCATGGTGGCTGCAACGATGTTGTGACTCGGGAGGGGAAAAATCGTAACCCCATCCTTCTCACGCATGCGGAGCTCGTTGTGGACTTGGCGTCCTCGAATCCTCATGTCGTCGTTGCGTTGTTGGTCGTCTCGCTGGCGAGCGAGCCGAGTCTGCTGCTCGATCAACTCTTCCTCCTTAACAAGGAGTCGAAGTCGGGTGGCCTCGAGCTCGTCCGGCGTTTGTTGCTCAATGGGGACTTCTTGGCCGTCATTGCCGTCTAGCGTGCCGGCATTAGCCATGAAGACTTCCCGGGACGGATGGTGGCTGCCAGAGCTTTCATCCTCGTCCGAGTAATACTCGAGGACAGGGAGGAGAGAGTCGATGGCGCCGACCAGTCGGGATCCGAGTGCGAACTCGTGTGGAATAAACGGATCCGATTTCGGCGAAGCCTCTTCCCTGGGGAGAGGGGCCGAGCGTGTGGGCTTCGTGGGAGTCCCATGCTGAAGAACTGGTGAAGCCTCTGCCGATCGGGACGTCGCCAAGTAGCAGAGGTGAAGCTGGCCGATCTTGTCGGCGATGAAGTCCAACCTCCCAAATCGGAAGAGTTGGCCAGGGTCCGGGGCAGCGCTGATGAAGGCGAACTTCAGGCTGCTTCCCGAGAAAAAAGCGTTGTTGTTGTTGGCGAAAGCCATCCCGACTCGTGCAGATGGATCTATGCGCACGGTCCCCTACCTGGCGCGCCAACTGTCGGAGTATTATTCCGGCAATACTAATTATGGGGCGGCGTGAGCACAGCAAATCAGGATGGCTGCACACGGGAGACAAGATTTAGACAGGTTCGGGCCCTCCCGGAGAGGTAATACCCTACGTCCTGTGTTTGGTGGCTGGTATTGCTGTATGCCGAGTGCCGCAGGCCCTAGAGAATCGATCTCGAAGGGGCCTGAGCTATGAAACAATGGAGATGATGCTGGATGTAAAGCGATGCCGATCGGAGGTCCCCTACCGAGCCTTATATAGCCGGCCGGGGTAGGGTTACAGAGTCCGGATCGGGTTAACAGATATGTTTCCTATTTGGTTACAACCGATTCCGGGTAAGCCGGATAGGTACTAGTCCTTGTCTTGTACTCCACGTCGGTGAGGTGCCCCCGTGTTGTAGTCGGACTCCGAGTAGTCGGCCCGGCCCATCCCGTGGCCGGGAGGCCGGATTCGCCCTCCTTGGTGATACCCGGGTGGCATATCACCATCAACTAGCAATTTCTTCTCCAATGCACAAGTTCTCCTTGCACCAAGGTGTTATCAGATATGAGAATCGCATTTGGCTTGGTAGCAATCCTAAATTGCAAACTCGTGTCATCGCAGCTCTTCATGACAGCGCCCTCGGGGGTCATTCCGGCTTTCCAGTCACTTACCCCCGGATCAAACAATTATTCGCTTGGCCATGCCTGAAGCACACTATCAAGGCATACATTGGCAGCTGTTCCATTTGTCAACAAGCAAAACCTGACAGGACCAAATATCCGGGACTGCTACAACCTCTACCCATTCCAGATACAGCCTGGGAAGTGGCTAAGATGGATTTCATTGACGGTTTGCCGCTCTCTTCTCATTTTAACTGCATCTTGGTGGTCGTGGATAAATTATCCAAGTATGTACATTTCATTCCATTAAGCCACCCATTTACTGCTTCTCAAGTGGCACAAGTGTTCCTCGATAATGTCTACAAGCTTCACGGCATGCCCAGGGTAATTGTCTCCGACTGGGATAAAAAATTTACTAGTAACGTCTGGCGGCTGTTGTTCACACGCACGGGTGCTCAGTTGCATCTCCGTACAGCTCATCATCCACAATCAGATGGTCAAATAGAGCGTGTCAACCAATGCTTGGAGACTTATTTACGTTGTTTTGTGCACACCTGTCCTCACCAGTGGTCCAAATGGTTATCTCTTGCAGAATTTTGGTACAATTCTAGCTTTCACTCTGCTCTGGGCAAGACACCTTTTGTGATGATGTATGGTCGTGAACCCCGGCACCTGGGACTCTCACTTACTGATGCTTGCGACAACACGGATGTTCAGCAATGGTTGCAGAATCGAGCTACCATGACAGCTCTTGTGCATCAACACCGCAACTGAGCTCAACAGCGCATGAAGAAACAAGCCGACAAGAAGAGAAGTGAGCGCAGTTTTGAGATTGGCGATAAGGTATCCTTGAAGCTACAGCCTTATATTCAGACATCTGTGGCACCACAGGCTAATCTCAAGTTACGTTCAAATACTTCGGTCCATTCCCAGTTGTGGCTCGTATTGGGGCAATGGCGTACAAGCTACAACTACCAGCTTCAGCGGTGATACACCCAGTTTTTCACGTATCCCAGCTCAAGCGAGCTTTGTTGTGCGAGGTGCAGGTAACGCCTACTCTTCCACTCTTCCTTCATCGCTAACCATGACTCAGGTACCGACAGCTGTGGTAGATACCAGATGGATGCGCAAGACGAACAAGATGAGTAAGTAGGTCCTTGTCCGCTGGTCATCCACTCAACCGGGCGAAAATACTTGGGAAGATGAAGCGGACTTGCGGCGGCGCTTTCCTCGTTCCCCAGTTTGGGGTCAAGAACTGGGGTCAAGCTGGTGTTTTAGTATTGTCAGCAGCCCTGATACTGCCGACAGGGACAAAGCACTAGGCCAGGATAAAGATGAAGAAAAGAAGAGGCCCAAGCGGACGATCAAGCCCAACAGGCGATACATTGGCGAGGATCGGATCCAAGTTGGCGGTCAAAGCAGGAAGGTCGGCCACAGCGCTGTGTGAGTTTATCTTCAACTCCTTACGCGAGAAGAAGGCATCCTGGAGGATCACGATGAAAAGGGTGTCACCTACTTCCCATCTTCTGGTTCTCTTTTCTTTGAATCCCTATTCTTGCTGTCACTATGAATATTGTATCCCCAAACTTGATCAATTGAACTGGTACCTATCAGGCTCCTTCACTGGTTTTGTGCAGCCTGATCGTTCAGGGCATGTGTGTAGTGACAGTAATCTGAATTATTCGTATATACTATCACGCGCACGGGCATTGCCAAGTCTGCACTCGTCCACGGCCTTGACCTCTGCCCATGAAAAAAACCTTGACCCGGAGCGGAGAGGCAGCCGCGAGCGGAATGAATCTGCAAGGCGAAAGGCAGAAAACATCAGTTACCGTGAGCTGCCGGTGTCATTTCCGTCGCCTCAACGCCCAATCCAAAGATTATCTCGCCGGTTACCCTAGGAATCATACGTGCCAAGTGCTACAAGGATATTACAAATAAGTTGCAAGATCTCCAAGTCCAGTGTGTTTTTTTCCTTTCTGATAAAAAGGGATTTTCTCCCCGATTTCAATAAGGAAACCAAGTCCAGTTGCATAATCGTGTGGCCAGCTAGCTCTCTGTACAGGCAGCAACGTAAACTCCGCAGCAGCGACAGCACATCGGCGACAAATTCCCCTCGCACGGCTTCCACGGTTAGTGGCGGTGCACGCAGTGCGACCGTGACACAGAATCATAATAGCCTCCACAGGCTAGTGCGCCTCTATCGTCCCCTTCAAATTACCACCTGTTCTTCCTGGCTCCTAAACTTAACCAAAAGATTAGTCTTTTCTTAACCAAAAGATCAGTCCTGACGCCTGTTTTACCGCGCCTTTTCGCGCGATGCGACGTGGAAAGCTCACCGGTGTGATGACGATGATCGCACCCACCTGCTTATTCCCAGTTTCATTTTAATCTATTCGGCTGCTATTACTGCCCTCTTCCTCCCCAATCCAGCTCCAGCCTAGCTCACGTCGCTAGCTTCCAACAGACGCTACTGCCTTTCCCCTTCGGCGAAGGAGAACGTTCCCTTGCGTCGCCGCCGTGCGCGCGCTCACCGACCGTTGGGGCCCCACGGCGGCCGCGCCGGCGCCGGCTGTGGGAGACGGGTTCCCGTCAGGCTGGGGTTCCGATCCCGCTGGATGCATACATGCCTCCATGGATGACCAGTTCGAAGACTCGACGCCGTCGCGGCGGTCGGTTAAGCGTCGACCGCCCGCGCGATCGCCGGAGCCGTCCCCGAAGGCGGGGGGAGGGGAGGCGCCGGAGCTGATCCGGCGGGTGGAGGAGCTGGAGGCGGCGGCAGCGCGGCTGCGGCGGGAGAAGGAGGCGGCCGAGGAGGCGGCGCGGGGGCTGCAGGGGGAGCTGGAGGCCGAGCGGGCCTCGGCGGAGACCGCCACCAGCGAGGCCATGCTCATGATCGAGCGGCTGCAGCGGGAGAAGGCCACCGCGCAGATGGAGGCCCGCCAGTTCCGGCGCTTCGCCGAGGGCCGCGCCGACCGCGAGCGCGAGGTCCAGGACGAGCTCGCGTCGCTCTCCGACCTCGCCGCATCCTACCACTCCCGCCTCCAGTCCCACGGGATCGACCCCGACTCTTTCTCCGACGAGGAGGAGGCACTGTACGAGGAAGAGCGCGAACATGCGCAGCAGCAGATCGACATGACCGCACTAGAGGCAGAGGGAAACGGCGGCGACTTCAGCAGTGGCATGGAGGTGAAAGCGGTGGTCGGAGAGGAGGAGGAAGAGCAATCTTCCCCTGTGGAGAAAGAGTTCGAGTACACAGTGGATGTTAGGTGCGCGAGCCTGACGAAGGCGGCCGTGGCGGTGGCGGTGGTGGGGGAGTACGTGGGGGATGTAGCGGGCAATGCAGGGGGTTTGTATGCGAGGGTGGAAGCGCTGGAGGCAGACAGAGCAGCCATGCGCAGGGAGATCGCGGCGCTGCGGTCGGAGAGAGCGCAGCTGGTGATAGCGAGGGAGATGGCACGGCGGCTGTGCTGGGAGGTGGTTGCTGAGCAGAAAAGCATTGTGAAGAAGACGGCCGCCCCAGCGAGGAACTTCTCGGTGTTAGGAATTTGCAAGGTATAATCAAGTTTGCTCAGTATTGGTCATTGTTAGTAAGCTGGTAAATCTCAGTATGCATTAGTGTTGTGAGTTAAAGGTGCTAATTTTAGCACATTGGTGCTAAATTTGGAGACTGGCACATTTGGAGAACTTAGTTGTATTTCAGCATTAATGGATTTAGTTGGAAGATTTTGGTGGTACCTTTGATAAAATGCAACGGAAATCTTGGCTGGGTGTGAGATAGAATTAGATTCTTGACATTTCTATCTTGGGAAGGCAAGTAATGATCATGCTATCTTACACTGGCTGAACTGAATTCTTAATTTCTTTTAAATTGAAACAGCAAGGCAGCAGCTGGCACAATGAAATAATTTTAGGGCTTTGGTGATTTGCCATTGATTCACCACTAAATTAACGCCATCTGATGTGATCATTTTAGTGATTTGGCATTTGCAGTTATACCGAGTGCATGAACTTGCTTGAGATATGCTTATCAGCTTATGTATTTTTGCTGATAACACAAACTTGATGAGTTCCAAAACATTGAGGTGCCAATTTAGGGACTAGTCTGCACATATTAACATCTGGAGATGTTTAGGATTCGTGTAGGTTTCTTCTCCGAAGAGTCTAAAAGCACTTCCCATTTGGTAAAAATGTATTTTTTTAGTTCCTTAATATAATACATTGGTTATTATTTATATTGTTTTCTCAATGTGAGTAGCTTTGAGCAGTTGATGTTTTTTACATCATCAGAGTTTGTGTTTGGTCAAAGGTAATACACCATCTGCATTGTTTACTACAAAGTTGTTGCTTGAGATGTCTAAATGGCATACCAGAGCAATTATATTGTTCTCCCTCATAAGCATATCATGCAATTTAGTAATGATACATCGGTGCAGTTAATAATTGCAATATTAAACAACAGTTTTTGTAGATCAAAATGCTTTTACTGATTGACGCAACTTTTGTCGACAAATTTGTGATCTGAAAGGAGCTCATTTACCAAAGTTATGTCAAATTATAACAAGACTTTAGCTAAGTGTTATTCACAACTTTTACTTTCTTCAGACTAAACTTTTTCTGTTGTTTTCTTTATATTTTGTTCAATATGTGAAGACATAATGTGCTGCAGGCAATCTAGATGTGATAGACTGTTGCAATAATACTGAGATATAATGACACTTTAAAATGCCCCAAGAAACATTTGTTGCATGCCATGTCAGTTCTATTTTTAGTTATATATAGTTCTCTCAAAATATGGAGCTGTAATTTGGAAAAGGAAAATAAGATACAATATTTTCAGTTGTTTCTTTTCCAACAGAATCTAAGTGCAGTTAATAGCTGTTCCCTCTGCTAGTTTCATCTGAAATTTCCATATTCAATGGAATAATTTGGTGTTCCGTAACATCGCCACTGCTCATCTTTTGAAACTAATTTTTTTTTAATCTTCGCTGCAGTGGATGCTCTCAGTAATCTTTTGGAGAAGAAGTTCTACAGCCAGGTAGATTCTATATTACGGGTTCGTTTTGCACCTATGGCTATCCATGCCGCCCTGATACAAACTAAACTGCTGCCTTGAGTACTTCTCAGGTATACGTTTGGCTTGTCAACTACATTCCTTGGCCTCCTGCTGCTGCTTGACAGATCCACCACGTTGAGTCCCTGGCGACGTCTGCCTAGGCCACAGCGATGAGTGCAACCTTCTTCATCCTATAGCAAAACGCCTGTAAATGCAGAGCTTGGAATGATTGTTTATTACTATTTTGTGTGTGTATTGCATTCTTTGATGATCTCTATCTTTTTGTTTGGCTGAGTATAGTATCTGAGTGGTAAATTTTGGTTTTCAAGCTTTGAGCCTGCTGTATAGTGTATTACTCAGACTACTAGGCTTGCATAGCTTGTAATCTGGAGCTAACTGACATGCTCTGCAAAGAGTATACATGACAGTGAGTTGTGGAATCTGATGTTGTTTGGGTGGTTGTTGAGTGCTGCATCGGATTTTCTCTGCCTACTCGGCAAGTAAATGTTGTATATTTTAGACCAGAATGGCCTGTTTTACTTCCTACTTGATTTTTTTTCAAGCAATCTTTTAATCTTGAATTGCTCAGTGCAGCGGCATGCTTTTCTGATTTTGTGATCGATGTGAGTGCGACTATTCTCGTATTCTGATTAGGAATGGTACAGCTGTCGTGATAATTTATGCATATTTGGCTTGCTTGAAGGTGCTGTTGGACAAGTTAGCCATTTAGAATTATATTTCGTTTAATCAGCTCTATTTGGGGAATAAACTACATATTTGTTCTCTAGATTTTCCCAGAAAACAGGCCACCTCATTCCTAAGTGAAATCTGTGTCAGTAATTTAGATTCAGCAAGATGACGTATCTTTACGCAGTTTATCGGGCTTACATTCTGCATGGTCCATGTGTTTCAAAATTAGTTTCGCTACACTGGATGAAACTTCCAGTTGCTTTTCAAACATCTGATTTGGCTTTGAGGGGTCAAGGTCGGGTCGATTGACCATGTTGACTTTTCTTAATCTTGTATTATTGAGTAAAGCTAGGCTTGTCAACCTCTTTAACTTCCCCTTCTGACCAAGCTCCTACAATAATGTCAGCACATTTGGCTTGCTTGTGTCAAGTTCTTCCCTTCTGACTGCATAATGTTGATTCTGACTTCTGAATGAGTGTGTCAAATTTGCACAGCAGTAGGATGTATAAATTTTAGAGCCAAGTCTTCATGAGTTACTTCAATCATCAAAATTTCGGAGTAGCACAACTGATTGCTGCTAAAACGATGCAACCAGACTTGACACTTAGTGAAACCTGCTTCAAGAAGTGAAACATATATAAATGTACAGGGATTGAGAAAGGTTGAAAAACTGTAGCCCGTCTACTTGAATCGACGCATACAGGCGCAGCTCATAGTGGAAACTTGTAGCTAATACCGAAGATTTCTCGAGAGGGCCGGCAGGTCAGTGTCGCTGGTCTAATGTCAAACCGTTAGCATTTGGGAGAAGTCAAATCAAAGTGATCCAGGATAAGAAGATGAAGAACAACTGTATTCTAGGACATGTTTGGAGCTCGAGAATTTTCCTAGATTCATGCGAAAATCGAACGGTTTCATGTGAAATTCCCGCGTTCTAAACATGCCCTTACTCGTGTTTATACTATCTCCTTATCTTACACATGAACCAGTGATGCTTGTATCATGCAGTCCCACGGAAGAACAAAAATATACAGGTGTTGTGTGTAACCATAGAACGCAAGCTGCTGTGCGTGCGAAATTTCAGTCCCTCTCGTGTAAAATTTTGCACGAACAGCGCGAATCAGCATGCACTCTCTGCATCCCTAGCTGATATTTACTCATATATAATCTAGTAGATCGACCAGTACCTGCAGCAACTGCTCCTGGTTCACTGCGTATATGATTCTTGATTAATTAGAACAAGGGGCTGAGTTCCTGGATGGATTGCATGGTGTTGGGGGAGAAGATGAAGCCAGGGGACATGATCATCCCGGCAGCCATGGGCGACGGCAGTGGCGCCGCGGCCTGACGCTGCCCGAGGGTGAGCAGCAACGGGTTCCCCGCCTGCTTCCTCCTCGGCCGGCGCTGGAGAGAAGCCCGGCACGTACGTGGACGTCGTAGGCAACGGCGCCGGCTTGCCGGTCAGCCGCTGCACGACGGTCATGAACTCCTGCGGGCGGGCGTGCACGACCTTAGGCGTGTGCTCGTAGACGATCACCGGCGCGGTGGCGCCGCCCTGGGTCTTCTTGGACGGCCTGGACGACGGCAGCGACGACGACGACACCTTCAGCGGCTGCGGCCGTGGCCCCCGGAGGCCTCCTCTCTTGGAAGAAGAAGAGGAGGAATTCACGGCCATGGTCATGGTCATGGCAGCTTGTACGTAATTGCTCGCCGACGTAGCTAGCTGTTTGTTTGTGTTTAATTAGTAGCGTTGCAATGGAGCGCACAAGGTTTTATAGAGCGGAAGAGAGGAGAGAAAGCATGCTAAGGCAAGGAAGCAGGAAATGATCGAATAGTGCGCGTGTGAGTGCAACGTGAAAAGTCGTCGGTCTTGGAAGGAAAGCGAGGGTAGGTTACAAGTGGTTAGCGATGGTTTTGACCAATCGGTTAATTAACCAAGGTGCGTTTACAGTTCGCTCGAGGTGTTCAAACAAACATGCTCCTAAAGACTTCTCCGAGCTAGTAATAGTATAGCTTGCGTGTAATCGGTGCAAGTCTCGCAACGACAGAATCAGCCTTTTGTCGGGTGTTTACTTCAGTTTTCATTGTGACCAAAAAAAATATGGGAACCGCTACAAATCGGCATACCTATTTGTGTATTCCATAGGCACAGTGCACAACCGTCAGATTAGACGGTAAGATTAGCAATAAACATGATTAGCTAAATTTAAGGGAAACATTTTTAGTGACTGTAGGAAACAATTGTATTGATAATATGAAACATCGTGGGCTCCTTCTGTTAATGCAACATGGAAACATTTGTACAGCGAGAGGGAAACACTTTAGTAAACCTTGCGCAACAAAATTTTCGAACCAATACAACAATGGAAACACATGTTGTAGATCCAATTTTTAAGGAAACTGATCCCGAAATTTTAGGGAATAAACTACGAATTTAATTGGTTTAATTGATGATTGAATTGGCCAGAGTAAATATGCGTGGAAACATTGTTGTCGTGATACAGAAACATATCGTTAAGACGTAGGCAACAAACTTGTTGAACCAATGCAACACATGTCGTTGATCCAATTTTATAGAAACAAAATCGGTTTAATTGGTTTCTTTCATCTACATTTTTTGTCTCCTGTACAACAAAGAAACGCTTCCTATACAACAAAAAAATGTTTCATCTGCGTGTTCTCGGTGACGCATTTTACCAAAACTTGTGCAACAAATTTGTCAAACCAATACAACGATTAATGTTTCATCCATCCGAAAAACTTTTTTATGTTTCTTTTATCTGGGTATTTTGTTTCCTATACAACAAGAAATTGATTCATATACAACAACAAAAATGGTGGTTTCTTGGTTCACTGCAAATTATGGGGATGAATCCCGCCGGCGAGTCCTCCCATTATGGGGGTCGAACCACTCGGCGTCGCGCTCGAACCCACCCTGGCGCCCCGTGCGGTACCCGCTCACGGCCAGGAATCGGTCGCCGGCTACGGTAGCCATGCCGTCGCACTCGTCTCGCTCCTCCGACATGTCCGGGAGCGGGTTCCAGGCGTCGGTCTCCGCGTCGTACGCCTCCGCCGTCTTCAGCGCGTTCTTGAGCTTGTCGTGGCCGCCGGCCACGTAGATCTTGCCCCCCCGCCTCGGCGCAGGCGAAGAAGGACCGCGCTGACCACATCGGCGCGCCGCGCCGCCACACACCGGTGGCGGCGTCGAGCACATGGACGTCCGCCACGGGCTCGAAGGTCTGCGGGTCCCAACCGCCCAGCACCACGAGGCGGCTCCCCACCGCCGCGCACTGCGCGAACATCGGCACCGGCGGCGCCGCGCGCTCACGGCGCCACTCCTCTGCTTTTGTTTCTTGGCTCCCATGATGAATCCCGCCGGCGAGTCCTCCCGGCCGGACGAAGACGAGGACGACTCCACGGTGCTGCTGCCCACGCTCGCCGCCGTTGCCGCCTTGGTTGGCGCGGGGAAGCCGGTTGCCGGCGAGCGGAGGGAGGTGAGGAGGCGGCCAAGGGAGGGGAAGATGAAATGGAAAACCCTAATTGGGTTGGGGGATTTTATATAGAATAAATGGATGGTTGGATGAGTGGTATGGGAATGAATGGCCAGATGCTAGGAGGATTTCTTTTCTCAATAGGCAGGCCGGCGTGTAGAGTTTCCCAAAAAATATATATTCTTCTTTCGAAAGGAGTTTCTAGTTTGACACTTCCCACAGTAAGCACGTCATGAACAGATGCAGCTAAATTAAGCACATGCAGAGCCACTCGTTTATATACGTACCATTACCATCTTAGCGCTTCAAAGTGTGTGGCGATTTGTGCAAGAACGTTATCCTCGTTATCTCTGCTATTATAAAAATGAGTGTTATTGTCTCACTCTTTACCTCAGCGCTCCTAGATACTCCGTATACCAAAACACACGGTAAAAAATCAGAATTAAAAAAAAACTTCCCACTCCCTAACCGTTGACCACGAGCCGCAGTCGACCTCCTCCCTGCCCCCATCGACCTCCTCCCTGCCCCCTCCCCCTCCCCTCCCCCCAACTGAGATTTGGTTCATCCTCCCACCGACCTGAGGCTCCCTCTGCCGCGCCTCTACCACCACATGAGCTCCTCTGCTGCCCCCTCATCCCAAAGCTCCTCCGCTCCCTTGTCCCTATTGTCCTCCGCGCCCTAGGGTTTAAGAGCGTCGCCAGCCTCTCCGTCCATCCTGCCGCCGTGGGCTCCTTCCTCTGCTGGAATCGCGGACGCCACCACCGGCCGCAATCGTCGAAGTCGTGGAGGGCTGCCATTATCGAAGTCGCTGCCAGTCACGAGGAGGAGCTCCAGATCCGACAGCTCCCATCACTGAGCGATTGTTGTGTAGGTTGCAAATTGTTCTCAAGGTCAAGTGATTTGGGTTGCCTTGTTGTATATATTGCAAATAGAATTGGTTTAGAGTGAGTAATATTTCCATACATTTTTTTGTTTTTTCGTAGCAACACACGGATATCTTGCTAGTAGAAGTTAGGTTGAAAGCTTGAATTTTGGGAGTTTCACACCGATCTTGAGACTCATTTGATTATGGTGATAGCACATGTACGCACAAGTACAATTAGGCCAGGAAACCATTCTCGTCTCTTGTAGTCCTGTCTCGGGGTCTCCGTGGATTCCCTCGATGATATCACGTATTTGAGACACATGACAACACAATTTTGCAGGTCTTATTAACTTGTGTTCTAAACAAAGCCTTACACTCAATTTGCGGTCCCTGAATTATAACCTGCTGCTGCTGCGAAAAGGTACTAAAAAGCAATGCCAAACGCAACTTTAATAACTCGGGTAGGATACTACTCGAGGTTTGACTGTGAAATGAAACGCACATTTGAAACCGAAGTTGACCTAGCTGAGACGACCTGATCATCCCTTTGACAAATGACAGAATGGCTTACTTTTCGCGACTAGAAGACGGTGGGCTTTCGAGGTTTGTCTGTGGACTGCATGTGTTCTACGTACTGCTGAAGCAGCTCAAGATCGCTGGTCAAATAACGCATACATTAATAGTCACCTAGAGACGTTTCTTAACTGGAAAAAAAGTGAGAAGTTTAGTGTTACAAACTTGAGAAGACCACGTAGTAGAACGTTTTGAACGAAAAAGTCAAGCAACTTGTACATGGAAATTGCAATATCATTTTTGGGACTAGTTATCCTCTTGACAATTGGCATCATCTTGCTGCTTGTTCGGAGCAGTGCATTAATTAAGCAGCAAAGACGGTGCCGGCTGACCCTGGGCATATGTAGTAGTAGTAGTACGTGGAATGTGATCGCAGGTTAAAAACTATTGACTTCGGATCGCCACGAGAGATTTCATACGCTGGGCTTACGCATTGTTGAAGTCAAGATACATAAGACAAGTCGGCGTTTGATTGAAAAATGAACATCAGTTAATGAACTGAGGAGAAAACTGAACGAAATTCCTCTTTCATGCATCTTGGTTTTGCCATATGAAACAAGACCGGCCGGTAAGCTGACCGGCAAGAAGCTGTAATCGATTATCAATCGCCATACTGCCCATGTTTGGTGCTGGGCGCGGATCGTCTTCGTACTTATGCCCTGTTTGGAAGGGTGGTATTGTTAGGTAAAATTTTGATACTTAGTTGCTAAATACCAAAACTTTACCTAGCAATACCACTCCTCTAAACACCCTATGAAGCTTTAAGGCGTCATCAAAGCTGTCTCGAGCCATGATGCAGGACAAGATAGACATCTTCCTGCGTCGAAGTACAAGGAAGAGGATGATGCAGGCACCTCTGACCCCCCCTGGCTCACGGTTTCTATCCTTCTGAATGAAGAGGCATCTATCTGAAGTTATGCAGTTGAGAGCTGTTGTAATGTTTGACCAGATAAATCGGCGTTTAATATTCTTGTTCTGCACTCATCGCTCCTGGTGTGTTCCTCTGTAACACATCGCAGGTGGTTTATCTTCCCTTCTCGCTTTTGCTTTAGGAACTCGGACTGGTGTTGTTCCGTTATCTTTGATAGTAGAACCCGGCGGTTTCAGTCGTATGGAAAAAAGAAATTCAAGTCCACAAGAGAAAATCACACCGTAGGCATGGCTTGAACTTTGAGTGCTAGAACATTTTAAGAAGTATGTGAAAATTAGTAGAATCATTATCTATATTATGTATTAAATGATAGTTGGTAGCGTTGGTGATGGTACGTCGCTCTCCTGTAGACCGTTCAATCACCGGTCACTGGTTAGGATTGAGGCGGTGATATTTTTGTAATATGCGTGCACCTCTAGGGACGAAGTCAATCTTGCGTCCAACAACTACAATTTTAGTTGCTACGTCCCTGTTTTTCTCAACTAACTCGTACAAACCTCTCTTCTCTAACATCATTTTTAACTGACTCCTAATGTACCTCTTATTCTCAACTAACTCGCAGAAATATCTCTTCTCTAACTAACTCCTAACGTACTCCCTTTTCTCAACTAACTCGCACAAATCTCTCTTCTCTAACCCACCCCAACCTGTGCCACCGACCAAGGGGAGGAAGAGGAGCTCGGTTGGAAGAAGGGGAAGAGAATGTAAGGGAAGGGAAATGAAGAGAAGGGAAGGAAAGGAGAGAAAAGAGGAGGAGGAAAAGGAAGAAGGAATAAGAAGAAGAAGGGAGGAAGAAACTGCCCCATGCCGTGCCGTCACCGTTGTGCGCCGTCGCCCTGGCCGAGCATCCTTCCTTCAAGCCGGTCAATTGGTGGTGAGGCTAATGGTGATGGTATGTCCCTCGTTTTTCTCAACTAACTCGCACAAATCTTTCGTCTCTAACTAACTCTGAATCCAATTCAATTTTGAAAAAAAAATAAAACTCACCCCAACAAGTGCTCTCTCTCTCTCTCTCCTCTGAGAGGCGTATATATAGCTATAGCTCTACCAGCGGCGGCGGCGCAGAAAGGGGCAGCGGCAACTTGGAGGGGGTGAGATGAGAGGAGAGAAAGCACGGGTTGGGGTGAGTTTTATTGTTTTCTTTTTTGAAATTGAGTTGGATTGAGAGATAAGTGAAATCCGACAACCCTATATTGATCAAACTCTCCAAAATTTGTTCAAACTCCGAGTTGAACAAATTTATAGTCTATCTTGATTGGTTTGATGAATGAACACAACCACGGTCTCGATCTTCCATTCAACGCATGGTTTAAAAATTTTTAGAGTGTTACAGCTGAAGGTGATGAGAAATGTGGCGGGGTCCACCGAAGTTGGAGAAGGCACACATATAACGGTAGAATGACGAGGATTGGGTTAAGATGATGGCAGAGCTAAGAAACGACAAAGTCATGGGCAAAGTTGAGGGGATGACGAAGAGAGAAGAATGGAGAAATGTAGGTGATCACTAAAGAGGGAATGAAGTGAGAAAAAGACACCGACCATTATTGTGAAAAGCACACATGTATTACTTTATATATATCTTTTTTGTCCCGTTGCAACACACAGCTACCTTACTAGTAAATCGAGCATTTGAGTTGTTTCATGTAAAATCACTGCAAATAGAATATTATGGAAATAAGCCCAATGATATAGAGAATATCTATCTATCAGCTGTCCTGAAACGTGAATAATATATGAAGGGCATGGATGTCCTCCAAGTTCCAAACACGGCCCACAATTGATGGGGAAAAACAGCGATCTGCACCGTCCGATTTGGCGCGCACTATCACCATCCACATCCCGCCCACCCGGGCTCCCGCTGCACCGCCACTCTCCCTCACCCACTGACAACCAGCCCCACACATCACCCAGTCCCACACGTCAGTGACACAAATCCGCCCCAAGGGGCCCACCCCATTTGGCTCCGCTCCCTCCTCCCTCTCCGCGTCTCCGATCCAAGCGAGCAACCGCCCGCGTCCCTCGCGGCCCCTCCACCGCTCGTCTCCAATGCCACCACCGCCGCCGCCGCGGCCGTCCGCGTAGGGTCTCCCGGCGATGGGAAACAACTGCGTCGGCCCCAACGCCGCCGGCCGCAACGGCTTCTTCGCCTCCGTCGCCCTGTGGCGCCCCGCGCGGCCCGACCCCGATCCTCCCCCATCCATCCCGCCGCCCTCCGACCAGGCGCCCCAGCCCGTCACCATCCCGGCCTCCGAGCACTCCTCCCACCACTCCTCCCGCGCCTCCGACCACCCGCCCCCAAGCGCCGCCGAGCCGCAGCAGGCGCAGGCGCAGGCCCCTCCGGCGAAGAAGCCCGTGCCCAAGGTCAAGCGCGTCCAGAGCGCCGGCCTCCTCGCCGACTCCGTCCTCAAGCGCGACGTCAACACCGCCAGGCTCAAGGACCTCTACACCATCGGGAAGAAGCTGGGGCAGGGCCAGTTCGGCACCACCTACCTCTGCGTCGAGAAGGCCACCGGCCGGGAGTTCGCGTGCAAGTCCATCGCCAAGCGGAAGCTGCTCACGGAGGAGGACGTCGAGGACGTGCGCCGCGAGATCCAGATCATGCACCACCTCGCGGGCCACGCCAATGTCGTATCCATCGTCGGCGCCTACGAGGACGCCGTCGCCGTGCAGCTCGTCATGGAGCTCTGCGCCGGTGGGGAGCTGTTCGACAGGATCATCCAGAGGGGGCACTACTCCGAGAAGGCGGCCGCCCAGCTGACGCGGGTGATCGTCAGCGTCGTCGAGGCGTGCCACTCGCTCGGCGTGATGCATAGGGATCTCAAGCCGGAGAATTTCCTGTTCGTCAACCAGAAGGAGGACTCGCCGCTCAAGACCATCGATTTCGGGCTCTCCATGTTCTTCACGCCAGGTCTGGCCTCTAACAATGCAACGCAATGCTGTGTATTTCCTGATATTTTTTGGTAATGGGAGTCTCTGGCTTAGTGGAATTAATAATTGATTTAGCAAAGTGGAGGATTGTTTACACAAAAATTGGTACGCGCATCGCACCGTATGGTGATTTCGGTGATAGCAAATGTGTACGTTGACCAATACATGCCATTATGCTACATACCCTATATATTTACTCCCAAAGGGCCATGGTTTCATAAGTCCCACATTTTTTATTTCTTGGTCGCCTCATAGCCACGATGTCACCTATGTTCTTGGTGTATATTTAACAAGTAGTCAATATTGGAGAGTTTGGTAGTAACCTCAGAGTCTATCATATCTCTATGGTTTTCTCTCAAACATTTCACTAGACTTATGGTGTTTTGAAGTGCCTGATAACATGCATAGATTCGTTTTCTTATTTTCGTTGCTAACTCAGTCATGGATGTTTCTTAGATGCGAAGTTGAGAGTTTAAGGAGATTTGCACCAGGAGATTTCTACAACTCTTTTTGAACACAAACTGCTAGATATAGAAAGAGATTATTAATAAAATACCTATCTTATATGTGTCTTTGATCGCATACCCCATTTTAGGTTGAAATAGATCATATATGATATATCTCTCCTCAGCCCCCTCCCCACACTGCGACCCAAGACCCGTGCACCCCTTACCCATGGCGCCCCCGATCCAGCCCCCATGTCCGCGCTCCTCTTGCCCATGGCGCCACCACCCCCTCCCGTGCACTCCCCTCGAGGTGAGGCCGCCATTGTGCCTCCCCGGCCGGCGAGGGTCGCCCCTCCACCGTGCCTCTTGACGCTAGTCGCCTCCTCGGCCCCTCTGTGCCAACCTCGCTGCCGCCCACCCCGTCCTTTGTCTTTCCCTCCCGCGCTCAAGGACTGCTAGGCATGGCCACCACGAGCGTAGCCGAGCTCAAGGCCAAACACGGTAGGCTCTGTCTACTCGTCGGCTCCTCCCCGACGACCACCGCCGCTACCGACCACTACACCCTCGTTTGTGCGCACTCGGACCTCCGCGAGCTCAACACACTCCTCACCCCACGCCCCTTTGCCGTCGCGCTCTGCCACACGCTCAGCCGCCCCAAGGAGGCTCCCAGCCCGCGCTCCCGTTGCCCATAGTGCCGCCACCCGAACGCATTGACTCAGTGGCAAACCCAGGATTTAGGAATGACCGGGGCTGAACTCTAATGTCCAAAAATAAACACTAATTTGTACCCCGGGCTGGCTGTTTGGGGCTGAATTTTTCAAGAAATTATTAGTGGGCTGTAGTATACTACTTGGGCCAAGAGTAGGGCTATGTCTCAAGTTGCCCTACGTGTAGTTCCGCCCCTGCATCGACTTGACGCCAGCGGAGGGCGGGGAGGTGCTGAGGGTGGAAATGCGGGTGTTGAGGAGGCGAGGCGCGCAGCAAGGAGTGTCGCTAGGGCCGCCGCCGCCGTCCAAAGCTTACCTGCCCGAGCTGGCTAGGAAGATGTGTCCATGGAGGATTAGGGAGCAGAGGAAGAAGGCCATTAGAGCACAAACGAATAAAATAATCAGAATGGGGGATTTTATCAAGGTGACAAGATAAGATGGGAGCATAAAATCTATTCCAACCTAAGATATGGCATATGATCAAAGACACATGTAAGATGGAGCACTTTATCAATAACCTCATATGGAGAAGTGCAGTAGATTCTATCTGTGTTTTGTCCCTGAATGAGAGTCTTAAACTAGCTACAGAGAGCAACCATGTCCATGTGAAATGGTCCTCTTATCCTCTTTACCAAATCATTATAAATGCCATTTCTGCTGATGCCATCTGCATAATGTAATTGATCGTGCAGGTCAGACATTTACAGATGTTGTTGGAAGTCCATACTATGTTGCACCTGAGGTTCTTCTAAAGCACTATGGACGTGAGGTTGACGTCTGGAGTGCTGGTGTAATAATCTATATCTTGTTGAGTGGGGTTCCTCCATTCTGGGATGGTGAGGTTATGTGTAGCTCTTTTTAGTAAAATGTCGCATTACCATTTTGTGTAATGTATACAAGTTATGTTCGATTGATATTGCTACTGGTTTCTCGAGCAGAAAGTGAACAAGGGATATTTGAACAAGTTTTGAAAGGTGAGCTAGACTTCTCGTCTGAACCCTGGCCTAGTATCTCAGAGAGTGCGAAGGATTTGGTCAGGAAAATGCTTATTCGTGATCCAAAGAAGAGATTGACCGCCCACGAAGCCCTATGTGAGTAGTATGGTACTGTAGCTATAAGTTAGTACTAAATGATTCAGTACTAGTCATCTACTTCATTTTCAACCAAATCTCCTCTAATCACCCATCTTTTTCTAGGTCATCCTTGGGTTTGTGTTGATGGAGTTGCTCCTGACAAGCCTCTTGACTCTGCTGTCCTAAGTCGGTTAAAACAATTTTCTGCAATGAACAAACTAAAGAAAATGGCCCTTAGGGTGAGCATAGATATAATTTTCTAATTGGTATTATACAATCTGTTTACATGTTGATGTTTTATTAACCTGGCATACCCTTGCAGGTTATTGCCGAGAGTTTGTCTGAAGAAGAAATTGCAGGGCTGAAAGAAATGTTCAAAATGCTAGACACTGATAACAGCGGTCATATCACATTGGAGGAGCTAAAAACTGGCTTGCGGCGAGTTGGTGCTACTTTGATGGACTCAGAAATTGATGCTTTAATGGAAGCAGTAAGTATCCTAAGATGATCCCTGCCGATTGTTCCTCAATTATATAGAAATTGTTGAACATAAATTTGTTTCCTTTATGTTATTGTGGCTTGCAAATTTTAGGAAGACCCTTACTCTTCAATTGAGGTTAACAACATTTCCAACTTTTTCCGTAAGTTGGAAACAAAATTATATTTTTGCGAGTAAATGACTATAGACCTCTTTTGATCTCCGTGGTGGAGCCGTGGAGACAGGAAAATTTTGGAGTCTGGGCAAGCACCATTTGCCCAGGAATCCTGCGTCTTTAACCCTACCCAGCAGTTACAGGAGCAACAAAAAAAAAGGAATAAACTAAAATAAAATAATCATAGTGCAACTCGCCGGCGAGCCCTGGCAGATGCCCACCCTGTCCGAATGGTGGCTCGTCCACTTGATCTCACTTGCAGATTGCAATTTAAAAGAAAAACTGGCTCATTTCAAACTGTGAATTAGGTTCTACCGTATTTTATATTTTTGCGTAGATAGAAAAAGTGTTGTTATGAGGCTTAACTGTATTTCCAAAGATGGAATAGTTGGGGAAGTTTGTTCGAGAGTAGGAATGCTTTACTTTTATGATGATTATCCTTTGGGATTTTGACTTTGATCCAAATGAAGCTCATTTCATGAAAATATCAGGCAGATATTGACAATAGTGGCACAATTGATTATGGGGAGTTCATTGCTGCAACTATGCATATAAACAAAGTTGACAAGGAGGATAAGCTCTTTACAGCTTTCTCATACTTTGATAAAGACGGCAGTGGTTACATTACTCAAGATGAGCTCCAAAAGGCATGTGAGGAGTTTGGTATAGGAGATACCCGTCTTGAGGATATTATTGGAGATGTTGATAAGGACAATGTAAGTAGACTCATTGTTCATGTGGGAAATTGCCGACAGAAATTTTGCCTCATTTGTTCACCATCTTTGCAGGATGGACGGATCGACTACAATGAGTTTGTCGAAATGATGCAGAAAGGAAATAATCCACTGGGTAGAAAGGGACAGCAAAGTAACGTGAACTTTGGTCTTGGGGATGCGCTGAAGCTTCGGTAAAGGAAGGTAACCTATGAGTGTTTTCCCGACATTGTCTTCCCTAGTGATTGATAATATTAGATATTCTCTCTAAGTTGAAATTGCGTGATTTTCATTTGCCTTACCAGGGGCACATGATTTGTTTCAGTCTATGGTCACTTATTTGTATGATTGGAGGTTATCATATGACTGATATCATAGCGCCCATCTGGTTATTTGAACTTTATTGGTATATCTTGTGACTATCTTCAAATACAAATAGGAAGACAAATTTATCAATGAACTACTTATAATGGTAGTTTATACTATTTGTGATTGTTATGATGCAAATCCTTCATAAGAACATGTGTTAAACCGAGCACTTTGAGATGCAGTAGCCCAAAACTCCAACTCATGCTTGCGAAATAAGCTGGAGAAAGAAGTTTTGGGCTTCTGTAGTACAAAAGCACACATTCAAATAGATCGTGGGTGCCCTCAAGCCTCAATACATCAAGCAATGAGGCTGCAACTTGCACTATGTGGTAAAGTTATGAGCAATTCATTCCACAGGTCTTAGAATTCTACAATCATATAGAGCCACCAGATTTTTACAGCCATATATAAAAATATATTCATGAACAAATTAAGGTAGTCTACCCTTAAGTATTGTGTATGTGAGGTCACATACCCATAAACAAGTGGCGAGGATGTAAATAGTAGAATGTGTTGGACATATAAAAAAAAAGAAAAGGCGCAGAAAAGCTATGATAAGCTGGTTATTTTGAAGTTACTGACCGTCAGTTATCCTTGATAACCATCGGCTACCGTGTGGAGATTTAGTTTGCTTAATAAATGTGCAATTTAGGTAATTATGTGAATGTTTCATGCTAAACCAAATTTATGTCTTAATCACAACTGTTGTTCCTATTCAGGTAAATTGAGATTCAAGTACATGCAAAACGAATATTTGCTAAACTAAAATTAGTTACTGTATTATTGTCCTAAAGTAGTTACTGGCTTACTGCATTTTTGACGAAAAGGGTAGGAGCACTGCCAATTCATTAAGTTAGAAAGAGTTCAATATTTACATACCTTTGATCAATATTGCATTTGATTGAATGGTGCTCTTCAAGGCAGTGTATGCTTACTGTTTGTTTTGGTTTCTTTACAGGTGTAGGTAAGCAAAATTACCATTCAGTGACTCACAAAAGTTAACCCAACAGCAGAATAGCTCCAACAGCTTGTTGTATGGAGCCATTCTGATCTGAAGACTCTACATGGCTCCTCCGTCCAAATTTGGGTTCTTCGAAGCAAAGCTAACGCATGCGAGAGCGTAAAAATTACTAGGATACGATCTCACAAAATTGACACTAGGGTTCTAAACATGGCATCTTACCTAAGCATGGGCCGCCTCTGTCATTCGCCTCCAATGGTCAAAAACATCGAATCAAATCGCCATGTACACCCATTGTAAGTAAGCATGAGAGTAGGTGAGCTTCTATTCTTCTTTCTTTTTCAACATTTCCATTTTCAAGCCAACGGCGGGGAGATCCTACAGGGTATCAGTCAAGTCATCCTGCCTCTCCTGTTTCAGAGTAAAATTCCACTTGTTACAACGTACATTTGATTTCGTTCATCTGTGTCGGTTAGCGGTTTAGTTGCCATGCCTGTGTAAGGATAGGTTGTGTTTGTGTGAGTACTATAGACGAAAGTCTGACCAATGAAAACTATTCTCCTGTTGTTATCGTTGCTTTTGGCGCAAGCATGGAGACGGACAAAACCTGATGACGGTGACGATGATTTGGAATTTCATTTGCCGACCTCGTGTTGTGTTCGTTCCGTAATATCTTGTGTTCTCCGTCCGTAATTGTCGTTGTCGCTGCACGCTGAACTCCGGATTATTCTTTCCTCGTCCATGTGCGAAGCCACGGACGTACTCATGGATGGCCGGTGTGCTGAACGTACGTAGAGTCCCCACCCGCGGCGGCCTTCTTGGCGGACGCTGAAACCGGCGGCGCAACCGTACAAACAAATCTGGTGTGTTTAGTGCCAAAAAAAAGAGAGAAGAATGGGAGACCTGGAGAATTCTGAACATCTGATAGGGTTTAAGATCAGTAGGTACCAAGAGTCTTTTAAGATAACATTGCGTTTGAGGGAGTAATTGGAGGAAAAACAAACAAAAAGAACATATAGGGCCCAACCGGGTTCGAACCGGTGACCTATTGATCTGCAGTCAATTGCTCTACCACTGAGCTATGGACCCTTTGTTGAAGCATACAACGCTATAGTCTTATCATAGGTAAAAACAGTATTCCTCTCTCAAAATATTATTCTTGTTAGATTACACGGATTCTAAAACTATCGGAATAGGAGGGAGTAATCAAAATCACGCGAATGAAAAGAAGATAACAGCCATGAGGGCTACTCAGTTTACGCCTACGAGATGACAAAAGGCTAGAACTTTGTTTGATGTCTTGTTAAAATTAGTAAATATTCACGTGATTAACTAGACTCCACAGTACACCACAGCCGGCGTGAATGAATACACCCACTTCTTAGAGAAAATACTCTTTATACCCATCGATTGTTGCACAACGGTGCATATGAGTTTGAAGTGAACATCGTTGCAGTGTGTTTAACTATTAATCAACGCAACAACACCAATGCATAGATCAACATCCGAATAAACACATTAAATGGTAATTATCTCGTGTTAGAGAAAGACTTTATCCTGGTACGTACTTTATCATATAGTCTTTTCCTAAATCAAGTTGACACGTACTCTTTTCATCCACAAATATAAAGTGCACATATTTTTTAAGATTTGATTTTGATCAACAATTAGTCAAATTATACGTGAATTATCTTATACAACATTGATAGCATTGGAAAATGGCTTTTAGTATAAATCCAACGATATCAACTATATATCACGTAATTCACATATTGTCGAATAAATTCTTCGTCAAAGATAAATCTTGAAAAGCACGTGCACCTTATATTTCTAGGCGGAGGGAGTAATTAAGATGCAACGCACTTTGAGGCCTGCACTTGGGTTCGAACCCTTTAAGTTGCAAGCCTATATGCTCATGCACACTTAGACATGACATGAGTACTTCTATTCAGTCACTTGTTGGTAGTGGCTCCTAGCAGAACGAGACAACTCCCAAGTGCTGGTAAAGATCAAATCAAATGAATCTCTACAATGTTCAATCATATGCATTCCCTTTGCCGCATGATATCGGTCAAACTCAAGACGAGTATATGTCATCCTCGCTTAGATAGCTCGACCATCCTTTCTCGATCACGTGACTCATAATCCTTGTTCGTAGTTAACTCTTTAACCACAAGTAGCATGTCTGTGTATCTCGAAATCCGATCACTCGAGTGGCCAAGAGATATCTCTCCCGTTGTACGAAGAGAAAAATTCTATTTTAATCAACTATGACACACAACATGCTATACGACAAAATCGAAAGCCACCTTTGTAACTATTCAATCATGGATAGCGTTTGGCAAATCCTAAGCAAGTCGCTCCACATCTCAAGTGCATACGATAATCTCAAGTTCAAGAGTATATCATACACATTTTTATGAGACTAACATTTGACATGTAAGAATACAACGTTCTCGTTGTGCTCATGATGGATCAGTCCAACCACATGTTCTCCAACACGTGACCATATTATTGGTTTGATATCTTCATATCTATAACATATAAAACATGGTTATCAACCAATACATATATTAACCTACACATCTGGTCCTCGAATACTTTATCGGCTAGAATCACTTTAGAATAATCATCAAAATAATTAATAAAAAGTCTCACATTAAAGACATGATTTAAATAAATTATAAATATAAAAAGATATAATCATTTTTGTGATGGCCTCGAGGGCATATTTTCAACATCAACCTCTGTCTTTCCGGTATAGATCGCGCAGTTCTCCTCTGTCGACCTCCTTTGACTTAAGTTCACTAACCAGCGTAGGGCACTCCGACTCAACAACGACAGGCATATTGATCCATAAGTTTACAGAAGATGAAAACTTCCTATGACATTTCTGAGGCGATCTTGTGCTATTCTTTTTCGAGCTACATTTTAATGAATTTTCCGAGTTCCAAACAGGCCATGAGGTGGGACGTGCTTCCATGCACCACTTGCATAGTAGGTTCGGCACCTGGATGTGTTGCAGCTCTATTTTAGTCAAGCTGGGATTAACTTTCGACGCGAATGCTGCAACGTGGTTGACACTGTCTAGACCCGACAACAATATCTCGGAGCCCTAATCAACATTCCCCACCTCGCGATCGTATGCCCGTCTCATTAACAGGTAGGCCACAACCACGGCTGGACCCACCTCTCAGTGGCACGTAGCTACAAAAGCACGACGCGCGCCTATCAAATTTTAGCAAAGCCCCTGCGATAACATCACTAGATAAGGCGGGCCCACCGTTGCCCGGCCCCACCAGTCATTGGCGGAGGGAGAGGAGAGAGGGGGTGGCGAATTTTTAAGAAGCGCCCCCTGTCTCCGACTCCTATCCTCCTCCCGCAGGCGACGTCGTCGTCTCGTCTCCATCGCCGAGGTGGAACAACTCCGTGGGGATTGAAATATCTCGCTGACTGTTCCAAACCAAATCCAACATCTCCCGTGAGAAATCGGGAGCAGGTAGCCTCCCAGTCCTTCGCAGTATCGTTTCCCCATGCTTTCGATTTCTTTTAATGTTTCCCCGTACAGTTTTGGTCGGATTGGCTCGATTTTGTGGTGCCTGTTGCCATTTTGGTTGATTTTATTGCATGGTTAGGGGAAATTTGAGCGGCGGATGCTTCTTTCGAGTGATACAGTGGTTTTCTCTGTAAAATTTCACCAGAATACGAGGTTTTCTTTGGCCATTGGGTGCAGGAATTTTGCGAGAGAACGGCTATCTAAACAAATCTGTTTGGTCGTGCGAAGTTCGACTAGAAGGCGAGGATGGAGAGCAAGCTGTCCTGGGCGGCGGCGTTCGTGGAGGGGGGCGTGCAGGAGGCCTGCGACGACTCCTGCAGCATCTGCCTCGAGCCCTTCTGCGACAGCGACCCCTCCACGGTCTGCATGCGCCGCGGTGGAATCTTTCGATTCAGTAGTATGCTTGTGATCGATGTGATTATCATTTTCAGTTTGTTGTGTTGGCGTTTTCTCTCGCAGGTGACGAGTTGCAAGCATGACTACCATCTCCAGTGCATTCTTGAATGGTAATGTTCCTTGCTGGCCTTATGCAACGATGTTGTTGTGTGTTATTTTTATTCTCATATACTTATTTATGGAACTGATATGCATGACGATCAATTATAGGAAAGGCAAACCATGTAATTGATTCATGCAGAATAGGCTGGTTTTGTTTCTGAACAAAGATGGCACATTATCATACCATGCCATGATGAAACTTGTCCAATATTCTCCTGACCAGTTTGCACTCTGCCTTGTATGATTCCTGTGTTCTTTGGTTTATTCTCGTAATAATCTTTGTTTTCCATCATGTCAAACAACCTTTCTTTAATCTACACGGTAATGAAGTAAGACGTTGTTGCTCTGATAATTGTGGGTACACATTCCTAATGCAATTTGACTGCGATGTTCTGGAATAATATTTTAATTTGTAAGGATTGCAAATTTTGCGCTTTTAATGTGATCACCTTACAGTGTTCTGAATCCTTGCTTGTTATCATGCTGAATTGCCGTATAATTTGTGAGATGAATCATGTGTTCTTACCTTTGAGAAACAACTCGTTTGTTCCGTACATTCCAATTCTCTTGAATTGTACTTAACATGCCTATACAAGTTGGAAATGACCATGTATACTTGAAACGCTGAATAACCCTGTAGAACATGTTTCAGCATGTGGAACATAACATTCACAGGGATCCATGTTTTATCAACAATATTCCTTCATTAGGTGGGGCACCGTGTTGTAGCAAATGCCATTACTAACTTCTGTGCAAGATTACTTGACTGAGCTGTTCTATTGGAAGACTTACATAATGCAATACTAGTATTTGCTTATTGAGTTTGTGCCATGTGTGTGCCAAAAGCCTACAATGGTAGTTTTGTCAGAATAGTTCTTAGCATGAAAGTCCCTTTACAGCATGCTCATGAAGCTATTTTTGCACTTTACAACGACTTACGGATTCATGGGATATATTCTGAAGTTATCTGAAACATAAGATGCAGTTAGTTCTATGGGTGGTTTCAAAAGTTTGATCATATAGGAAATAGTTTTCATGCAGTCTATTTATGACGCAATGCAAGACATATAAAATAATTTCAGGCTAAATTTCTTTGATAAGAATGCTTGAGATTGAACTCATTTGATTCAGGAGAAAAATTGTATTTAGAAGTCAAACATCCAATCAATCTGTTCGTAATTTCCTCTAGACAAAACGCAGTCAGCACTGCATTTCGCTTGTATTAGTGAAGAATGACAAAATTTACATGGCATCTGTGTATAAATTCCTTCCAAATAATTTAGGTGCCAGAGAAGCTCTCAGTGTCCCATGTGTTGGCAGCCTATCAGCATGAAGGATCCTATGAGGTGCAGCATGTATCCTGTGTATCTTCTAAGCTAGTTAATGTCATCTTTTGGCGGTTCTCATTTAATATTTGGAAGTATGCAGCCAAGAGCTACTGGAGGCTGTTGAACATGAGAGGAGCATGCGAGAAACTCGTTCACGCGCTGCTGCTATTTTCCGTCATCCAGTGCTGGGTGATTTTGAGGTGCAGCCTGTTTACCACTCACGTTTGATAACCTTTGCAATAATGGCCTATTTGCTGTCCTTGGGGACTTACTGCATGCAGATATATTGATATCTGAATCTCTGATTTCAGGTCCCTGTAGGAGCAGATCATGCTGAACTTGAAGAACACATTGTACAGCACTTGGCTGGTGCTGCAGCAATACGTAGGTCACACCGACATGATAGAAGAGATGGGCACCACAGCAGACCAGGAGCAAATGGCCGCCCACAAATTCTGGTGTTTACGACAAATGAGGTTGCTCCTGGTGGCTCCACACTTGCAAGTTCAGGCGAAGGAGATTATGCACAATCTGTTCGCCCTTTTGCTACTTTTGCTGCTACAGAACAGGTACATCCGGTTGGAGCTTCACAGCTAAACCTGGGTCATTCTGACCAGGATGCTGCCAATCCATCTCTGCATGGTGGTAGATCAATCAATAGGTATTTCCTGAAACCTATGATACTATGTCTGTTATATTCCTTTTTAGAGGTTTACTCACTTTATATGTTTATTTTGATCAGGACTTCAGAAAATCAATCTGAACCTGTCAATGAAGATAGAGCAGGAACATCTGATTTGCAGTCGTTCTCTGACACACTGAGATCTCGTCTGCAGTCAGCTTCGATGAAGTACTCTCCAACTACTTTTAAAAACACGTGACACAATGAAACACATGCATCAGTATCTTACCTATAGGCATTCTTTACACTGCCCAGGTACAAGGATTCTATAACAAAGAGTACGCGTGGATGGAAAGAAAGGTGGTTTTCTCGGAGCAACACCATGTCAGATCTTGGCTCTGAAGTAAGGAGGGAGGTCAATGCTGGGTTCGCTGCGGTAGCGCGCATGATGGAACGGCATGAAACAATGGATGGCACCGGGCAATCTGATACGTCTGCAGCTAGTGTTTGCCCTCCTTCAGATGCAAATAATCAAAGGCTGGTATCCCCCAACCATGCTGTTGTAAACAATGCTTCTTCATCAACTTGTGCATCAGGATCTGCCTCTCAGTGAGCCCTTCCATATACGACTGTAAAGGCAAGTATGTGTGCTCTCCTTGTACTCAAGGGATCTTTGAATTCAGTAGACTAAGCTTTTAAGGTGTCAAAATATCACTCTTGTTCATCACGAGTCAATTATTTCTGGTATTCACTGTTCTTTTAACTGAATTTTGATTTTGTTGACGTAGACTAATAATTTTATCAAGGATGAAGGCAACATTTCCTTCAGCAGTTTCTCTAATTGCTGCCAAATTCAACTTTCTTCAGGTCCAGAGAGAAACGCAGTCTGTTGAGAGCACCCGAGATCCAGCGATGCTTCATGATCTTTGGTAGGTCTGTGTTTCAGAAGTTCGCCGAAGGTTTTGTGTCCAGATCAGGGGACGGAAGATACATGCTTCCACTCGACAAACATTTACATTTTAACATTGTGTAAATGAAATGTGTTTGTAACTTGTAACGGTATGAATGCTGGTGGTGCAGTTCTTGTTCATATATCCATGTAATCTACTGCACCAAGGCCGTGTGTTTATCACATACCACCCATCCGGCGCCACTGTTTGTGATTGATTAAACTCACCAGGTCATGCGAAATGATACCCCCTCCCATTATAAATATATCATGTTTCAGAATTCAAGTGGTTAAATTTCTTAACCTTGATTTCTAATATGCACTGAACTAAACTTTTTAGATTGATCATATGAAAACAATACCGTTATATTTGTTATAAGAAGTACTTTCGAACTGTAATGTCTCTATACTTTTAATTAATACATTATGATGGGAATTGATGGTCAGATAGCTATCTAAAGCGTCATATATTCTCAGACACGAGTAATGTTTCTGAGCACGAATATTTGATAAACAGCGGAGATAGTCCTCACATGATCCCTCCCCACCCCGGGTCCAAGCAGCAAATTACTACTAGTGCTAAACTCTGCCATGTGCATGCCCAGGTGACGGACAGCCGGGGAGAGCTCAACAGAACCAATAAAAATGGAGTAAAATGCATCAGCACTCCTAAAAGAATTTTGGGAGTGTCAAGTTAGTGCTAATTCTATGGAAGTGCACATTTCAGTCCCTCTAGTACGTTAAGTGACCTGGCAAGCCCGGCTCAGTGCTGACCCGCTGACATGGCCGTTTGACCGCAGTCACGTCACCGTCTGTCCACGTCGGATAACGCACGGAGGGCACGATGACCCAAAGGTGCTCGGGTGTTCCTTTAGCACAAAATAGAACACAAAATCAGAGTGTTCCTTTAGCACAAAAGAGAAATATCAATGAACAGACTATGAAAACAACAAAGAAGAAAGCTCCAATTCAAAAAACAGGGAAGCCAGAAAGGAGAAGCGGCAGGGTGATACCTCAAGCTGAAGAAGCTAACAGTGACACTGGGGATAGTGACAGCAGCTGTGACACAGAATTTGTGGATTTAGACAATGAATTTGGTAAGGATGATGATGACCTATTTGAGGAGTGGGTTGACTTTGAGGAAGAATATGTTGTAGTTCCAAGCAAGAAGGCAGTAGAAGATGGCAAGGAGAATGAGAATGATTATGATTATGCTCTGTTAGGTGAAGAAAATGATCTAGACTTGCCAGATTCAGATGATGAAGATAGGATGAAGTTTAGAACTTTTAGGGCAGAAGACACAATAGCTCCGGAGTTTGGCATGGTATTCCCTTCTGTTGTTGAGTTGAGAAAGGCAATTACTGAGTACATTATTCATAATAGGGTGGCAATTAAGTATGAAAAGAATGACAAACAGAATTAGGGAATTAGAGCCCACTATGGTGAAGATTTCCCATGGTATCTGTTTGCAGCCCCTGACAGCAGGACCAAGATCTTCATGGTGAAGACCTACATCAACAAGCATACATGCCAAAGAGAGTGGGAGCTAAAGCAGTTCACAGCTAAGTATCTAGTAGAGAAGTATATAGAAAACTTTCAGGGCAGATGACAAGATGTGTTTGAGGAACTTTGCAAGGTTATTGCAGAATGACTACAACATGACACCATCCAGGAGCAAGCTGTCAAGAGGTAGAAGACATGTACCGAAGGAGATTTATGGTGATGAAATTCATTAATACAACCTGTTATGGGATTATGCTAGAGACTTAAGGAGATCAAATCCTGGAAGCACTGTGTTCTTCAAGCTAAAAGAGGGTAACTTCAATACCCTTTACACTTCATTAGATGCATGCAAGAGAGGCCTCATGAATGGCTGTAGGCCTATTATATGCATAGATGGCTACCAGACAACACAGGCACTAAAGGATCAAGATGTCGGCCTAGAGGGGAGGGGTGAATAGACGACTAAACAATTTTAGCTAGTTTTAATATTTCCTTGCAATATTGCAGAATACAAAGGTTCTCTAATGCAAGGACTATATGAGCATTGTTATATACTAGTTTACCACAAGCACAATTAAACAGCTAACAAAGTAAGGCTTGCATAAATAAAGAAGGGAATAGGTAAACCAATGGACACGATGAATTTGTTGCCAGAATTTGGATCCTTGAAGGAACTTATGTCTTTGTTTGGGGAGCTTGATCACTTTGATCAAAAGCCAGCTTCATCTCAAGCCTTTATATCTCGAGGATCTTCTTGATTTTTTTCTTGGTGATGCTTTCCTTAACGGAGGCGGATCCCAACCTTCACAAATTTCTTGAGGTTCACCATAAACTTGGGAGCTCTAAAGGATTCCTAGTTGTCTATGAGACCGCAATCTCCAAGTGTAAAAAGTTTGATGAATACTTGGAGATGAACTCAATGTTCTAATGCTCAATAACTCTAAATCTCTTGCTCTCTTAGGATTTTCTCACAAGAATCAAAGGAATTTGGACTTGAGAAGGATGGAGAAGCTTTATTGATAACAGGATTTTAAAATGGCAAAGAGTTGTACATAGATGAGAGAGTGTGAGTATAAATACCCCACTCAAAAAATTAGCCGTTGGCCTAAGTTCATAGTTACCCGGAGTATCCGGTAGGCCCTGGATACTCTGGGGTTCACAACAACTATATTCAAACCTTAAGAAGTGCTAGAGAATGGCTATATTCAAACTTTAAGAAGTGCTAGAGAACTGACAAAGTCCTGGCCCAGAATCACTAGAAAAATATCTGAATACTCCGGAGCCAAAACAAAGAATTGAAATCCACGGAGTAAGGACCTCCAGAGACTCCAGCTAACCCGGACACTCCTAGCAAGTGTTCGGACACTCTGTGCACAAGAAAGTGAATCCGGAGGAAGGGCCTCTGGAGGCTCTAGACCCAGATATAAGACAATGAAATGGAATCCATGGAGCAACGCTCCCGGAGACTCTGCTCAGCTGCTCTGAGACATGTCCGGACACTCCGGGCACCTCTAGATACTCCGGGTCACTAAAATCAACAGCTCTCTACGATGATGAAGATCAAAACTTGAAGATCTGATCCATGCGTTGAGCATTTTGAGCACTAAGCTTCTCACTAGCATTTCGACAAACCCCTCTTTATAGTACAATATTTTCTATACTCAATATGATTATCCAAAACACAATAAAACCTATGAAAAATATCTGTTTTTATGAACTTTTGCCATCTTCCTTTCAACCTCTTGGGAAGGTCACCAATGCAAGTTAAATTTCACTTGGGGTATTAAAACATGGGTATATGCTCAATAAAAACACTAGTCCCTTAATTGTTTATCATAAATCATCAAAACATATTTAGGAGGTCAAGATGTACTTTCAAGCACCTCACGCACAACAGCACTAGTGGTTGACGGTGCCTTTGGCACTAGCGGCAGCGGTGGTGGCCCCTTCTTCTTGCCCCGCTTACCTGCTGATGCACACGAGAATGAGCTCTCAGCCATGGCAGTAGGACGAAGGGAGGAGGAGATAGTAGCTGGAGGAGAAGAGAAGGTCATCGGTGACAAGAGGAGGCAGAGAGTAGGTGGAAGAAGACGTTGGGGAGGTAGGAGCATTTATGATGGACCATTTTACAACCATGGTGGGAGTTTTGCCGCCAAGGGAGCTTCTGTCTACATGGCTGCGGTTAGACGGCCACATGCAGCGAGTCACCAAGAACAGAAATGTGTATTTTCAAAGAAATAGGATTGACTTGACACCTTGGTAATACTTTTAGAATTGCTGATGCATTTTACTAAAGCCGCGACTCAGGCCGGGTAATTCCGGGTTTACCCGAGGCCCGGCAGGCACGGCCCGGCGCACGGCACGGCCCGACACGCCTGTCAAACGGGCTGGGCTGGCACGACACGCCTGTCAAACGGGCCGCGCCGGCACGACACGACCCCCCCGGGCCGGGCCGTGCCTGGGAGCCGCGCCCGATGGGTTGCACGGCCCGGCACGACGCAACGGGTCGTGCTCGTGCCGGCACGATCCGGCAGGCCGAAGCGGGCCACGAGGGCACGGCGGTGGCATCGGCACGGCGGCCCGGGCGCGCGCACGGTGTGAGGCTGTGAGGGGAGGGCGGGGCTGCGGGGGCCCGTGGCGGCGGGGAAGTGGTGGGGGGTGGTGGGGCCGGGGCGGCCAGATTCGGTGGAGCGTGGGGCCGGGGCGGGGGAGGCGCGCCGCGTGCGTGGCGGCCGGGAGGTGGGGGGCCGGGGCGGGAGCCGCGGGATTGAAGCCACGTGGCGGCCGGGACGCGCGCGCGCGGGGTGCCGGGGCGGGGGTGCCGCGTGGCGGCCGGGAGGGCGAGGGCCGGGGCGGGATTGGGCCATGTGGCGGCCGGGACGTGGGGGGGGGACGGGGGTTGCCGGGGCGGGGGTGCCGCATGGCGGCCGGGACGGGGGGGGGCGGGGGGCCGGGAGGGAAATTTTTTTAAAAAAAGCTGGGGCGGGCGGGGGGGGTGTCCGGGAGGGATTTTTTTTAAAAAAAAGAGAGAATCTGGGAAAGTGATTTGAGTGAGACACTGAGACGCGAGGGGGCCCGGGGGGAGAGCAGGGTTTTGAAAATTTGAAAAATAGTGGAGGGGGAACGACAGAACATGCCTATATAACTTCGGTGCTCTCAAGTCTCGATATAATACGCACACGAACACCAATCCTTTAGCATATATTGTCACATCTGTTTTCTCGTAGGAAAGGGAAGGCGGCGGAGGTGGCAGGTCGACGCCGTCCTCCTGCTCATCCTACGGCGTCACAACGGGGTCGATCCTCGTATAGCGGGCCAACGCCAGCACACCATAATGCTCTTTCGATGGAAGACAATGAGATGGATCATCTCTCTGTCAACATGGAAGACAACCAAATCGATCCTCGTCTACCCTCCCCCGACATGGGAGACTATGATATGGATGATAGGCATATGGATGGTACTGCTGGTTTTGAGGATGCTGATAATTTTGCAGGGGAACTGGAGTCAACGGATACCGGTGTTGGATCATCGGTGCAAGTAACCAAGGGTGGAAGTAGCCGAAGGGCATGGTGCTGGGAGCATATGGAGCATACCGTAGAAATGGAAAACGGACGTCAGGTATCATATGCCACTTGTAAATATTGCAAAGCTAAATTAAAGGCATCGTCAAAAATGGAACAGGTAGTCTAAAGCGGCACGCCCAATCATGCTTGGAAAAGATAGCCGGGGGACGGAGACAAGGAGAAGGTGTCCAAACCCAGCTAAACCTTGGCCCTGATGGTTCGGTAAGCACATGGATGTATAACCCTCAGCTGGCAAGAGAGGAGATAGCTAAATACATAGTTAGCGAGAATTTTCCGATTAATACGGGGGAAAGCGCGAGGTTTGAGCGTTTGATCCAACGTGCTTTTTGCCCACAGTACAATCACGTCACTAGGAAAACCACTACAAGAGACATAGTATCACTTTACAATCGTAAAATGGCCGAACTAAAAGACCAGTACACAAAAGTGAGTTTTTCTTTCTCCTTAACATCTGACATATGGACTTCCTCCCATCAAAGGTCTGCTTATCTTAGTGTTGTTGCACACTATTTGGATGACGAATATAATTTAAACAAACGAGTCATAGGCTTTAAGTCAATAGATGAGGCACACACTGGAGAGGCCATCGCGGAACGTATTCTTGAGGTTATTACAGATTTTAAAATAGAAAATAGAATTTTTTCCATTACTCTTGACAATGCCTCAGCTAACACTTTGGCTATGGAGATTATGACACATTCTTTACAAGCGTACACTGGAGGTTACGTCATCCACCAGAGGTGCATATGCCACATCATTAATCTCATTGTGCAAGCAGGTTTGAAGGTAATAAAGCCTAATTTGGATATTATACGTACTGCTATTATGTTCATTACGTCATCACCGACAAGGTACAAAGCGTACCGCGACTACTGTAAAGCCAACAATAAGGTTCCAAGAAAATTTAGTATTGACATGAAGGTGAGGTGGAACTCCACGTACACCATGCTAGAGCGGTGCGAAAGGTATGAGCATATTATATCTCTCTATGTGAACTGTAATGCAGGTATGCAGGTAATTACCGATGGTGACTGGGAAGTTGCAAGTCGTTTTCGTGAATTTTTAAAAATATTTTACAATGCAACCACAGTTCTTTCTGGTATTTATTATTCTACTTCTTGTTTAGTCATCGAGTGGCTTTGGACAATGGCCGAAGCTATAAAAGAAAATAGGGATGATCGTCTCCTAAAACCAATTATTGAACTAATGGAGAAAAAGTTTTTAAAATATTTTGCAGTTATTCCACATCTTTATTGTTATGGTATTATTTTTGATCCCCGTAGAAAGTTAGAAGGGCTAAAAGGGGCTTATGAGGCGATTGGTGAAGCTTTAGGTTTAGATTACTCGGATGCTTATACTCACATTCATGATGAGCTTTTGATGTTTATGATTTGTATTACAAAAAATATGGTAGTACAGGTCAACCAAGGACAAGTGCATCGGTAACACCACAAGGAAATATCAGTTCGAGCGCTGCCACTGTGTGGAAGAAGCTAAAAGGCAGAGCTTCTAGTGAATCATCTTCCCAAACATCTGGCAGGACGTAATGGAATCACAGAGTAGAGATCAACCACTACCTTGACACACCGTATGCTGAAACTGAGTTCGACCTTGCAGAAGATCAAGATGTCAATCTACTCATGTGGTGGAAGAACCATCACAGGATATATCCCGTGCTATCACATTTTGCACGAGACATACTCATGGTTCCAGTATCATCTGTCTCATCGGAAGCCACTTTCAGCATGGTTGAAAGGATAATCAAGCCAAGAAGGTCATCCCTCGCACCTGACATGGTTGAGGCACTTACTTGCCTCAATGACTGGGACAAAGCAGAGACCCGGCAACAACATCAGCTCGAGGATCCGGAGATCACGAAGGCTTTGGCCGACCTTGAGAATCTCGATATTGATTAGTATCCATGTATGCATACAAATTATTGTACTCTTTTCCTTACGAGAGGAACTCCACACGGAGGTGTAAGGTTTTTAATGAGGCAATAATTGCATATTAATAAAATTTCATTATTCCTCTAATTAATGTTTATTTTTATTTTTATTTATATATTTAATTCTTTATCTCTTTACTTCTCTTTTATTTCACATCTATTCTTTATTCCCTCTTTTATTTTTATTTTCCCTCCTTTTCTTCTTTTTATTTTTTCCTCCATCCTCCTCTCTTCTTTCTATTTTCTTCTATATCTTTTTTCCTGCCACCCTATTTTCTTCCCCTATCGACCCACCCCTAATTCCCTAAATACCCACCCCCGGCCCCCGCGGGGCTCAAATCACTATTCTGACCCTTTTTTGATACTTTAGCACGAAATGACCCTAGTTCAAAACTTTTTCAAAATTTGATTGGAAAACGCCGGAGGCCGTGGCGTTTGGCTCTCAAACGCCAGAGCTCCTGGCGTTCGGGTATGCCTGCGAACGCCATTGTCTCTGGCGTCCAACATTTCGCCACGTCAGCTCAGCGGGACCGGGTGCGAACGCCACTCTCTGTGGCGTTAGCCCTCGCGGTCACACGCCACCGTGGGTGGCGTTAGCCGAAACAGTCAGACTTCGAAATAATTTCGGTCATTTCATGCTGAAGTTCGTAAAAAAGGTCAAAACCCGCGCCCCCCGCCCTCCTCTTCTCTTTATCTCTTCCGGTCTTCCCGAAGACCTCGGCGGCCTCCTCTTCTTTCTTCCCCAAACAACTCCCCCGCCGGCCGCCCTCCACTCTCCTTCCTCGGCCCTCCACTCCCCAAGCAACTCCCCCGCCGGCCGCCGTGAGCCCGTGAGCCACCGGCCGGTCCGCCGCCATTGGAAGCCCCGCGCGCCCGTGCCTCCGCCGCGCTCCCTCCTCCCGCCGTCCCCCTCGCACGCGCCTCCGCCGCTACGTGTTCGTTGCCGGCAGCCGTGGCGTGCCCGTGCCGGCACGGCCCGGTGGCGACACGGCGGGCCACCCTGCCGTGTTTGGGCCGCCGGCGCGGCTTGGCGTGCCGGCACGGCACGGCACGGTGGGGGCGGCAGGCCATGCCGGCACGGTCAATCGAAGGCCCGAGGCACGCCGGGCTCGTGCCGTGCCAGCACGGCCCGGCCCGAGTCGCGGCACTACATTTTACTCATAAAAACAACCGAAGAAAAAGTCAACAAACATAAACATGCGTGCGCACGCAACTTAATGGTCACGAGAGAGAGATGCGGAGCTAGCTCGTCTGTCCCGCTTCCGACGAGCGCGGAGTAGACGTGCGAGTGCGACCCGAAACCACCGACACCGACGCTTCCCCATCCGCGCGCGCGCGGACGACGCGACCCCGTACCAAATGGGCCGGGGCAAATCAATGCCGCTTAGCGAAACGACTCGGCGCCTTCCTTCCCTCGCCGTGCCTTGCTCGCCCCGCCTCGCCGGCCGGCCGGTCAGTACCGCTTGGTACCGGCCAGCTTTTTCTGTGTCTAACGTCGCGCGTGCGTTTTTCTGATGACGAGTCGTCCATCGAGTGATGATGTACGTAGGTGATCTCTGAAACAAGACTTGGCTTCAAAGGAGACTTGAGCATATAATACTACCGTCAGTCATACACAAAGAATACATGGCTGGGGCAAGTCCAAATGAATTGGTACATTGATTAGACGAACACGGGAATTTTTCCTGTTCCCACCGAAGAATGAACTGATTTCTGTGGAATCCATGCGTTCCAACTAAGCTCTTGGGTCGGGAGGTCTGCAAACGTTGATGAGGCAGAAGGAATACATGCGTGAAATCAGCGCATACGTACAGTGATTTTGAGAAGCAGATTAGCTAAGAGAGGAGTATAGCCGCCAACAAGACAGACTCTAGCACAACAACAGTAGGGGAGAAAAGGCAAGTATTGGAAGAAACTGGAGGCTGGGGAGGAACAGGCCGGCCGGTAGCTTAGCGTGGAGACTAACCCACGTCAAGCAAAAGACGACACACCTCAGGCCAAACCATCGGAAAAAGGTACGGCTCACTTTACCCCATCGAACCTTTACAACATTCCAATGAAATGAAACAACCAAAAGGAAACAACGACAACTAATTGCTCGATGTAACGCCATGTTTATACTTGGATTAAGCAATGATCTTGCTTCACAATTTGCGATGTAGTGTGTGTCTAGGAGCTTTTGCGATTGTGTGAAAGCTGGCTAGATACGAATTAAGATTGTAGTAGTACGGTGTTGTCCTGTGTTTTTCTTTATATTTGGGTGCGAATTGATGGCCATTTTTGTTTGCGGCATCAGCAAAGCATGATTTGCCGACGGTGACCATCCAACGAATTGTCACTGAATTAGTATTGATCAATTCTGTGAAGCTAATACGGGCACATGTTGTGCAACGCCGAAAGCCATGGTACAACACATGTATTTATTTCATCGGCACAAAAATTTCCAGAGCTCTACGGTAAAATGCCGAGAATATAGACCATAGGTTCATTTTATATGTAACCTAGTCTAATCTACAAGATACCATCTGATTATTCCTAACCTAATCTTCTCTATACCTGACAGGAGAAATAAAAACAATTATGTGTAACAGTCCCCACACATCGCTGATCTCCCGGTCTGCGTTGACATGTTGCAGCAACTTTCAAGCAAGTAAAACGAGTTGTATTTCGGGAGCAGTTGGTGACCGAGTGTACATGCATGTCTTTATTACACTCAGAACTCAGAAGGCACAATTGCACGTGGCGCATCTTCTAGAGTTGTAGTCCTGTTTGGCCTCGGGGAAAGATACTCCAGCCTGGTTAAACCCGATTAGGTGCCGTCGTTTGTGATCCGGTTCTGGTGGTACCTACCGAGCGCACTTGACCACTTCATTAGTAGTTCATTTGGGACCCGCACAAGTACACTGCAGAGTGCAGACACCAAAGCAAGTCCTGGTAGAAGTAAAGGGGGAAAAAGACCATCACCCTGCACCAGAGTTTCGTTGAAACAGGAGTACCTCTTAGCCCTGCAGAATGAGATCAGCAAGACCCGGTTCGGAGAAAGAATGAAATCAGCACGAGTAGTAACATTTTCTTTCTCACCAACAGTGTCACTACAAGTCGTAGATAAGCCTTTTCTTTTTCTTTTGAGGGAACAAATAAGCTTTTCCACGCCGTTGAAACACCAGAAATTTTGTGGTCACTCCTTGCCTTGGTCGAAAATCTTTTGGTCCGGTCGAAGAGGAGGACTAGCACAAATCTATGTGCCGTGATCTCATCGGTTCTTCACGAACACGAGTAGTACGGGGCCGAGGACGCAGCGCAAAAAAAGCGCGGCAGGCACGGCAGCAGAAGTGGGCAAAACCGGCAGAAATAGTCGCGCGCGGCAGCGCAAAAAGTTTCCATACGTTGCCGCGCCCTGCCGCTTGGCACGGGCCGAGGGACACGAGCGGCGAGCAGAGCGCGGCCAGGCCCGGCGACCACGCCTTTTCCTCCTCGCTTACGGCGTGCAAACCTTGTGTGCGCTGCGCAACACACCGACACTCCCTCCGCCCGGACCCGCTCGCCAGCCTGTGCCCTCGCACTGCGCCCACCAACAGCTCCGCGTCTCCCTCCTCGCTTCCGTTCCCCTCTCTCTTCACTTATAAGCAAGCTCACTCTCTCCTCTTTCGCTATCTGGCACTTCTCTCTCTAGAGATAAAAAAAAAGGGGTGAGAAGAAAAGCTCACACCACCCAACTCCATATAGTTACTCCTCCCTTCCCCAGGAGCTAGCAGCTGGTAGAACTACGCAAATCCGAGAACCCACCACCGCAGCAGCAGCACCGGCTAGAGCAATCCGGGGAGCAGCGCCCGCCGCACGCAGCCATGGGTGCGCCGGTGCACGGCGCCCTGCTCTTCTTGTTCGCCGTCCTCCTGGCCGGCGCGGCCGCCGAGACGTCGCCGGAGGAACCCACATTGCCCTCCGCCACCGCCGCCAACATCGCCGACGCTGGAGCAACAGCCGCCGTCGCTGGGGCCGTTCCCGGGTCCGCCGGGGCAGGGATCAACTCCAACTCGGTGCTGGTGGCGTTGCTGGACTCGCACTACACAGAGCTGTCGGAGCTGGTGGAGAAGGCCCTCCTGCTCCAGACGCTGGAGGACGCGGTGGGGAGGCACAACGTCACCATCTTCGCGCCGCGGAACGAGGCGCTCGAGCGGGACCTCGACCCGGAGTTCAAGCGGTTCCTCCTCGAGCCCCGCAACCTCAAGTCGCTCCAGACGCTGCTCCTCTTCCACGTCCTCCCCTCCCGCCACCCCGCCGGATCCTGGCCCGCCGCCTCGCACCCCACCCTCTCCGGCGAGGAGGTCGAGCTCGCCGCGGGGAGCAACGGCTCTATGCGCGTCGCCCACGCCGCCGTCACGCGCCCGGACGCGGTGCTCAGGCCGGACGGGGTCATCCACGGCATCGAGCGCCTCCTCGTGCCGCGCTCCGTCCAGGAGGATTTCAACCGCCGTCGGAGCCTCGCCGCGATCTCGGCCGTGCTGCCCACGGGCGCGCCCGAGGTGGACCCGAGGACGCACCGCCTCAAGAAGCCGGCGCCGCCCGTGCTCCCCGGCGCGCCCCCCGTGCTACCGATCTGGGACGCCATGGCCCCCGGCCCCTCCATCGCGCCGGCCCCGGCCCCTGGGCCGGGCAACGGGAAGCACCACTTCGACGGCCACAGCCAGGTGAAGGACTTCATCCAGACCCTCGTCCTCTACGGTGGCTACAACGAGCTCGCCGACATCCTCGTCAACCTCACCTCCCTCGCCACCGAGATGGGCCGGCTGGTCTCCGAGGGGTACGTGCTCACCGTGCTCGCCCCCAACGACGAGGCTATGGCGCGTCTCACCACCGACCAGCTCAGTGAGCCCGGCTCGCCGGAGAACATCCTCTACTACCACATGATCCCGGAGTATCAGACAGAGGAGAGCATGTACAACGCCGTGCGCCGGTTCGGGAAGGTGCGGTACGACACACTGCGGCTGCCGCACAAGGTGGTGGCGCGGGAGGCTGACGGCTCCGTCAAGTTCGGCCAGGGCGAGGGCTCGGCGTATCTCTTCGACCCGGACATCTACACCGACGGTAGGATCTCGGTGCAGGGCATCGACGCCGTGCTGCTACCGGAGGATGACACGAAGCCCGCCTCGCCGGTCGCCGCCCCCGCCAGGAAGGCGCCCGCCGTCACCGGAACCAGCAAGAGCAAGCTCCGGCGAGGTCAGTATCTCTAGATCTGAACTTTGCACTTCCTATTAAACTAGCATCATAACTAGATTGCTTAGTACTACTACATAATTGCCACCGAAATTTACAGTTCACAACCTAGATTGGGGGGGGCCAGTAGATGAAATTTGCCAATTGGTTAATCCAATGCTGGTCGATGGTAACAATATTGCCGGTGAGGGTACCAACGAGCATGGAAAAAAAATTCGACGAAAATTCGCTGAAATTCTGAAATTTTGGATATTTCGGTGGGTCCCAAAATTCTTGTATCTCGGTCTAAATATTTCAGTTACATATAGATTCAGGCCAAGTTCAACCTGAATTCAAGTTTTGGTCAAATTTTTTCAATTTTTTGATGAAATTTAATCAAATTCAAATTATTATTTCGGTCCTTTGGCTGAATTGAAAACCGAAATTTCCGAAATTTAGTGATTTCGGTCCCTCCCGAAATTTTTCTGAAAACGAAATTTGAAACCTTGCCGATGAGTGTTCGGATGGCAGCTGCGGAGGGATTTGCCTTCATACCACTCGTGAAATCAGCAGTTTGCCAAAATACCACTGAGTGTGTCAATGACAAGTAGGTCAATGACAAGTAGGTCCAGACCTCACTTGTCATTGTCACATCTAGCAATTTATGGTTTCACTAGTGGTATTCTGGCAATTATCCCTTAATTTATCGGCTGGTTGGTGTTGAGTAGTACGGAGTGGAATAAAGACGAAGGTGTAAGCATAAAACTAGAAGGATTCCTTGTTGCCGTCCTTTGCTAATCGCTGTATTGGGGAGCATTGGCCTGTCGGTGCCCCCGTTTGGGCATTTCCTGCCATCATGTGCCATGTAACGCCCCAAAACAGCAGCAGTTCCTGTTGGCGTTTATGCAGCCACAAATACTCTGGTGATTACACTTGTGATGGCCAGTGCATTGGCATGAGCACTGTGGAAACATGGATGGGATTAGAAATGATAGGAATAGCTGAGCCTCACCAGTCACCACACCTGTGCTGGCGGGTCGCTGTCTTCACCTTCTTTTGATACCGTTCCTGGGATTGCAAGCAAGCGCAGTTCTTTAACCCATGACGCATGAGCAACAATTTTGCCTTTCCCAAAAGCATCAAAGTCTCATGCTTAAGCCTTGGTCACATCCGTATTGTCTTAGTTTGGTGGAGCAGTAGCCCAGTTGGTTTGATGCGTTGAGTGAAAGTAGGGGACGCAGTAACCAAGCTGTGTAGCTTGGTATGAGTGCATTGACAAATGAACAAAATAGAAGTCCGGTACATGTAACCCCTAGCGGAGCATGTGTTAGGAATAAAAATTTACTGTAATCTTCTCTTTGTGGCATGCATTAGAAGACCCCTCAGATCAATCTAAACTGTTCGACCTTTTCTAGACCCATGTTTGATGGATGTTTAGCTAGCACCTGTTGTGAAATCAGATGGCTTTGTTGGACACATTGGCTTGGATAAAATTTCATGTTGACTTTAGCCTCCAGATATGATGAGACGGTGGTCTGATCTTTCGGTGAGATAATGATAGTTATCGATTTGATGGAGCTTGATCTTGACAATCTGACTATACTGTACGTGACGATACGTCTTAGCAATCTCCGATGGTTATTGATCTTCCCGTAGGCACGATCAATCTGAACAACGAAGTTCGAGTTTTTGCAAGCAATCGAAGAATCAGTAAGAACTGGAATAAATTATTATATGAAGTTGCAAGTAATATGTTGGCACAAGCGAAGAACGAATTGAATTGGGATTCCACTGGCAATCTGAACAAGACGGTAATTCTACACAACTTGTAGATGTGAAATTATAGCAATAGCTAAACAATGCAATGAAATCCATCTAATCCTAAAGACTCAGGATGACTTATATAGGAGAGGGTGATAGGGATCAAGCACCGCTGGCCACCGGGATCGAGCATCACTGCTGTGCAATGGAGAGCCTGATTTTAGCTAGGGTTTGGTGTAGGCTTGATACTTGGGGTCAGATATTCGGTGCGTGTGTGCCTATATGGTTGCCTGAGAGTGCAACTGATGGGCCGACAGGCCGCTAGTGGGCTTAAGCCTGCGGGTCTGCCTGTACAGATTATTTCAGTTTGAATTGGTTTATTCGGTTAATCAAGCCTTAAAACCGATTTCATCAAAATAATTCCGGTTCACCGAATTAAGGAGTATTTCTGTTTTATCGGTTTTGGTTTCTCGGTTTTTATGCCCACCTGTTCCAGGAATGTGTTTGACATGCAGAGCCTTACATTCTTTGTGCTCAGTTTTCCTCACCCATTATGATTTCCATAGCTGGCCATGGTTTGTGAGTGTGTGGATACACTTTTCATAGCCTGTGAATCACGACCTCCTGGTGATTCTTATCTTCATTACATTTTAGGATCGCAACATGGTAGTGCTGATTGCATAAGTAGATACGTTTGGTTACTAGTTTTTTGTGTAATTTCTACGCTATATTTTCAGTTATGACCAGGATTTTGACATCAGATGCTATTCCACCTAGCATAGATAATTTGATATTTCTTATTCCTTCCACCGTGGTCGCGATGCCATTCCACCTAGATATATCCTTTGAAGCTAAGTTGCATGAAGCCGTTGTCATGTCCTTACCATAGAAAAGATGTCAAAAGTTGCAGGTTTTCTTTCGCGTAATAAATCACATAGGCATCTGATGCTGATTTGATAGGGCGTCTGTTGTAACACACCTAATATAACATTGATTTTCTGACTTTGCCTCACACACTCTTCGGTATCACATTACTGTCATCATGTGTTAACCACTCACATTCACTTAACAATAACCTGATGCTTTGTTACTTTAAAATACTGCAGGCAAGTTGTTGGAAGCAACGTGCCAAATGGCTGGCATCCTTGGTCAGCGATCGCGATTAGCGAGCTGCCAGTAGACGGAGAAAGAATGAAAGACTGATCCATGATACCGAAACACGAACTGAAATGAGGTGATGGGCTGTGCTGGAGCCGTCCACGATATTATTGTTTTTTTGGTTTATTATGAATAATGAATCAGGTGGAGAATGTAAAACTGGTGGTTGTTGGTGTGTCCGAAAAAAAAATTGTTTATACTCGAAGACCAAGATCTTCTGTGTATAGGAATTAAACGTTTTTGTTCGTCATTCTTTGCTTTTGTTTGTTTTTTATAATGAGAAAATCTCGAGTAAAGATTGCATTTCGTGGGTTAAAAGTTGTAGTGTTGTAGAAATGTCTATACGCAATGGAGGGGCTCCACACCGACCGAGGGTCTCTTGCTCCGACCGGTGACTGCCAGCTCCGACCACGGAACGTTTACTCCAAACATTGGCGCCGTTCTGTGGGGAGCAAGATTTTGGTACAACGTATAGCCTGATGATTCCTTTTTATGCTTCTTTCTCAAGATTTTGATACATTGGTCTTTTTAATAAAAATATACTATAAGGTCGTGAATTGTGATTTGTCTTCCACTCTCCTGGCTGTACCTGCATTGTTTTTTTAAAACATCTGAATGAATCAACGGGAGAACATGGCAGATCTGTGGAACAACAAACTTTAGAGGCTCCAACTAAGAAGCAATTAAGAAGCGGTATTAACTAAAGAGATGTAATTTGACTTGCTTAATACTACTAACATGATCAATTTCTTAGTGGCAGATAACTCAGATGAGGTTGCTACCTAGTGCTAGCAGCGAAACATAACTTCGTAACTTACGCACCACATCAGGCAACAGTAATGTGTGAGGTAAATCTCGCGGTAAAACAGTGTAGGTACACGTCTCTAGGAACAAGTAGTAGCCCGTATCTGGTCCCCAGCTCCCAATGGGCAAAAGGCAACGGTATCCGTGGTTCGTGTTTGCGACAAGATGGCAAGAATGGAACATAGCTCAAGCAAAGCCACAATCTCTGAAACCAACGTGCAGCTGGGTCGCGTTGGTGTCGTGGGGATCAGAAAGTGAGGTGGTGATTTATTTTCACGTGATGGGGATCTCGGTAGACGGTAGCTATTCATTTCGCACCCAGCTATAGCCCATTCTCCGGTGACCAAGGCGTGCGCACAAGGTCACCTGGGGATGCAAATGCAATGCAACAGAAGTACGGGACCGTGAAAGTAACAGGTGGTTGGTTGAAGCTTGAAACGGCGTGTTGGTGTGGGTGCTCGGAGAAGCGAGAACGTGCGCGCCTCACCTGCCCTGGGCTGGATCTGGACGCGGGAACGCACGCGAGGGAGCGGGGCGGGGCAGGGCGCCTCCAACTCGCGGGGTGATGCGGTGCAGCTGCCGTGCCGTGTCGCGCCGTTGTTGGAATTGGCCCGGGGACGAGCTCGGCCAAAGCGTGTCAGCAGGGCGTCCATGGCCCGTTCTCTTTGTCAAGATGGACCGCGAGAACTCCGGGAAGTGGCTGCTGGGCCGCACGAGCGGCGGTACAGCGGGTCACGCCGGTCCGCGTGGGACTGGTGACCGCGCGACGCGGATTCCTGTGCCCGGCGTTGCATGGGCACCGTGCACGTAAACTTCGTAGCATACTATACTGCTACTATAAAACCGTCATGTACAAGGAGGGGAACCGCTTTTGTAGTTTATTATCAGTCATGCACAATTGCACCAGTTCAGCAGTGAACAAAACATTCGCCGTGGCTGCCTGCCTCTACGTACACGTCTCGATCGAGCCGCCGCTACTCGCCCCACGAGCTGCCATTTCGATCTTATATAAGCAATCACCTCACCATATCTACAACAACCGTCTTCGACGAGCAGTAATTAGTCTCGGAGTACAAGAACCAGCACTACCTAGCTCCTCAAGCCATCCTCAAGGCCTCCCTGAAACCGATGCTGAAACTACTCTGCAGACCGGCCTTCTTCGGGAGCCCCAGCGTAGGCTTCTGCATCATCGCCACGAACTCGTTGTAATCTATGCGACCGTCCTGCAAAAACACCAACAGAAAAACATCAGTATTCCAAATCGGGCTTTGGATTTGATCATAACATCCTGAAGAAAAAGATGAAGTCACTGACGTTATCTTGGTCCACTTCTCTGATCATGTCCTCGAGCTGCACATCTCCCAGGCCGAACTCCTCGCAGGCCAGCTGCAGCTCATCAGGCGTGATGTACCCGCTGCCGTCCTTGTCGAAGTACTGGAACGCCGCGAACAGGTGATCCTCTTTCTCAATCTTGTTTAGATGCAGAGTGGCGGCGATGAACTCGCCGTAATCGATCGTGCCGCTGTTGTCGACATCCGCCTGCAGTTCGTTTATGTCAGGCACAAGAATTATTTTTCGGTTCGTTTGGTTCTCAGGTAAGAGATTTTGCAGTGATGAGAGGCTTACGGCCTGCATGAGTGCGTAGATCTCGGATTCTTGAAGGTTAGCGCCGACCTTTTTCAATCCGACCTTCAGTTCTTCGAAGGTGATTTGTCCGCTGTTGTCCGAGTCTATCATCTTGAACATTTCTTTCAGGCCGGCGATTTCGTCCTCGGATAAATTCTCGGCAATGACCTAGAACGAACATACATATTAGGACAAGTAATTTGGATGGTTATGCAATGTATATCGCTTGGTGGATGAGTACAAAGGCAATATGACAAATTGGAGGGAGAGACATAAAAATAATTCTTCCGACTCATACTTACCCTAAGAGCCATCTTTTTCAGCTTATTCATAGCTGAGAATTGCTTCATACGCGATAGAACAGCAGAATCCAGAGGCTTATCAGGAGCCAAACCACCAACCTGTACCCATGGATGCCCTGAAAGATGATAAACAACAACCTTCAGTGATATAACTAAAGATCATTGATCATGGCCTGTACTTCTGAAAACAACTAGAATAAATGCGGTTAATAACATATGATGGTAAGTTCGGAACTTACGCAAAACTTCATGAGCGGTCAATCTCTTTTTTGGGTCCCTAAGGAGCATTCTCCTGACAAGATCTTTGGCACCTTCTGAGATGCTAGGCCATGGATCTGACTGAAAGTCAAGTCTCCCATGTAAAACCTCTTCAAATATACCCTGCTCGTTCTCTGATCAACAAAAATGAAGGCTATAATCAGACCAGAAGGTCAAATAATACATTTATCAGGGAAGTAGTTGTACACTGTTGTGTCAATAGAACTAAAAATGGAACAATTCTCACCTGCCCAAAATGGTGGTACACCACACAACAGGATGTAGATGATTACGCCGGCACTCCAGACATCTGCCTCTGGGCCATATTTCTTCTTCAGGACTTCCGGTGCGACATAGTAAGGGCTTCCGACAACGTCAGTGAATATTTGACCTGGAATAAGATAAATATAAGTAGAGATATAATGGAGGACCATTAAAATCTACTGTGTTGCGAAATTACAAGGCCACACGCGGAAGCGTAGATCTAATCCGAGACACCGTAGAATCTGACAACGAGAAACACCGACGTTTTTAACGTGGTTCGGCCATGAGGCCTACATCCACGGGATTTGACTACAGGCGCTCCTCCCCTTTGTCTTGATCTCTTTGTATTGGCTTGGTTACATTGTGTGGTACCTCTCTCTTTATATAGGAGGCTAGGATACATGAGTCCAATTCTAACTCTACCCGTATCCTATTAGGACTCCCCTTCATAGTACCCTATTACAATACTACGTCTTCTCTAGTCCAACTTGTAACCCCACTCGTACACATATTCGACACAAACTCAACAAACTCCACCTTGGCGAATATGTCCTTCGCCACCTTGAAGCTGTCTTGCGCGAACCTCCGTGTACCTTAGACTTGAGATTCACATTTGCAGCTCAATTACCTGAACCGCCGATGAGACTCCATTGCTACTCCTTGACTCCACCATGACTCCACCTATAACTGTACTTCCTTTTTCATTCATCACTTGAAACTGAAGAAACTTTACAGCCATATCTTGAGTCATCTCACTGAATCAGATTCACAATTGTCTCATCTTTTCCTTGGACAGTCTTTCCAGACTATCTCTGTCTGCCGTGCACCATCAGCCACATGCCTCGCCACAATTCCCGTGTCGAACCTCCGCAGCCCTGGTCGAAGATCTCTTGGGTAGCTAGCACACACTTCTTCCATCCCCGCTGCTTTTTCCTCCATTAATTTATCCACAATTGATGCCGAGTCCCACGCCTCACCTCCGGACCACCGAGTACTCTGCTCCTTCGGATCACGTGTTCTCCAGGTTGCCTGTAGGCGCTCCTCCCCTTTGCCTTGATCTATTTGTATTGGCTTGGTTACATTGTGTGGTGTCCCCTCCTTATATAGGAGGCCAGGATACATGAGTCCAATTCTAACTGTACCCGTATCCTATTAGGACTCCCCGCCGTAGTACCTTATTACAATACTACGCCTTCTCTAGTCCAATTTGTAACCCACTCGTACACATATTCGACACAAACTCAACATACTGATAGGATGCAGACTGCAGGATGATGAAGATGTGCAACGAAGCTGTTTATGGTTACAGTAGAATGACGGATTTTTCAGAAAAGAAATGCTGGTGAACCGGACTATATTTGGTGCCAGCCACTGCACTGCAATTGTCAGTACTTCCAAGCAATTGGAACATAATGCATTGCTGATGCTTCAGTATGCTAAAGATTGAGTGCTATCATGCTTTATGCAGCACCTCAACAGGGCCATTTCGGACAAGTTAAGCATTACTACGAACAATGAGCACATTGTAAAGCGTTCTTTTGAGTACCACATCTCGTCACATTCATCAATATGGACGGTATGAGAGCATGTAATTGAATTATGGATCAAGGTAGCAAAATAGCAAATTATCTTTTCTTAACCCCCTAGACGTAGTGCAATTTCTTGAATGGAAGATCTTGTATTCTTGTTTTCTGACGACAGATAAATAGACTGCAAATACTAATCATATAAGTTTTATTTTCTGAAAAAAGAAAGAAAGAAAAATCTTTTGGACATGAACCAGATTTTTTAAGAATTCTGATTGCACAACAAAACTCACCAGGCCGAAAGAAAACGGAGAGACCAAAGTCAATCGTCTTGAGAGCAGCCTCCTCCATCTGGTCAACGAAGAGGAAGTTCTCGGGCTTGAGATCCCGGTGCATGACGCCCATGGAGTGGCACACCTCGACGACGCCGACGATGACCCTGGCGAGCTCTGCGGCCTTCCTCTCCGTGTAATGCCCCTTCTGCACGATCCGGTCGAAGAGCTCGCCGCCGGCGCAGAGCTCCATGACGAGGTGCACGGCGACGGCGTCCTCGTAGGCGCCCCTGATGGAGATCACGTTGGGGTGTCCCGCCAGGTGGTACATTATCTGGATCTCCCGCCGGACGTCCTCGACGTCGTCGTCGGTGACCAGCTTCCGCTTCAGGATGGACTTGCACGCGTACTCCTTGCCGGTGCTCCGCTCGACGCACAGGTACGTCGTGCCGAACTGCCCCTGCCCGAGCCGCCGCCCGAGGCTGTACTTCTCCTTGACGCTCTCCGTCTTGCGCTTCAGCACCGAGCCCACGAGTAGCCCGGCGCTGGACACGCGCTTCACCTGGGGCACCTTGGGCCGCGCCCTGCCGGCCTCGCTAGAGCTGGAGTTGGGCTCCGCGGCCACGGCCGCCTTCGCCTCCTGCTCGGCGGGCTTGGCCGGCTTGGCGGCGTCCTCCACCTTGGCGGACACGATCTTCACGGGCTCAGGTGCCTTGCTCATGGTCTGGGCGGCTAACGGCACGACGTCCGACGGCGACGTCGTCGTCGGCGGCGGCGGCCCGTCCTGGCCGCCTCCACCGTCTGGGCCATTGGTGGTGGCGGCGGGCAGCGCGTCGCCGTCCTGCCGCGCCTTCCACAGCACCGTCGACACGGACTGGAAGAAGCCGTTCTTGGTGATGCTGGGGCCGACGCACGTGTTGCCCATCGCTGACCGATCCGACAAGACGGTCGAATCTTTATTGGGCACGTCGCCGGGGACAGGGGCCAGACCACTCCACTACTCCACCCCTTGGATCCCTGAAACAGCTCCGACTCACCGCGCCGGCTCAGATCGCGCCGCGAACGTCTCCTCCGGCAGGAGAGCAACGCGTCAAAGAACGATTACCTTCTCTGCCAGGATGATGCATGGAAGTCAACTCTACCACCCGAGAGCTCAAATTGAAACGCGGATCAATGCCATAATCGAGCGCGTTTCAGACAGGAGTTATGGTGCATCAAGGATCGCGGTTTTAGTAAACGACTCAGAAAGGGGAATCAGCAAGGAGAATTGTTGAATGGAACATGGAACGTTTGTGTCCAGCCGGCAGCAGGTGAAAGAAAAGAAACAGTCAAGGGCGAATGCAGATGCAAGAGACAAAATTGCTCAGGGCAAGAGACGACTTCTAGGACCGAGAACCACACATCAACAGACAGCTCGGATAAATTGTCCTAGGCGAGAACTGATGATATGGAAGAAGGGGAGGGAACTAGAAAGCAGGAATCGTGCTATCTAAGACGAAGGAAAAGACTAAACAAGCAGTACGTGACGGGAGGTATGTATGAACAAAAAGAAATCCACGAGTGGGAACAGAGGTGGTTGCGGCCTCGCAGTTAAGGAGCAATGATTAGCGAGCTACTCCTATTTTAGGTATGACTTGGACACGGCACGTCACAGCAGCGCGGAAGAGGGCGCGAAGTGGGGGGATGGTGCAAAATCGTATATTCTTGGTCGCAAAGATACAGATCTGCATATTCTTGTGATGTTTTGTTTCCCGGTTTCTTCCTTCGCCAGTGCCTAGGACGCCATCGGCGAAGAGAAGAAAGCGCGTTCGTTGGCCGACCGGGTCGTGCTTGCCTCTGTCGCAGAAGTCCAAAATGCATCACCGTCCAGGCAGAAGGGCCACTGGAGCATCTCCTTATCGCGGCAGGTGGCCGGTAACGTCCCAGTTATATCCTCTCCTTTTCTTTTACAAGATTGTGACATGTTACGTGATTATAAATTCAACGATGGCGCTGAATAACTGATTAGTTTTTCTCTTTCTTTTTCTGCAGAATTGGTCAAGCAGATTTTTTTTTGGGGGGTGGGGGGGAGGCATTGTTGAAGAAGATAAGACAGCATGTCGACGGAACGAAACAACCCATACAGATTCAATAAACAATTACAGTACCTTGCGGCGTAGAGAGAAACAGAAACATCCAGGATGTAAGCTGTAGTGCGCGTTGGAGCTTGAGATTCTAAACTAGAGTTCTGAGCCTGTCGAATGTGAAACAAAAATACAATAGTACACTTTGCCCCAGGACAAATATATCGAAGGCAAATAAGAAAAACAGACGGCAGGAAAAAGAAGACAAAATTACACCTTGAGATACACTCTTTTGTTCTATTTTACACCCCAAGAGCACAAGCATACTACAACATGCCACCCGGGCTTTCACTAAGAAATAATTGAGTGGGTACTCTACACTGACCTTGGGGTTTGCATGCCAGCCTCGAGATAGATATTAGCGGGACAGCTTTGATGCTGGAAATTTTGTATGACCATATGAACCATCGTCTTCATTATTTTCCGTCTCAGGGATTTTCCATCCAGATGAGCGCGAGATGTTCCCGAACAGTGCACTATCCAAAATGGTACCATGTAATGCACACTTGAACAGAGAGGCTATCTTTTCTTTTGTGCCCTTTTGACCTTGATCATTCGTCTGTTGGACTTGTCACCACCACCACCACCACTGCCCAATGAGAAGTTCCCACCCTGAAACTCTACGCTACCACCAGGTGGGAATGACGGGTTCTGTTGCACGGAGCCTTGTTGGCCGCCGAACTGAAAAACTCCAGCAGGCTGGGCAGCTGGAGCACCAAATACTGGAGCGGCGGGTGAACTAACTGGCTGCCCAAATGGCGAAGAACCAAATACAGGTGCAGGCACTTGCGGTGGTGCTGCTTGGCTAGTGTCATCCGCCATGCTGTCTTCCACATTCATCTGATCATTTCCAGGAGATCCCATGCCAAAGGCCGTGTTGGCATTTGTCATCCCAAATGCTGGCTGTGGTGTAGATGAACCCATGCTCGCGCTTGCCGTGGTAAATGAAAAAACTGGAGGAGCTTGTGATGAGAAAGCTGGAGCTGACTGTGCTCCAAATGAAAAACCACCCCCTGAAGATGCTGATTGGCCAAATGTAAACATGCTGGGAGGGGATGAAGTTGAACCAAAAGGGTTGCTGAAAGCGGGGGACGATGAAGCCGTGGAGTTACTGCTGAACATACTTGTATTAGCCACTGTTAAGGATGAGCCAGCAGAAGAGCTAGGTGATGAAAATGCAAACCCACTTCCAGATCCAGAGAAAGCAGCTCCAGATCCAAATGGTGAATTACCAAACCCAGACCCAGAAGAGGAAGTTGTCACTCCAAAAGACACAGTCCCAGGTCCAGCTGAGGAAGCCCCCGCTCCAAAAGACACAGTCCCAGGGCCAGATGAGGAAGCTCCTGCTCCAAATGGCAAGGTCCCAGGGCCAGATGAGGAAGCTCCTGCTCCAAACGGCAAGGTCCCAGGGCCAGATGAGGAAGCTCCTACTCCAAAAGACACAGTTCCGGGACCGGATGACGAAGCTCCCGCTCCAAGAGACACAGTCCCAGGACCAGATGAGGAAGCTCCCACTCCAAACAACAAGGTCCCAGGGCCAGATGGGAAGCTCCCGCTCCGAAAGACACACTGACAGGTCCTGATGAGGAAGCTCCTCTTCCAATAGCCACAGTTGGGAATGAAGAACTAAACTGTGTGACTGAACTCTGCGACGGCTGTGACATTGTGCCCTGTGGCTGTGGCAGCTTGCTACCAAAGACCGTGCTAGCGGCAGATGGTTGAGAGGTACTGCCACCAACAGATGTGTTGAGACCAGTAGATTGAGCTGGAGAGCTGAACCCAAAAATGCTGTTTCCTGAGCTCGTAAATGCAAATGGGGCTGTTGAAGCAGACTGGACACCAGGTGCAGTTGATAATGTAGTAGATGGTGCAGAACTGGTTGAGCCAATTCCATCACTGGAAGATGCAACCGGAGAAGACGAAAAAGTTGCAGTGCTCGAGAAAGTAGAAGAGGATGTGACTGGAGAACTCGAAAAGGTTGTGATATTTGATGAAAAAATGGGCGCAGTATTCAGATTTGAAGATGTTTTGCTGGCTGGTTCTGGGGCTATAGATTTGGCTTCAGCTGTAGTACCCACAGTACCAAAGGATAAAGTGCTAGCTGGCTTTGTCTCTGTAAATGTGCTCTCTGATTTAGCTGCTGCTACCATTGAAGTGCTGGAACCAAAATTGATAGCTGGAAATGCAGGAAATGATGATGAAATGGGTGGACTGCTACTGGATACAGCAAAGGTGGCAATGGTAGTGGATGGAACTGAGCTAACAGCAGGTTTATCGGTGGGCATGACATTTGATAACTTTGGTGACAATGCATGTGACAAGCCATTGCTCAGGTTTGGTGAAGTAGATGCAGCAGAAGCAAAATAGAGAGGTGGAGTTGATGTTGGTGCAGCCGTAGGTAACACCTTGTCAGATGATTTATGGATGTCTCCTGCTCTTTCCCTTCCATTGCCTGTCTCTAAATTAGTGCTGTCCAATGCTGTGGGCTTGGTGACACTAGAAACATAAATAGCAGAGTAGATTAGCAGATACTCCAAATGATATAATGCAACTGCCTATTATACTTAACATGGGGATTCGATTTTAAACTCCTCTCTTATTTTTTATGAGAAAAGAGCCTCTTGCAAATAAAAAATATATATCAACAGTAGAAATAACAATTTCTGATAGGTTGTGTCTCCATCTTTATGATCATTAATAAATAAATATGACTAAGATGCACTTCTCTTTCAAATTATATCCTTACCAAGTCCTACAAATCTCACAGTACAAGAGTTTATTCCACTAAACAAATCCCTTCCAGGTAATAATAAAATGGATTCATAATGGATTCTGTTAGTTTTATGGTTTTCCTTTTTCATCTTCTGAAAGATGAGTAGTGCAATCAACTAATTGACGTGGATGCTTAAGGAGAAGAGGGGAAAAGAGTGCTAAGAGAATCACCTCTTCCCAAGTCTTCCTTCAGTTTTTACACCAGCAGTTGTTGATGTTTCCAAATCTGATGTATTGGATGGCTTATCTGATGTACTGGATGGCTTGAGGCCAAACATGAAAGGTGAAGCATTGGTCTGTTTATCGTCTTTATTTGAAGCAAGTGGAAGTGCTGAAACAGTAGTCTCAGGATGGCCCCCATGAGGTACATGTGGAAACGCAAAACCAGTGTTGTTATCTGCAGAAACATGGGAGGTAGCCTTCTTTTCAGGATCATTAGATGAAAACAAGCCTGATGATGCGGATGTTATAGGCTGTTCCCTAAGTGGAGAACTGATAACCTTCTCCTTTGATAAGTTTGATTCAACTTTTTGCTCGAATATATTTGGTTGAACTTTCTGCTCTGTTATCTTTGAATCAAACTTCTGGTCAATTGTCTTTGCCTCTGTCTCAGTCAATGATTTCTTTGATGAAACAGGGGCCTCCTGATCATCATCAAACTCATATAAATCCTATAAAAAAAAAGTCAATAATACAGTCAGGTCATAAGTGCACATATGATTGGTTTACAATTGAAGATCCTAGAGTTAATATTTTTCCCATACCTCGAAAACAGCCATTTTAAAGCCTGGTTTTCGTGATGTAGTAGCAGAAACTGAATTTCCTGAAATGGCAGGCTTATCAGAAATAACAACATGATCAGAATCGGTGTCTTTGTTGCCTGAATCCTGAAACGTATATGAAGGAACTTTTGATGATCCATCTTTCCTCAGCTTGTCTTTATTCAATGGGGAACCATTCAGGTCTGGATCATGGGGGCGATTAACTCCATCCAAATCTTGAAATTTTAGGGTACTACTGGGGCCACTTACACTGTTTGGCCCATTGTCTTGCCAAACAGGCTGTTTTGACATGGATTGACTTGGATTCCCAGCAACAGATTGTTGTTCAGACTGTTTCTCTTTTGGTGACGGAGCTATTATATTAAGCTGCTCAAATATCTTCTCAGCCATCTTGTTTGATTGAGGTGGGACAGGAGGAACATTATCAATAGAGGATTTACCATCTTCGCCATTTCTATGTCTTTCTACAGTCCGCAGAGATTGACCAGTCTCAAGCAATAATCTTTTGAACTAGGAGATTCCTGGAGGGGTGATCTGCCTTCAGTGAAATCTGAACCAATTGTACGGCTAGGAAGAAAGTTTCCCTGGGGACTCGCACGAGCATCTCTAAAAGGAGACATCATATTTGACTTTTGACGAATCCTACGTATCGGACCAATAGATCCAAGTTCATTCTCGAAGTCCATTCCTCTTCGTTTCAAGACCTGTTACAAAGATTAAGGATTTAGAAAAGCTCTGACAAATATAGTACAGACCATGTAAAACCTGATGGGGAAAGTTCCTCACTGATGTAAAACATATTGTCTAAATGGGTCATTACCACAATACCACACTAGTTTCAATCAAACAGGATGGCCTGCTACTTTCTACCACATCAATGCTTGCGTGTGGCAACAATACGTCCATATATAAAGATAAAGGGAAAAAGAACCCTAGATTTTTACATGGTGTCAACCATAACTCTGCACCATATGTCAAATGTTTTTCAATGAACTGCATGCTTATTCAACTGATTATAGAACAATACATAGTGCAATATGTTGCTTATTTCAAATTCAACCTTTAACAAATTACCTGCCTGCCGCCAGCAACCAAACTTTGGGGTCGTTGTGATGAAAATGGTGACACATTCATATCATTGGAAGAGCTCGGAACCTGCTCGGCATAAATAAATATTTATTACCAACAACGCATGCAGTTTCGCAGTTGAGTAAATCATTAATGAACAGGGAGAAAATTCAAGCACCATGCAAAACCAAGAGTATGAAACGTGGAACACACAGGAATATTTATCTCTGAGGGGGATAAGGAATGCTGAGCAGTAAATAAAATTACCTTAAAAAATGGAGAGCGGGACATTCTACATATCGCTGACCGCCCACGTAATCCCGAAGTCACATAGCCATTCACAGGAATCCCAGGGTTTTCATTGCCAGGTTCATTCAGCTCTTGAACAAGTGGTGCTCCAGGACTCCTATAATAGCCAGTGTTGCTTGCTTCTGCTTTGTTATCAAGAAATACTCGGCTCCGCAAACTACTAGATTGGGGTTCTCTCGAATAACGGGAGCTCATATATTGTTTTGCAAGGTCCGCAGGTGAGCTAACACCACAAAGAGAAACCTGCAAATTAAACATGAATTAAATTAAACAGAGAACTGAAGTTCCAAATGAGATTAATAGAAGCATAGCTACATTTGCTTGCTTCATCCTAACTCACACACTGAAGAACTTAGTTGCGGAGTGTATAGTAGTAGATAGCCAGAGCAAGGAAACTAAAGGTAAAATCCATGCTGCTCTGTTTCAAGCGCAGGTAAAATCTGTGAACTGGGGCACATTCATGCACCTGATATTGTATAAGTGACTCGATAGAGGTCCTAACATGATAATCAAATATGATACAGAAACTTAGCTCATCTAAACAACTGAGACAGGTGATCATGATGTCAAATCGATATATTAATCCATAGGAGTTCTCAATTTACATGGACAATTTTTACTAGCATCTCACTTAAGAAAAAAAAACATAATCAAATTTCATCTAACATAGTCAAAGTGACAATTCATCACAAAGTATTAATTAATTGGTCCCTTGGATCACCTGTACAAGTGGAAGGTCCTGAATTGCAGTTCTCAAATCCAGGGACCTAAACGATACACCCATGCATGTATAGAACCTACAGTGCCCTTTATTCGAAAATTAGACAAGACAATAAACTGCCATAATCAGCAGAAGGTAAAAATGGCAACAGTATTTAGAAATCATTGGGACAACACATTTAGAAACTGTAACAACAAATCTCTACTAACAACATGAACTTCATGGTGCTTGTCAGAAATGTTCACATGATACTTACCATCGCCTCGGTATAAAATTATCCATTGTCCTATGTTCATGGACTTACAACCAACATAAAAGGAAATTAAATGAGCAAAATAACTCCTTACATCAGCAGTTGGAGAATGATCTACAGCCATCCCATGTGACGTGGAACCTCCTATTCCATCAATTCTGGTTCTTGCTTCGTTCTTGTCCTCAGAGTGACCTACCTGTGCAGACGAATCAGACTCTACGGTCCTCGCACGCAGTAAGTCTGTGAGACGATCAAACTCAACCCTGCACAGAAAAACATCATCGTCATGAACAGGTTCAGAAGCAGAGGGGGAAAAAGTGATAATTTTGCAGAGGATATCAGGTGGAAACCATCCCACCCACCCAATCCAAAAAATAATGGAATGAGAACAAAAAAATGCACAAACAAATAGAAGAGAATAGTTTGGGTTAATATATGTTGTGGACTGAAGCGAGTTAAACATCATAGAGCCATACAACAGCCATTATACTAGGGGATGAGAACTTGCTATGAACAACTAACAATTAAAAGAAAGCTAGTAGAACACTGGAAATTCAAGAAGAATAATTATGCAGATACTTTCCTAGTGAATGTTTTCCGCATTAACAAATGCTCCACTTCAGACAATGCTTTGTCGCCCGATGTACTGGCAGGGTTCTTCCCTTTCTCCATTCCACCCTTCAAGACTGGATTTAAACCCTGCATAAAAATTTCAAACAGCCCCTAGTCAGAACAACAGGGAACGAACTTAAACAGATTGTACCAAAGGTACGACACATGACACCAAGCATAAGATATAACAGAGTATGGTTCATCGCTGGCAGTTGGTTGTTACTTACAATATGTGTCGCCTCGGGCAAATCCTGTTTCGGTTCAGCATGCCTACCTGCATACATAAAGCAGCCATCAGATCAGTAACACTGCAGTTTAATATGAAAAGCTTATTAGGCAAGAGCTTCAAAAAGACAGTTACAAATATGGAAATGAGAAGAGCATCTCCTGTATTGCACTATTCCCACCCACACATGTGGTTCCTGACCAGGACACCAATTAAATAGCTTTAAAACATCAATCATACCGCACTGGATAGTTATCCCTACATTGTTCAGCCTTACCAATTTCAAGCACCAAATCCTTGTGCTGTTCTTTAGAAAGCACAGCCCATGTACCACTGATGTCACATCTATATTGATACAAACTAGAGTTTTAAACATAACCAAGGTGATATTTCTGGAAGGCTCCAGTAAACACCCATTGCAAAATATCCTCATTTTCCTCATGAAATTGGTGCTACGTACCAGCAGTAGCACTGCTTGGATCAAAATTGCGAAGACCGGAAGCAGATGCTTGCTAATATGAGCAAAACCCTAGCAGGGAAGCCCGAAACCCTAGCCCAATCCCACAGCCACGAACCGCAGGAGCAACACCAATCTCAGGGAGCATTCAGGAAGCTTAGGCTCACCGGGAGGCACAGATACACGGTCCTCCAGCGGAGCCGGAGCCTGCGTGGGGGCGAGGCGCTTGCGGAACACCGTGGAGAAGAGGCGCGCGGCGCCGCCCGCAATGAGGCGGGACGCCGGATCCACGAGCCGGGACACCCATCCGCCGCCCTCGCCCTCACCCTCGCCGCCAGGCCCCGGGTATGCGCCTCCCGCCGCCGCTGCCGGCGGCCGCGAGGCGGTGCGCCGCGGCGGCGGCGGGGGGTCGGTCGTAGGGGGTGGCGGTGGAAGCGCGGGGTGGCGGGCGACGCCGGATCTTCCCGCCGGCACCGGCGTACGAGCTGGGCTCCATAGGCGCGGAGGTGGAGGCGCGAGGAAGAGAGGAACGGAGGCGGGCGTGTGCGCCGCCGGGGGGTAAAGGAAGGTCGGAAGGCTAGGGCTCGCGCGAGTCGCGTGGCCCGTGTACTTCGCGGCACCCTTTTCTTTCTGCGCTAGGCGTACGCAGGCAGGCGCGGGTGGCGTGGGCTCGCGTCGCGTGGTGATACGTATTTCTGTACGCGCGCGCGTCTCCCGCTTTTACGACGAGCCAGACAGCCCCTTAACGTTCGGCTCGGTTGAGGTTAACCCAGATGCTTGAGCCGTTAAGCTCCTAACATGACGTCATGTACGAACGACGGATTCAAATTTTGGATTTGCTATTTGTCATTCAACAAATTATTATTTCTCAATTGATCAACTTGTATATCATTAAACTAATAGTTATATATACCTAAAGTTATACATAATTTCTAAAAATGTATAATTACTGCACGCCTAGAACTTCCAAGATAAACAGATTCTCTCATAAAGGAGGGGAAGATTTGCATGTTTTAAGTTCTGGTGGTGTCACACAAAGAACAGGATCTCAGCGGAACAATTCCGATTGGTGTCATCAGTCATGTGATCAACGCATGGGCTGCGGCCCCACCAGAAGATATACATGGTCGAGTCGTGCGCGCGCGCAAGTACACTGCAGCCACGGGCCAACGGCACTCACTGCCGCCATCACGGGCAAATGGTTGTTGCTGTAGTGTTGCGTGCCTCTTGTTCCGCGGCCGCCTGGGTGGATAGCAGCAACCCACGACAGGCCAACCGGCTCGACGCTCTTCTCAGGCCATCAGAGAATGAATGCAGTAATGGGGCCACAGTAATCATTGAATCACTCATGATTCGTGATTAAAAGCAAGGCAGTGTCGAATTATACATGTACTAAAACGCATGCTGACATGCAGTGACAAACTGAGTTTCAAAACACCATATGTAACAGTGAGATGTTCGATTCTGAATAAAACGACTCGACTCAGTCGAACACATGTTCTGTCACTCGAAGATACGTGGCGAGATTAAGAGGGTTCTGCAGGTACATGCATATGGTGCGTTTTTGCAGCTAAGGTTTCAGTTCAGCTACTGGCAACAGGTGCTATAAAGCCGATGCTGAACCCAAATGAGATGCAGGTCAGTTCCTCGTTCTTTTTATCTCCCATCAGCTTCATTTGGAGGGTGTAAGAACCCTGAAACAGAACAAAAAATGTCAGGATATGATGCTAAAGGACCGATTAGTATCTCATCTATCTCAAGTGCTATACAAATCCAGCAACGGAAGAATATCTAGTTCAGCACCAAAACTAAATATGCGCTGCAGTTACCCTTACCGGCGGGGTGTATGACGGTAAAGTCTGTTTGTGCTCTAGCACGAATTCACCGGTTGCTGGGCAAGGAGTCTCAGTGCAGAGGTCATGAGTTTCTGAATGGACGTGGAAAATGAAGTATGTGACATCTATCACCAGCTTCCCTTTAGTGATGCTTTTATCTGCCAAGTGTGAACAGCATGAAAAAATGTCACAAGGACTCGGAGGCAACAAGCAACTAGGAAAAATATTGATTGCTACAAGGGCAACCCCCGGGTTCGACTATCAGGGATAACGGAACAAGTCACATGTCTTTTAAGTACAGAAATGCATGTGTGCATGCCTACCATGGTACTATATTACAGTGCACCAACCAAGCACTTCCTCTAGCAACTAGGAGAAGCATTGTACTAGGAAGAAACTAATACTTATAAGAAGCGAAACATAAAACATAGTAGATTAATTGTATGAGTTAGATGCTTGTAGGTGCACTCAAAAAAAAAGTTAGATGCTTGTAGGAAGTGTAGATATGTAAATCGAAAGACTTTGCAATTAGAATTAGATTCTGATAGCTTGCCCAAACAAATAACTGAATTAATGCCAACCTTTTCAACTTTATTTTATACATAGTGATCCTACAGCAAATGGCCCATATTCCCAACAAACAAAAAGAACCCATACTTCTACCCAAATTAGAACAAGGACAAGACCTACAAAAGAAATAGTAACAGCAGCTGTTCTGCCAGGCCTGATACATTCAATATCTAAGACATTGTGATCATGCTTAAACACAAAATAACAGCCATATCAGGAGCATTTGCTACCATCAAGACCAAAATAATATTTCTTTGTTTCGATAGTGTTGAGCGTTAATTACTGCACGGCACTCCTTTATTGTGATACTTCTTTTTTGCAATTTACTGTGATACCTTTGTTTCGATAGTGTTGAGTGTTAATTACTGCACGGCACTCCTTTATTGTGATACTTCTTTTTTGCAATTTACTGTGATACTTCTTGTGTACATACTAACTATGGAGTGAAATTTCTGGATGTTCTGATGTTTACAGAAAGCACATATTAGTCCTCCATAAGCTTCCTTCACTTGCTATGAAGTGAAAATAAATAGGCACTTCATAATTTATACGGTTAGAGGTTGGACAACAATAGGGATTGAACTAGGCGGATGGAACACGCGGCGCCCCCTTATAGACAGCGTGAAGTCAGGTATGCATTGTGCCGCTATCCTAGATTCATTTAATTTATTGTACTTAAACATAGGTAAATTATGGTCGAATCCTACGCAAAGTCAAAATGGTCAGACCATCATGCTGACTTGCTATGTAAGTACTCTCCCCTTTGCTATCAGAGCAATTAAATGGGCATACAGGAAATGAACAAACCATTTAGGGCTAGGCAGGTGAGGTACATAAGGCAGCTGCTACAAATCGGCAAACCAATATTAGGATATGTAGTCATACTTCGTAGCCATCAGATGTTGGTTCAATGGATGGTTGGATTGATTAGATTGGATATCCATGGTAACATTGTTGTCGTGATACGGAAATATATAGTTAAAACAAAGACAACAAACTTGCTGAACCAATGCAACAATAACATGCACACAACACGACATATATCTGATTTTTAAGGAAATCAATCCGGAATTTCAGGAACAAACTCCGGATTTAGTTGTTGAATCGGCAATGTTGCAACAAAGTGGAAACATTGTTGTTGTGATACGAAAACACATAGTTAAAACATAGACAACATACTTGTTGAACCAATGCAACAACAATATGCATGCAACATACGAAGTAGATCCAATTCTTAAGGAAACCAATCCCGAAATTTCAGGAAACATACTCCAGATTTAGTTGTTGCATCGGCAATGGTGCAACAAAGTCATTGTACAATGGAAACAATTTCCGTGCGATAGAAACATCTTATGTGATGGAAACATCTATTTTTCGTGAAATGAAAACATCTATTCTTTTTGTCGTGTGTTACATGCAAGTATTTCCATCGACTAGAGAATTGTTTTCCAAACAGTTTATTTTGTTTCGTACACAGCAATAATTTGTTTCCCCGGGCCCTACGTGTGCACCACCTAGCGCCTAGTTGCAACTTCCTGCCGATACTAGCGCCGGCCACCTGAACGTCCGAGTCACGCGGTAGGAGGAGGATGATGACGACGTGCTGGCACACCGCTTTCCGCCACCACTGTACAAGTGGATCCCATCGACGGTGGTGAGCACTGTGCACGCGTAGGCCCGAGGTTGTCCCTGCCGCGCAAGGGAAGGAGGAAGTCGGCGCCACCGGTCATGGGGTCGCAGACGCAGAGCCGCAGGACGCACCCACTCTTGGTGCGGCAGAGGTCGAGGTCGATGATCGCACCAAGCGAGAGCTGCTGGCGCAGGGAGGACACGAAGGGCACAAACCGGGGCGGCAATGACCCTCCCTTGGTGCCACTGTTGTGGCCGTGGAGGAAAAAGCCGAGCGCGAGGCGGCGCTCGCTGGCAGCGAGGATGATGGCTGGATCTGGTCGTGGCGGCGGCGGCGAGAAATGGGAGACCGGGAAATCCTAACTGGTGGGGGTATGGATCAGGAGATTTTATAGCCTATGAAACCGCCGTTGGATGAAGCCGGGAATCAACAGTTAGATGAAGGGCCAATGGACTGCCTTCGATCGGTAGGCCAATTGGAAGAGTTTTCCAGTACTTAAAGGTGCTTAGGGCCCTCAGTAAGCTCAAATAAAGGAATCAATAAACACAGGGAAACCAACAAACTAAGGCAAATACGCATGCACTCATTATTGCATTGCAACCGGAAAATGTTGTGTAGCATGGCGGTGCAGCTGTCCTGTCCAAAGCAGTCTACTAGGAATACCTAAAGAGAGCTATCTACAAATTCTAACATCCAACAGTAGGTCCTTGGCAAAAAATACATGCCATGGTTGAAATGTTACTGTACACTGGACTAATTCGTATTCACAGGTAATTGAACATGGATAGAATTCGCGAAACCTTAACCAGGACATTAATTTGATCCCACAAGCAAAAACGCATGTTTTTTATCTGACCACGCGGAGTTACTTCCCCAACCGCCGATCTATAATAGAGTGCTACTAACAAACTAGATAGTATAAGTTACTGGACGATGCAGTTCACGAGCACACGACGTCTTAATTCGTAGTCCAATCGAATGAACTTCCTCCATCACAGATAAGATCGATGAATTACCCGTGGAGGCGGATATCTTGAATGTGGCGGGCTCGCCGCGGACGACGGGGTCGGGGACGATCTCCACGCCGCTCACCTTCACCGGGTAGTGGTGCCCCTTGTCTGCAAAACCAACCCAACAGAAAGCCAAGCTCACACCGTCGCACGAACGATCCGCGGAATCTCGAAACGGGAAAGATTAGCTAGCCGCGAGAGGAAGGTTCAGACTTCAGGGCACTCACTGCAGTATTCGAAGTCGGTGGCGGTGGCGGTGGCGGCGGCGGCGGCGGAGGCGGAGAGCAGGAGCGCCGCAGCGAGGAGGGGGAGCAGGTCGCGGAGGCGGTGGTTGCTCGCCATCGCTGCCAAAGCAAAGCTCTGCCGTGTCGCGACTAGATGGTACTGGAGATTAGCAGGTGGACGCGACTCTTGACTCGTTGCGAAGCGGTGCGGCGGATGCGGTTACCCTCTTTGTCGGTGATGTCAAGGAAGTGGGCCCGCTTAGTTCAGGGAGACGGAGACATTCTTGGATATGTGGGCCCAGGTGGGCCGCGGGGTGGTTGTAGCATTGCGGTGGGATGGGCTTATTTGGGCTGGGCTGGAGGTCTTCAGTTGAATTCAGAAGCCTGCTTGCTTCTGCCGTTCTCTTCTAAACAACTCATTTGTTTCTGCATTGCCTATTAGTTTCTACTTCTTTCACTAGAAAAGGCCCTGTTCGGCATTGGTGATACGAAGTCTCCGGGCCAGACCGTTTGCATGCTATGTTCTCTTATGAGATTTTATCACATCCTGGGTGATGATTTTAGTAGGAGAACTTCTGGATGCAGTGAACTCAAGTCAAATACCAGCGGGGCGGAATAATACGACAATTGTCATGATACCAAATTTTGCCCTTCTAGAGAAGGTAACAGAGCTCTGGTCGATCAGCTTAGGTACCAGAGTTCCGGCCGACAATTTATTTTGAATCTCGATATACACCTCCATTTACACATGCTGCGTATCATGATGGTCATGCTGCTTCGTGACATTATCTGCGATGTGGTTTCTTAATACCAAAAATCAGTGAGTGAATAAAGCATGTGTATACATACATATATATATAGATGTAACTTATAAAAACATGTAGTATGTGTGTATATATCATCAATATTAGTAAATGGAAGCACAAAACTCGTCGATCTAACAAATCATGCCGGTAAAGGAGCAAGATGGAGATGACATTGATATCTTCTGTAATGACGCATTCAAATACATGGGGTATGAATCTGTTTACAGCTCTTAGCATATACTTCTGTTCTCAGTCATATTCGAATATACTGGCTTGGGCCCTGGGAATAAGTTTGTTCAGGATATTATTATAACTACTATGTCAGCAACTTTGGCATAATTCTGTTATGTTAAACCATGTTTTCATGCTGATGCTTAATATATTTTACTTCCTTTTCAAGGAATTATACACATTGTTGGATCTCTAGAAAAAACACCTTCAAGAAATAGCAGCAGGCTGAGCTGATGTTTGTGGGTTTCTGCAGGAATTAAAAAGCCAAGGAGATAGACAAGTGAAGTTACTTTTCATTAGCTCACATGATATGAAAATTACATGAGATAGAGTTAAGGGATTACTTACTTTTGGTGGGTTTGCCATGGCCCCAAGTTTATTATTTTAATACATTTTCAAGTAACTGACTTTTTAGTATGGATTTGTGAAGCATAAAAAAGGCACAGTTGACAGCTGAGAATCCTGCTTGCACAACACAATTTTCAAAAGCATGATCGACAGCAATATCAATTGCTATTCACACCGAAAGATCACTAAGTGAATAAATCATGTGTACTCCCTCCGTCCACAAATGTAAGGCGTGTATGGAATTTTAGGTTCAACTTTGATCAACAATTAAGCCAATAATATTTCAATAGCATCAGTATAGAACTCACGCAAAGTTAGCATGTGTGCATCCTAACATGGAGCCTCAACTAAAAGTCACTGACTCATGTTAAAACACTCCAACACGAAAGCATAAATGCCTTTCAAATATAACATGTTAGAAAGGTACATTGTCACGTAATAACTTCCATGGAAGTTACTTAAAAAGTTCAATGTATAAAATTGATAGTTCCATAGTCACATTACAATTTTGATCAAGCGCCTCTACGTGGTGAGGACTTCCTTATACACTATATTCTTTGTTGTCACTCACTGGGGACTTTGATGCCTTTGACTTCCTGTGTTTCTTGGATTTCTTGGCCTTCTCCTTGTCTATGACAGTGAGGATCTTTATGTGCCTTTTTGCGGTGGCCCTAGACAATGCAACGTACTGCTGGCCGTGTGAAAATACAAGATCTGGTAGATACACGCCAACGTTTGGGATGGTCTGCTCTTGTGTTTTGTTGACCGTCATGGCGAAGCTGAGCCTGACCAAGAAACGGCTTCCTGTTGAACTACAATTGGAACATATCATTGTCGGAGGGGTAGAGGGGTATCCGAGGCAGGAACACCCTCCTCCTGGCATGCTGCCCTAGCACAACGTCAATGGAGCTTCTCTGGAACTCTCGGGCCACAAGCCTCGTGCCTTGCACAGTTCGTTAGCGGGGTCGATTTTCCTGAGTAGTATGACGGGGCAGTTGATCTTCAACTTGAGCATGTGCGGAGGGAGCCCGTTCAGAGTCATCGAGTTGACGAGGGGAGGAGGGAGGAGTAGTAGTTATGCGGATTCTAGTTTGTATGCATTGCAAGTCAATCTCTATGTGAGAGTCAAGAGCTGGGCCAGCGATTGTTCAGGGGCAGGAGAGCTGGCCCAGCGATTGTTCAGGGGCAGGAGAGATAGGCCAGCGATTGTTAGGGGCGGAGAGGGCACGTGTCAACGATTCTTGTGTGCGGATGGCAGTGCACAGGCAATGCAATGAAGGAGAGAAGGAGGGAGTGTATAAACCATCACCATTACTAACTCTCATGTATAAAATAGTATAAGAGTTTCACGATATGCTATTTTCGACAATAATCCTGAAGCGTGAATCATGATACAGGACTACCTCTATTACCTCTGCCTTCCTCCTGTGTTTCATCTGTCTGCCAACTCGAGTAACACAGCGATGGCTGCAAATTATGCAAGCTTGCAGTGCCAAATTCGATCTCAGGAGAACAGGAAAATGAGAAACCAACTGATTCTTTCTTCTTTTCAGTAACCAAATGTCAGAATCATTGCGTTTGCCTAGGATATTTCCTTGACATATCTCCAGATACTGTAAAAGCATGGTTCATTCGCGTGTGATGGTAGAAACAAGATAGTCATTGTTCTGTTTAGATTAAAATAGAATTTGCATTCCTTGAAATCAAACGGTATTGGCGTCTTGCTCTATCTTGTCCTGTAGAGCATGCATCCGTATCGGTGTCCGTGTTACTTCAAAGCACAGAACTATGGGTTTCGCATAATTGACCCAGCAAATCTGGGGGTAAAGGGGGCTGCATGTATCTTGCTTAGGTGTGTTTAGGAGCATAGGTGCCGATATTAAATCTTCATTTGGTATGTTACTAGAACATGAAAATTGATCAACTTGCAGGAGACTTAACTATCCAGTCTAATTGTTGTTTTACTTGACACCGAAAGTCAAGAATATTGACGTAACTGAAAGTGGTGGTATTTTTGTATATAATTGATGTTACATTATGTATGAATCAGAGTATAACAACGGCAGCATGCATTTACATTTTGAGCTGTAAACTGTCCACTTTACTGTATTTTCAAAGTAAGTTGACACTGAATTGACACCCAAAACAGAAATACTTCTCACTTCTACTTTTTTTTTCGCGAATACGAGAAGATTTGCGCGTTTCATTGATAGATAATTTCTCCGACATTGAACATTTGCCCGACTATAGATCCACATTTATCTTGCTAACTTGAAATGAAAACCTATGAGCATATCTTCTGAAGATCTCTCACCATTTTTAGCACATAATCCTAGAAAGAACTTCCATTTCCATCAAAAAAAGAAACTAAATTGAAACCAAATTTATACCCAAGACCAAGAATTATAATTCCTAACCTGAACATTTTTCACCCCTCCCATTTTCAGAGTAAGAAAAAAGGAAATAAAAAGAACAAGAAAAATAAGAAGGAAAAACCAAGCAAGAACCTCCGTGTCATGATAGCCTCGTCATCGCCAACGGCGTGACCTCGGCGAGCGGCGTCGGCATGGGGCTCGGCAATGGTGACGTCCGGCACACGGGGCAGGTCGGGTGCCGCCGGAGCCACGGGTCGACGCACTCCCGGTGGAACAGGTGGCCGCACTCCGGCAGCATCCGGAGAACGTCGCCGTCGCCGTAGTTATCCAGGCACACCGAGCAGCAAGTGCACGTGGTGCCCTTCTTCCCCTTCCCCTTGGCCTCGCCGTACACCACCTCTGGGTACCCCTTGAGCGTGGCCTCGTCGATGCCGAGCTCAACGTCGTCGAGCCCCCGGTCACCGCCATTGCCGCCGTCGTCGTCCCGGCCGAGGCGCCGAGGAGACGTCGTCCCGCCCGCCCCGGGGTCGGCGTCCGTGACGGGCGCGCGGGTGCAGAAGTAGGATGCTAGCGTGATAGTGGTGATGAGGAGCAGGATGCCGACGGAGACGCCGACGCCGTAGCCGAAGCCGCCGATACGGTCGGAGCTGAACATGGCGACGGAGTTGCCGTCGGGAGGCGTGAGCCCACCGCCGGTGCTCATCTCGCGACGCGGTTCTTGGCCCAAGAACTCGCGTATACGTAGCCAACCACGCGCGAGCTGAGGTGAAGGGAATGGAGCTAGCTAGAGAGGTGAGGTGAAGAGTCTCTGGCGATGAGAGCGATCCGTGCTCTCGTTCTTGATCGTTTGGTGAGGTCTTGTTTGGGTTTGAAGGGAGCTTGGATCCAGAGGGGAGGTTGCGAGAGGGACGTCAACGCTTTGCATGTTGCGCAGAGCGGGACAGGAGGAGAGAGAAAGGTAGAGAGAGAGAGATGCGGCCGGGCAAAATGGGCAATGCTTTCGAGGTCAATGCTGCAACTGCTTGGCTTTTAAAATGATCGTTTGGGTGAGAGATTTGGTGGGGGTTGTGTTCTTATTGCATGTCTTGTTGATGATTTGCTCGGTTTCCTCATGGTTAATGCAAATCACCGCTTCATACGGGCAAAAGCGGCTAGGATAATTAAACGGTAAGAAATTTTATACATCTGGACACTATCTATGTTGATTCCAACTTCATTGTGTAAGATACCGTATAGGATATGGTATTACTAATATTCAACAGAGTATGATTATTTGATTTTCTATTAAAATTTTCATTATAGATTTGTAATATATGGTTGTTATCTTTGTTTATAAAATGGTTGTTGTGCGTAAGTACTAGTTGTGTACTAGTGTTTTATTTGCGGATTGTCACTAGTCATCACTATCTACTGTTTAATACTTGCTATTGGTTGTGCACTCTTGTAACTTATTAACTATTAGATATTGGTGTGATCTATGGAGCGAACATATATACTGTTTAGTAGTTAATACTTAATTGTTACATTTTTTTTCTTGACAATGTTTCTCTATATGTGTATAGTATCCGTTAACTCTTATCCATTTTCATATCATGTCTGACTTTGAAAGAATCAATATTCGTATCCGCATCCGAACACTATCCGCTCCGCATCCAAATCCAATAAAAATAATATGGTATAAGATATGGTTCTAGTACTATCTGACTAAATCCAATCCACTTTCACCCCTACAAATGGTTCATCATTTGATTCTACAGGTTGTTCAGTTACTTTTGCAATTTTATTTTCCAAGTCGTGTGATATACGTTAAATTGTATGCACCAACTAATTTACTCAAAAGATCAAAATAATGGAGTAAAGTTAGGCAATGTACTTCAACAATATGTATATCCTAACATTTGTTATCACGTCGGTGATTCAAGCCTCTCCAATCGAGCGCGTAGCCTTGTTAAGTGCTCTGACGGCAAAAGTCTAAGATGTATCGGCTATACTATCCGCCTACTGCCTTGCAAGGCAAGGTTATTTGAGTTGCAATTGCAATCTTCACAGTGGCATCTGAAGTGCACTTCAAGGTTTTTGACGTGTGATGCATGTTTCATGATTTGTCTTAATTGCTCTGTTTGCTGCTCGTTGCTTATTTTGTGCTTTAGCAGCCAGCCCTCCTCTCCCTCGCCGTCGAATAAGTTTATTGATCTGGAGTGAGCCCTTCTTTAAGACTTTAACTCCTAACTTCACCATTAAGCAATCATTATTTACGCCGTTGCTCTAACTTTAAACTCCTAGCAAGGATTTAAGATCCCCAAACTGAAGCTACATCTTACTACATGCCCGAAAACCAGTGACAGACCAAACAAGAGAGGTAAGTCTGTAGATAGATGGGTACCCTAATATTTTACCCTGCAGAAAACCACAGCCATGTAAATAGCAGAAGGTTTTGCTTCACCTCAAAGGGGACGTCAAAGATCTAAAGAAATGACCTACCGATTAATACCTTGTAACCGAACATTGGTTCCTCAGAAATAAATACGTTACATTCTGTTTTGTTCAGTTGGTCTGAACTTCTGCCCATTATTATCTTCCGGTGCAAGGTCAGAATTCAGAAATGTATGTTGAAGAACAAGCTGATCGGCCTTGAAGGTCAACTGCCAGAAGCACATGAAGTCATAGGCATAGTGTATCATTTTGCCCAGCTGACCTGAATATTCAACTGATATAACGCAAAAATTGTATGTGCGTTGCTTGAATAATACAATTGCATATGCGTTACTTGATAACCTGCCTGCTTCCAGTGATGCCTTCGCCAAATGCTGTCCCTCTGGATGGATCGAGCAAGGGACACATTCCGGGGAAATACTTGTCTCGTCCCCTTGTGTTTTTCCTACTTATTCGCAGTACTTGGTACCAGAGTAGCGCATTTATATCCATTAGTTGCCCAAATCCTACGCTGCTTGCACTCCGCAGCAAGTTTTGTTGCTACCTTGGCGTCACTGCCGGCCTGCATCGATGCAAGCTACTGCAGGATTGTGCCTCATTGCTACTGGCTCGTGCAGATTTTTTTTTCATAAATCGCAGGAGTACAGTACGAAATGGAAAATTTTCAAAAATGGAGACTGGTCGGCAAACCAAATGACGAAAACGACTAATCGGCATAGCTATTGCCGATTACAGGCTCGCTCGGCATCTTGCGCACCGAAAACCCTAGTTGGCAGCCTATGTGCCGAGTTGCTACAGCTGTCAGCAAGACGTTTGCCGACTTGAGGCTAGTCGGCAACCTGTGTGCCGACTTGGATCAAGTCGGCATTTACGGCCCGACTCGTCCCACACGACGCACACGCACACACGCACGCGAGGGTTGAGGCGAGCGGCAGCGGCGGAGAGGAGAGGAAGAGAAAAGGAGGAGGAGAAGAAGAGAAGAAGGAGGAAGAAGAGAAGAGGAAGAGAAGAGAAGAAGAGGAGGAGGAAAAAGAGGAAGGAGAAGAAGAGAAGGAGGAAGAAGAGGAGAGGAAGAGAAGAAGAGAAGAAGGAAGAAGAGGGGCCTCCTCTGCAGAATTTTTCGTCGGTCAGGTAAACCCTAATTTCGAAAAAATTTATCAATTTAGTTTATTAATTATAAAATTTTGTCTTGTGTAGCTTAGTATTAACAGGGTAGATTTAAGGTAGAAATAATATTAATATGTTAGGTATAGTAATCTACCTGAGGTGTTTTAGAATAATGTACCTGCAGTGTTTTAGAAATTGAATTCCATCTATAATCGCATATGTCATGATTTGATCATACAGTTGACGATATTAGGAAATAGTTATACAGAACTAGAAAAATATGGAAGAAATAGAAGTGGAGTACGATTTTAGAATATTGTTATTATAGATCAGTTGAACATATGTAGCTAGATCAATTGAACATATGTAGCTACATATTACGAGTCTCCTACATTTTGAACATAGGTAAATTTTACGAAATGATATTACGGATGACAGGAATGTCTGATATAGTGAGATTCAAGATTTTCTATGGTCCTAGAGAAGTGAGGACGAACTCAAATGGAGTTGATCTTAGTTCATTCAGTTACACTGTATGGCCTCTACAAAATCCCGAGTCGATGAACATTAGAGAAGCTAAAGACTGGTTCACCCGTAGTTTTGGTCTTGATACGGACAAGTATAGCGTCAGCATTCAAGCTGTGTTTACAATGTCCTTAAGTTCTTTGCGCTGGGATCTGATGTCCGTTGAAAGAACGAAGGAGTGGACTTCTTGGTTTAGGGTCTGTAACGGTCATAAGGATGATCCTGTTGCTTTGGTGCAAACTGTTGCGAAAGATCAAACGGGGTATCATTGTAGAGCGTATGAAGAAGATCACATAAGTGCATCAGCGCAAGGGGTAACAGAGTACGGAGCCGTAGATCATTCTGAGGCAGTGATTCCGGGAGGAATGAGACCTAACCATGGTCCTAATGGGCGGGCGGACGAAGCTAAGGAATTTGAAGAGTTGGTGGAGGCTATGGAGCAAGAAGATCTAGCGGGCGTTGCGCAAGATGACGACGAGGAGGCCGATGATGAAAATAGTGCTGAGGACGAGGAGACTTCTGATCATCAAATTCCTAGCGGGTGGGACCAAGAACTATTGGGTGGTATGCGTGTGATAGATGGCCATGAGTCATCGTGGGAGTTCAGAAGCAATGAGATAAAACATGGCACCATGTATCGCAGCAAGCTCGAATTAAAAGATGCGGTTGCTCTATGGGGTATGTCCACGCAAAGAACATTTTACGTTCAGGTGTCTACCCCGACCCAGTACACTGCAAAGTGTAGCAGTATTGGTTGTCCTTGCTCTGTGCATGCTTATATCCCGACGTACGAAGTGACTTGGATTGTTAATAGAGTAGTGTCTCATAACTGTGTTCGATCCAACGTCCTCGCAGAGCATCGTAACATGACTTCAAGTCTAATTGCAAGATTGATGTTCGCCGAGATAGTGGAGAAGAAATATATGGAAGCGAAACATATTCAAGTAGCAATAAAGAACAAGTACCAGTTCTCAATCAGATATGGAAAGGCATGTCATGCTAAACAGAAAGCAATGGAGATGCGATTTGGGAATTTCAAAGATTCATATCACAACCTTCCCTATCTGCTGTGGACACTGCAAGGCAGGAACCCGGGCACGTATGTCGACATCAAGTATACTTTGTCATCGGAGTCACCAGGATTTAAAGAGATGAACCGGACTTTTTTCTCCTTCGGATCTTGCATTGAAGCATTTAACTATTATCGATCTTTGCTGTGTATTGATGGTACATTCTTGACAGACAAGTATAGTGGGCAAATCCTTGCCGCTATTGGAGTGGACGGTAACAACCAAATTCTTCCACTGGCTTTCGCATTTGTTGAATGCGAGAACTACGCGAGCTAGCTATGGTTCGTCAGAAGACTGAAGCGATGTGTCGTAAAAAATCGACCGAACGTGTGCATACTCCATGACAGGCATCCCGGTATATTGAAGGTCGTGAAGACTCTTACAAACCCCGGACCGGATGAGATTGAACCCTGGGCTGATATGCAAAGCCGCTGGTGCATTCGCCATCTAGGGGCAAATTTCTACCGGCAGTTCAGAAACAAACGTCTTATGAATCTCTTCAAGAGGCTATGCAAACAAAATCAGCAAAAGAAGTTCTACAAACTGTGGGCTAAGCTTGATGAATTCACTAAAACTGAGTTAACTCAGCACAGGAAAAAAGCCGCAGCAATTGCAGTAGCAGCGGACGAGGAGCCGAAAGAACTGCGCGCTCTACCTGGTATTGACCCGCCCGGTGTTAAGAGGAAGAAGGGTGAACGAATCAAAACCTTCTCTGAGTGGATCGAGAATGAGCCGAAGGAGAGATGGTCCTTGCTCTTTGACACTCACGGTGCGAGGTACGGTATCATGACAACCAACCTGGCGGAGGTGTACAATTCGGTACTTCGCGGACAACGCGGTTTACCCTTAGTTGTTATAGTCGAGAGCATACTTCATGGGACAATTCGGTACTTCCAAGAGAGGTATCAGACAGCTGCATTGCACATGAGCACCTACACTGAAACTCCTTTCAGCACGACTGTCATGCAATACATGGAGCAGAAGATAGCAAAGGGGAAGATGCACACCGTCATAAGGATTGGCAACCTGCAACATAGGTACAAAGTTCGACTACGGGATAAGACGGGTTTTGAAACCGCAAATGAGGTTCGGACGTTCGAGGTTACTTTCGGGTGTGAAGAAATTTCAACCTGTAGCTGCACATGCAATAAGCCTTTTCTTCTACACAAGCCGTGCTCGCATGTGCTAGCCGCGTATGGGCTAATTGGTATGGACTCTTCCTCTTTCATGTCACCGTTTTATTTAAAAGAGTCCGTCCTTGCAACATGGAGCGGTGAAATTACTGGATTTCGTGCTGTCGACAACTTCACCATAGTAGAAAAGGATCAAAGGGAATTCATACCGCACTGGAGCCTACTTCGTGACAACAAGGGGCAGCATAGAGTTCGTCGAATTCGCAACGACATGGATGAGTCAGAGGTTGGGGGCCCTACAAGCAGTGCTTGCATTGTGCTGTTTATGGCCATCGGAAGAAACATTGTCCCAAGTTAAAGGACCAAGCGGGAGGTGATCCCACGGCAAGTACATCGGCAATCCCTTCTACTGGGACTGGACGAGGGCATGGACAACATGCCTTCGCGGAGTGAGAACAAGGCTTCGTAATGTTACGTCCTAAACAATGATTTGTACTTTTTCAATTATATTTGAAATGTAGTACTCTATTTGAATTTGAAAATATTTTGTAATGATTGTAGTGAACTTCTAATATGTGCCTGCTTTCTCTGGTCTATTATGTAATTGAACTTCTTTGTTGTAGTCACGTACTGTGTTCGAAAATGTTTGTAATGATTGTAGTGAACTTCTAATATGTGCCTGCTTTGTTCCATTCAATTATGTACTTTAATATTTTTTCTTGCACCGTATTGATGCACTGATATGCAGTACTGTTTGACATGTGCCACGTGTTATGATCCTGCAACAGGCTTGCAGATATGACGGACTTCAAGTTGCTCGATGCGCGGGTGGACAGTAAGAACCGAGCGAAGAAGATTGGCGACGGCGAGTTCAACCCAGTTTTCAGGATCCGTACCCCCTGTGTGGCATTGAGGATTCCCCCAGCGTGGATCAATAGGTACATCTACGCGAGAACCCATGTAAGCAAGTCATTTTGATATTTAATATGCGTTCAATTTTATATATTGGAGTGGGCGGGTCTACTCTCCCTGGCACGGATGGTGGAGGGCACAGACGAGGACTACCAGCTCCTCGGTGAGGACGAGGAACCTCACGACATGGAGGTCAGGTCTAGACGTTTTCCTTTCTACAGCGCTTTGTTGACGTGCCTCGTCAATCGATGGAGGCCGGAGACCCATACCTTCCACTTTCCTTGAGGAGAGATGGCCCCGACGCTGCAGAACGTGTCTTACCTGCTAGGTCTCCCGATCGCGGGGACAGCGGTTGGACCTTTGGAGGCTTTACCCACTTGGCGTGTAGATCTCGTGCAGCGCTTCGCAGGTGTTCGTCCCCACGACGATCCCTTACATCCTATCGACGAGCACCAGAAGCACGGCCCAAAGTGGGCGTGGTACCAGCGGTTCGAGGTAAGTGCGAATAACATATCTCGGTCGTACTGTTGTTTTCTAAAGTTGTAACCAAATGAGCATGTCGTGCAGGTAGCAGAGCTTAGTTGGCCTGGTGAGCACTTGACGAACCACCAGTTCACTTGTTCGTTGGAGGTGTACATCATGTGGCTTTTCGGCTACGTGATGTTCACGAACTCTCACGGCGACATGGTCGATGCGCGTCACATCGAGATTGCAAGACAGATAGCGGACGCGCAGGACCCCAGCGATGTCCCACCCAGGAGTTGGAGATCGGCTGTTCTTTCGGCCACTACGCACGCGCTGTGTGACGCCTGCACGAGGACTACGAAGAAGCCGTCGTTGCTGGGCTGCAAGTTAGTTGTTCGTACTAGTATGTTATGAATATTACACAATATATTAGCGTCATTACATTACATACTTTGCAGGTTAATTCTTCGTAGTAGTATGTTATGAATATTACACAATATGTTTGCGTCATTATATTACGTACTTTGCAGGTTTGGTTCGACCTACTTTCGGTTCGCTGTGGACACGGCGTCGGGTAAGTTCGTGCTTATAACCGTACATAGTTTTGCTATATCAATTTGATGGTTGCAACTTAGATACTTGTACTCTCATTCTACAGCCATAGTTCGCGTCAGGCAACTGTTTCCCTGGGACATGCCATCGAGCTCTCAGCGCACACATACACAGTTTCCGTCCATGATCCCCACACCGGGTACGTAATCTTTTCCTGCTTCCGTAATATATTCAACATGTTTGCACACAATCATGACCTATTGTCTCCCATAGGTTTTGTTCCCTTGTCACAAGGAGGAGGAGGCTCGGACAGCCCGTCTCGATACTTCCTGAACACTCAGTTCGACCCCCCCGACAGTTCTACGTTGGGAGGGGGGTATCCTACCCCGTCTTCGCCGCCGCTACCCACGCAGGACACCCAGCCTACCGCCCCTCAGCCTGAGGAGCCCTTGCACGGTAGAGGCCGTCGTACGATTCTTCCGCCGGGACAGTTGACGTACTCGGACTTCCGCAAGAGGCCGCGAAGGGGGCCGCGTCGAGGACGTGGACAAGGAGGCCCAGGAGGACCTGCCCAGGGAGACTAGCAGGAGTATTTATTTCTAATAGTTATGACCGCATCTTTTTGAATTTTATCTACCTTAGTTCTACTACTTTTTCTTAGATTCGAACACTTAGTTTATTTCATAGAAATCTAGACTACGAGTACAATACATTGTCATCAGTACACATGGGGTAGATGGTACGATAACATTCCCATGATACAGCCATAGAACCGAACAACCTAATAATAGAAAAACTAAGAAAATACAACATATGATAACCTACTCAGGGCCTTTCGGATATTTCCCCTCCTCATACAACGAGCGTAAGCTTCCTCTCCTTCTTCCTTCGCGCGACGCACGATCTCGCGCTACCTCGCCCTTTCAGCCTCACGTGCTTCCACAGCTCGACGTTCCGCCTCCATCTTTTCCTTACGTTGCTCCTCCTGCCAATGCTTTCGCTTCTCCGCCTCATGCATGCGTTGCAGAGTGTAATCTTGCCTAAAATAGACCTCACGCATCAGTTGTTCTTCATCCTCTTTCGATTGGGTATTGTCCAGCCATTGTATGTGTTAGCATTGTATTACAGTGTTCGAATGAAAAAAGAGGGCCTGTCCGAGAGGAAATAAAGAATATTCATTTGCGGATTCTTCCGAACAAGCAACGGATTGAGCAACTAGCGCGAAAGCCGTTGCGCGTTAGCGCATCCGTTTTCTGTTTTTCGAGTCCATGATATAACCAAATTGGATGGATCTTCCACCCGTTTAGCTAAGAAAGAATAGATCGAGCGGGTGGAAGCAAGGACTATTAGGTGCAATGCGTGTTTTACCCTTCGACACTGTGTGCGCACGGCAAGTTTCGCTGGCTCTTCATCGCAGTTAGCGCACATGAAGAACCTTCTTTCGAAGGTGTACGGCATCTCTCTTGACACTATTAGTTTGCACGGATCTTGGCACCAGCAGAGGAGAACCTCGACTCCGTTCGGCACATCGGCAGGAAACTTCTCTTTCGGCATGTCGTCTGAACCAGATGAAACCATTCCTACCATTTTGCAGTATGGGCGTGGTTAGTAAATCCAACAAACTAAAATAAGTCCCGCGAATATTTACCTCACTTTAGCCCCCCGCCGAAATCCCTCTTCCAACTCGCCTCTAAAACCCCTCTCCTCTCCTCTCTATCCACGTAGTTGCTCTATTATGTTCATCGGTGGGTGGGAGGCAAAGAGAGGTCTAAGAATGGATAAATAGGCCAGAAAAGTACAAGTCGACAGCTGGTGGCTGACCGACTTGTCCCTAGTCGACAGCTGGCTTGCCGACTACCCTGTGCGCACCAAAATTAGTTTGTGTCGTCAGTTGCTGGGATGCCGACTTGAAATAATCGGCAATTCAAATGCTGACTAGTTCGTTTTCGTCATTTGGTTTGCCGACCAGTCTCCATTTTTAAAAATTTTCTATAAAAAAATAATATTTTTTAAAAAATTCGGCTCGCGCAACTCTACCTTGGATGACCGGGTTAGTTCACGGTGACCCCGGTCCTCGATAATCTACAGACGGGAAGTGCTGCTCACTGAAGGGAGCCATCCGAGACTGACGATCAGACGCTGTAGGGTGAACAGGACCACGCTGCGTGACATGCAAATCACTACCCACAAGTCCGTTTATGTTCTGATGCCTCGTTGGGAACCTTGGCGAAAATTATCACGTCAAATCGTGAAACACGATGTCAGCTCATCATCAATCACCAAAAAGGCTCACAGCCAGTCAATGATAACGCAAATATTTTCTACGACGACCTCATATTGTGTTGTCATATCAAATACTAGCACCGAAAGTTCCACGTAGTCTGATAAGTTGGAAAAACTTGAGACGCATCGCATCGCCCCCGCCCAGCACGTCCGCTTACTGCTGGGCACACTGCACGCGCTGCGCACCGCCGGGCATGTCCTCGTCCTCGTCGTAGGCCTCCTGCTGCTGCTGTTGCTGCCGCCTCCTCATCTCCTCCTCGATGTCCACGTCGTACGCCATGGTCTCCTCGCACTCATCTAGCTCCATGTCCGTGTACTGGGACGCGGGCCTGGGCGGGAGGGCGGCCTCGAGCGCCTTGCACTGGTCCGGGTTCAATGAGTCCGGGAAATCAACCGAGAAGTGAATGTAGAGCTTGCCCTTCATGAATGGCCTCTGGTACATGGGCATGCCCTCGTCGTTGATCGCTTTGAATGAATCTGCAGCAAGATTTATCATGCATCATCAAATGAGCATTCGTTGAACACCACTACCACTTGATGTTCTTTCAGGTGAAGGTTACACTTACCAGGCTTTACGACTTCTCCAGGATTGGATTTGATGAGCAGCTGCCTGCTGTCCAAATGAGTCAGAACGAACTGGAAGCCACAGAGGGCCTCGGTGAGGGTCAGTGTGTGCTCGTAGAAGAGGTCATCACCCTTTCTCTTGAACTTGGGATGCTCCTTCTGTTGGAGGATGAAGATGATGTCGCCGGTGACAGTATCAGGCTGTACAACAAGCAGAAAATTAGTTGGCTCCAGCTATGGACACAAGCGGTACTCCAAAACTTAGCACCAGAGTGAGACACATACCACTTCATCCGCCTCACCCGGGAAGGTGATTTTCTGTCCGTTCTGCATACCCTTCTCGACCACCACCTCGAGGACTTTCTTCTCTTGCACAACCTTCTCACCCTTGCACTGCGGGCATCTATCCTTATCGTTGATTGTCTCCCCAGTCCCCCTGCACTCGTTGCAGGGCTGCTGCATTTGCTGAATCATTCCTGGACCCAGCTGGCGGATTTGGACCTTATAGCCAGATCCTTGGCAACCGCCACACTTCATCGAAGCCCCAGACTTTGAGCCCTTGCTGTAGGATGAATACAGTACAGTGAGAGTTTAAAACTGTCGGGTGCTAAATGCACAGTTGGGACTCGCATAAGGAAGCAGATGGCTTACCCATTGCACTTTGAGCAGAGAACATTGCGTGAAAGAGACAGCTTCTTTGATATTCCGTTGTACAGTTCGTCCAGAGAAACCTTTAAAGGATGAACCACATCCTCACCCCTACGCTGCCTCCTGCCCCTAGTGCTCCCACCACCTGCAGGACACAACAATTCGGGTCACAACATAGGCGGACCACAATGGCAAAGAGTCTGAATTCAGTTGCTTCATATAGGACGTACCTCCGAAGGGGCTACCACCAAAGAATGACTGGAAGATGTCAAATGGATCATGCATTCCTCCACCTCCCATCCCCTCCTTGAGGGCATCCTCACCATACTGATCATAGATCTCTCGCTTCTCAGGGTCACTCAGAACCTCATAAGCCTGAGCTAGCTCCTTGAACTGTAATAGAACAACTGTTAGTTTGCCCCCTCAACCAGAAAGCAATACTCCCACCCAAACAGCTTACTGCCCAGTGCATCAGTACTCATTACAGCTTTAACCAACCCAAGAATCAGTTATCAGTTCTTAATAAGGCCAACAGATGGTAATAGGAATTCAACAAATTGCATATTAGCCGCTGCACGTCCCAAAAGAAGGCAATCTATAGTGGGTGATATGCTGCGTTAAGTTACACACAAAATTTCCGTTTAGTAAGTAGTATGACATTGCATCCCTTCCAGCTTGGGACAGGAGGCTTCATTGTTGTTGTTGTACAATCTCAACAATGACATTGGTCTGAATTGCATATTAATCAGTACAGAGTGCAACATAATTTTGAAAATGCTGAAGTGCACAAGACGAGCAGTAATTGTAGGCAATTTAACACTATACACACTCCAGTTACAACGAACCAGATCAATGGGTTCGTACACAATATATTTCCTACACCCACTGTTACAGTAGTCCAAGATGAACCTAGTGGCTACATCAATTGCATATTAACCAAAGAGAGTGGATTTTGTACATGTACATGTGGGTACATGAGTTAAGGATTTAGGTCAATTCTCATATTTGTGCATCTCAAAAAAAATTTCAAAAATTCATAGATGTTCATCATGTTATAATGTACAAACCCACAAAATTTCATACAAAAATATAATCAAGAGTGGCCTACACAAAAAAGACAAAAAAATGTTGCTACATTGTTTTAAAAATAAGTTGAATTTTTTGTCTTTTTTGTGTAGGGCACTCTTGATTATATTTTTGCATGAAATTTTGTGGGTTTGTACATTATAACATGATAAACATCTATGAATTTTTGGAGAATTTTTTGAGATGCACAAATATGAGAATTGACCTAAACCCTTAACTCATGTACCCACATGTACATGTACATTTGCTTTTCTCTTAACCAAAATACCAGCAGTATAAGCGACAGGCTTCGAATTAATTGCTCAACTAATCATCTATAAAACAAACAATTATAGTTTCCAGCATATGAACAATTACGACAATAAATGTATAAGGCCGAGTTCGCAGGTTTTATAATGAATCATAAACAAAGAACAACTTCAATGTGAGTTAGAAAGCAGCTCCCGATCCAACTCATTTCCACAGCCACACCAATTCGGCAGTTCCTCCCCCACATAAACCCATCAAACACGCATCTACCAATTCCAACCCCCTAACCCATCCCTACACCATCACCACAGATCCATCTCCGCAAACCCACCACACCCAAGCCACCAGCCTAATCACCTCCAAACCCACCCGCCCGACCGCGCAACGGACAGATCGGAACGGAGCAGAGAGATCGGCGAGCGCTCACCTTCTCGGGGTCGCCGCCCTTGTCAGGGTGGTTCTTGATGGCGGCCTTGCGGTAGGCCTTCTTGAGGTCGTCCTGCGACGCGTCCTTGGGCACCCCGAGGATCTGATAGTACCGCGTGCTGTCGCTCTTCTTCGGCGGCCCGCGCCCGAACATCTTCACGCCTCAGAAAAGAATCTAATCCAAGCTCCTTGGAAAGAAAAAATTCTCACGAAACCCTAGCTGTTCGATCCGGTGGGAAGCGAGGTCGCGGGCTTGGATTGGTTTGTGAGGAGGGAGAGGGAGAGGAGGCGCGGGGTAGTCATAGCGCGGGACGGGAGGTGGGGAGTGAATGCTCTGGAAGATGCGGGAGGCGAGGGGGACCGGGGGTTCTGTGCCGTCGGATCCGGATCGGGCGGTGGTGGGCGGGCTTCTAGATGCTTCCGGCGTCTTCCGGCGAAACGGCGGGGCGGGGTGCGCAAGGGGCGATGCGGGTTTGCGGAGGAGGGGAGCGCCCGAGCGCGTGTTGACTTGACCCCGGTAGTCCGGTGAGGGGTGTATCGGGTACGGGTCCGATGCGGGGGGAACCATCCGATATGGGAAATCTCCCCCGAAAGATCCTGTCCTTGTACCACAGACATTCTCATCACGCCATGTACAGCGTAGGGAAGCTAGTTTTTTTAATATCCAATGACACTATATAGTATATAATGATAGAGAAATGTTTAGGGTATAATCTTTCTCTTCACGTTTTCACGTCAATAAAAATAATATATGACATGATTAAGAAAAAACTGACATCACATGACACTCATCTTGTTAGAAATCATGAGTTTTTCTGAGAAACGTACGGTGTTAAACCAGACGCATCTATCGTGTGGTATACAGGGTTTAAATTTTGATCAAGAGAGGTAAAAAGTTAGATAGATTCTGCTATGAGCAATTGCTAATTCAAATTCTATTGTTTCGCTCATGTTGACAGCAACATTTGTCTTATTTGTTTGTCGGTGTATGAATTGAATTTCGACTTGAACTGTGACATCGTACACGAATCTCATGTCGATCTTATCAAGAATTTTAAAGCTTGTGTGACTTCTAAAAAGGATGGTCGTACAGGTTGCTCCTTGTTACAATAGATGTTTGGTTTCTTCCTGTACAGACAAATGGCTACGGCTCTTCACCTGATCACAAATAAATGTTGTTTTTGATAATACTAACATGCTACAACAAAATGATCTTTTCCAATCACAAACATACGTTTTGACTGAACGTTAACATAGTCTTTAAAGTATGATCCTTCCACTATCAAGAAAACGTCTGCAAAGCACGGATGGGCTTGTGATCTAGTTCATTTTCCCTAAAAAATGTCATTGACGGAGCATCAACATGTCTAAGGTATCAGATGGGTATCATGCTGTTATCAGATATTCGTAAGCTCGTGCACTTCGGTTTGCTCTAAGGGAGTGGTTACTAAACATGCTGGGCTCCGTGGATGAACGAGGCAAGATGATGCTACAAATGCTCTTCTGGCGAGCGTGACACTTGCGCAACGACAAGGTACACGCCAAAGGTGACGCTACAATCAAGATTCGATGCAGTTCCTTACCTCCTATGTGGATTCCCTGCTAGAAATACGTCAAGTTCCAGCTGATGTCAAGGGGAAGCGCGTGGGCGCTCAGGGCCCTGATCCTCCTGTACAGGGGCATGCATGAATGCAAGGTGCGCGCCGGGAAGCTCCACCTGTGGCGTGGGCAAAGCTGAACACGAATTCTCTGCAACTGGTGAAGCTACAAGTGGTGTGGTCGTAAGAAACTGTCAAGGCCTGGTAGTGATCGCTGCATCCAAAGTCCTGCCAAGTTGCACAAGCGCTGAGGAAGACGAAGTTCTTGCAGCGTTAGAAGGTTTCGGACTTTTGCTTGACATGATTAACATGCCTTCCGTGTGTCAGTCTCTAAGGGCCTTCATGGTATGCATGGTAACCGATCTGTTTCTGGCCACTTGTTTAAGGACATCAAGGCGATAACGGTTGTCTTTCCTGAGAATTCCGTAGTCCACATAAAGAGAGAGGCTAATAAGGTAGCACGTGAGCTTGCTCAAGTTGCCACGCGGGATGCGACATCTGCGATTTGGCGGTTAGCAGATACCCATTGCGTACTTGAGTTCCTCATAAAGAAGTATAATATTTCTATGTTATAATCAATAAAACTCTCTCTTTTCCTTTTTAAAAAAACATGTCTCGCTCATTGCCAAAACATCTGTCATGCAATGAATTTGAATTCGTGGCCTTCTAAAACCGAAGTCTTAAAAATGAAAGGTTCATCTGAAAAATATCTGAAAATAAACTTCTTTCTGCATCGAAGAAGAAAGAAACATAGAAAAATGTTTGGTGGATAGACTTGTCGTAGGCTAGGACAGGTAACATGGCACTCTAGGGCAGGCCTAGGCCTAAGGCTAGGAGGGTTATATCCTAGTCCGATCCAAGCGCATAAGGGAGTAGATATGCATTATTTGACTCGAAATACTAAATTCAGGATAACCTAGTATTCCTTGGTCCAGCATAACCTCTTCTTTTGTCCATTCCTAGGTCCACCGCTGATGGCACTCGATCTCAAGAACCTGTTTCCAATGAGAAGCTACACAAAGAATCTTTGTTCTTTCTTGGTAGTTAGTAGTTGTTGGTGGTAGCAATCTGGCACGTTAAGCAAACCCCCAAAGAGCAAAGTAAACATTAGCTAGAATGACCCTTTTTTGCAACTAATTCAACATTTGGCTCCTCCACGAAACTAATTCATCATCTTTCTCCCAGGACCGGCACCAAATCTGATAGTGCCAACGTTACACATCTCGGCGCCAATCCCAGTGGCTCCTAGGTCTATGCCACGTTGGTTGCTAAAGACCTTAGTGGTGGTGACATGGCAAAGGTTGGTGCCATAGCGTGTGGTGCCGAGGAGGGACTTGGGCGATTTATGGACATGTGAATACGCAAGGTCAGTGCCCTACCATTTGGCACCGCGGGTCGGCACTAGGGTTGATGGCGCCGACCCCTTGACATAATTTGCGGCCTAAGGCTACGAGTGGGGCCCATTCACAACCCCTCGTCCTCCTCAAGCTGATGATGCCTTCTCTTTTGTGGCGTACCCGGTTTTTAAGCCGGATAAACCCTTGTGTTTACTGTACCGGTCCCATGATCAGTAGCCGGCACACACAAGTTAACCTGTATATCAAGGTCATACACATACTTATTAGCGTATGATATAAAAATGATCTTTGAGATCGAAGAATTATACCTTTAGCCCAATGGCTAAAAATCTTGCAGCGAAAATCAAGCGGTGGAGGGGTCCATCAATATGCCATTCCCGACAGGCAATTGACTGGGGTTACGCCCTAGTTTTCACGGATACCGACGTTGTTTTCGAGCTATCACCCTTCGGTCTGGCCAAATCAACAAGCCAGGTGAGTACATTGAATGTACTCGCAAACTTCTCACCGGGGAGTTGGTTGCGGATAAAAATGCATGCAAGGGTATTTCAAGCAATGGCTCTAACCTATGTTTCATATTGGACGAGAAAGTAAGTTTGCATGAAATAAGTAAATAGATATTAAAAGCGGTTTTTATAAATTGCATCGGTATTGCGAGACAGGCATTTGTTCCATCTGTCTTCCCCGCAACAACGGGAATCATATCTGTGCTTTCCTACAACAACGGAAAATCTCATAATCACCCGCTTCAGCGGGGAGTCTCAGCTCACCCGATACGACGGGGATACTAGGGTTTGCCCGAGTCCACGGGAAAATCCCTTCTTCACTCTTCCCGACATAACGGGAACATTTCAGGTCACCCTGCGATCACGGCGGGTCGTGTCCTTAAACCCATAACTACATTTTAGGTTTTAAAACCCAATCTACTTTAGTATGGCCTAACCAAGTTCGTCCATGACCGCGGACACAGCTATTCGAATAGTTTTAACCCTCTACAGAGGTAGTACGGCTTTACCCACACGATGTAGGTCACCCTGGGTACACTATGCATCATATACTGACAGGGCTATTACGACGAGACTCTTCACCGGAGTAAACCTGGCCATGAACCCGCTAGAAGAACATGTCACAAACCTAACTTGAGTCAGTATCATCGCTTACAAGGAGGTTGGTGTTCCAATTTTGTGGCGAACAAGCCATCGCTTTCTTGCGGAAACTTTTCTCCATAAAGACTACAACCTCATCTGCACGCTTCACACTGCCTACGGGTTCATGCTAGTCTCAGACCGGGTACTAGGTCAAGTCCTTCCCATAAAGGACATGTGGACGTATGGTAAGACTTGGCCAAACGGTACTTAAGCTCGGTCCTTATGTGTTCCGAGAGGGACTCCACACCACTCCCGTAAACGGGCAGCGAGAACCACGCTGGGCATTACCTTGCACTTAACAAGCTTCCTGCTTTCGCCCTTCATTTCCGACCCGGATCAAAAATCTTCTCCATTTTTGTTTTGGTTTCACAAAACCACTTTGCAGTAAGATATCACAACCCATGGATATACTACCTTCATACACCTCTGGACACGATGGTCCATTTTCAAATTGTCACCACATGAAATATGGGTTATCTCATTCCCTTTTTGAAAACCTACTTTTTCTACTGCGGGGCTAAGCATACATATATACTTTACCCTAGGTTTCCGATAACCTTTCCAGAATACGTAGTTCTTAGGGTGACAAGGAGTTTTAGGGTCGGATTAGGGTTTTCTAAGCATTGGTTATAACTTCACTTCATAAAATAACAATTGTAAAACATAGCATGCATGTTTCGTAAACAAAATAGCATTTCGTAAACCTGGGTTTCAACATGATCAAGGGTAGAGAGCTTGCCTGGTAACGTTGGTCTTTGTCCGCAACTCGGTCTTGATACGGCACCGCGCTGGCTTCCTTTGACGAGGTATCGCAATGTCGTAACTACACGTCGGAAAGGTAGCGAATAAACCACGGTGCGAGGAAAAATCCAATAAGACCCGAATACAATAGGAAAGAGATACAACTCACACCAAACTAGACCAGTGAAATCTCATCCTCCCGGTTCACTAAGGTAGCTACGGATGTAGAGGCTTTAGAAATTGAGGGAGAGATATATATGTTAGGTTGCTATGGAAAAATTTGCCAACTTCAGGGTTTAGTGTTGGGTTTTCTTCATGTTAAGATGAACAAAACCGGGGTGTATGCCCAAGATGGTGAAGCCCTGATTGCAGGTATTGCCGAGCACAACAATTACAAAACCCTAAGCGTATTAGGGTTTTTCCTACCTGCTATTGAGTTTAGATGCAATGGAAAGATTTGAATCTACATATTTTCTGGAACGAAAATGATGTATGAGATTTTGGGTGCCGCTAGGTAAAAGGAATTATCACCTTCGGAGTTGCATTACAGGAAATAGGTCATACACTCCCTATGTTGGAATATGTTTAGCTTAAATTTTAAAAGTACTTCAAAATTTTGATTTTGGTTTGGTTGGGTAGAGATTTTTATTTTATTTTATTTTATTTAAATCACATATGTTTTCAACTTATGGATTGTTAGGGTTAACTCTAAATCTGACGTTTCCCATGTTACACAGAACCCAAAACGTAGCATACGGTTTAGATGATAGGACGAGAATAATCGTTTTTCTTGGAGCCAATTTACAGAGGATATGCATATGGCATGCATGCGTAGATTTTGCTAATAATCAAAGTTCGGGTGACCTGGAAAGCTTGACCTTTTGCACTTGGGTGAAGGAAGGAAAAGAAAAACAATAGGAGCTAGGAGAAAGAGGGAAGTCCTGGGTTGCTCGGGTGACTCATGAACTACCTCTGGGATTCGCCGGCGGCATAGGGAAGAGAGGGTTCGGAAAGGAGGAGCTTGGGGCGGCGGCTGTGGTGGCGCTAGTGGCTTGCCGCGGCAGAAGCAAAATTTGTTGAGGCAGCGGCCATGAGCTGCCGCGACAGGAGTTTGGCGGCAGCGGCAATGGCTTTGAGTTGCCGCGGCAGCTTGCTGTTGAGTGCGGCGGTAGAGAGAAAACCAGCGGAGGAGTGCGGCAACAAGGGTGGTAGGACAAGGTGGCAGCGGCGGCAGCCGTGAGCTACCGCGGCAGTAGCAAGGTGGCATGCGGCGATGTCTTGCTGCGGTAGGAGCTAGGCAGCGGCGGCAAGGTCTTGCCGCGGCAGGGGCTAGGCGGCAGCGGCAATTGCTTTGCCGCGGCAGGAGAAAGGTGGCAGCGGTAATGGCTTGCTGCGGCAGGAGTGGCTTGCCGTGGCAGCGGCAAAGCGGCAACGGCAGTAGTTTGCCACGGCAGGAGCGGAGGGGAGTGGAGCTCGAGCTCGGGCTCAGCCTTGCGGGTCAGGGAGCAGCTTGGGTAGCTCGCTTTTAGGAGGAGTGAGCTGAGTACAGGAGCTTGGCAGGGAGCAATGGGGAAGAGATAGAAAGCTTGGGAGTGCTGGTGGAGAGGAGAGCTCGGTTTTGGCTAGCTCAGGGGAGTGAGCCTGGAAGCAGCTGCTGTTGTGTGCACATGGAAGATGGGAAGGGAGTTGCGAAGCTTGGGCAGCTCGGGAGGAGGTAAATGGAGGAGAGGGGGCAGTTGCTTGGACTTGCTCGGGTCAGTAGGAAGAAGAAGAGCTGGGTGTGGCTTTAGGAGGAGCTGTAAATGGCTAGAGTTGTTAGGTAGCTTGCTGAATGGAGAGGAGGTGGCGTGGGGAGAAGGGTTGGGGCAGGGGCTGAGCTCAGGAGAGAGAGCAGAAACTCTGGAGAAGGTCCTGGGTAGCTCGGCTTGGGGGAGTAGAGAGCAGTAGGGGGGTAGCATTAAAGGCACAAGGTGGTTCGGATTGGGGGAGTAGAGAGCAGTAGGGGGTAGCTAGCAGGTACTGGTGGTGGGGCTGATCGGCCACAGTTGGCGCAGTGCTCGGCAGGGGAGGGAGTAGAGCTAGCGGCTGTGCCCAGGAAGAAAAGAGAAAAGGAAAGGCAGGTGAGGTAGGAGAGAGGGTAAGGGGAAACTTCCACGTGGGACCAGGGCGTGTGCGGGAGCTCAAGGCCAGAAAGAAAGGGGAGGGCTGCTCGGGAAAAGAAATGGAGCGGAGGAAAGGTGAGGCAAGAGGAGAGAAAAGAGAGAAGTAATTGGGAAAGTAGGAGTTAGAAGCAACGTGGTGGCAGCTCGGTTGCTTTGGTGAAGAGGCAAAGCTTGTACGGCAGTGGAATGGGCTTGGGAAGAAGGCATGGGTAGCTTAAGAGTGGGGAGGAAGAAAAGAATGGGGCAGGTAAAGTAGGAGCAGCTTACTTGTTTGCTCGGGAAGAAAGGAGTCAGAGCTAGGAAGCTCTATCAGTTCGGGTTGGTGGAGATGAAGCTGTGCTGGTGTAGGTATTGATGGCAAGACACATGCGTGACAAACACAGCAGCTGGTTAGACTGGAGTTTACTTCACTTGGCTTGGTTTGATTGGAAATGAATTAGGGCCCCTTTGCATGCACTTATACATGCTGTATTTGTTTATATGCAATTCGATGCATTTTCTAGCGGGTTTGAGAAATACTCATGTGGAAAAACATGGTTGGGTATGGATTTTCACTCTGCATATATATTCGCACATAACCCTGATGAGGTGAGAGACGGTCATATGTTAAGATGCGGTAGGCGGTATACTAGAGGTATATTTAGGAGAGAGAAAAGGTGGTAGGATGGCTGCGAGAATGTATACGAGATTGCAATGAGGGGAGAATATTCATAGGAGGTTATGGTGGGTCAGACTTCGAGAAGTGCCACGGGCATATGCTCATATACGCTTTAGGGTGGTAGATGGAGAGCAGGACTTCCGTCTCTAAGGCTGCGAGAGGACGAGAGGAATTTGTTCGTTAGCTGGAGAACGAGAGGTAGCATTTTAAGCACCCGAGGGCGAGAGAAGGTGGCATAGGTCTCGGGAAGATTATGTACCCATATACATGTGCATGAGTTGACATAACACTCGTGTCTGAGGGATGGATGACCACGGCGAACGGTAAATAGGGTTTTGATTATAGAAAAGGATAAATGGATAATTGATTAGTTGGTAGAAATATAACGGGACGAATATTTATCTCCCGGCATGGTAACTTGGTAGAGGTGAGAAGGCATTCGTATGACATGTGGTAAGGAGAGAGGGATAACCTTGGTGATTAGGGTTTTATCGGGAAGATGAAACCAGGGTTTGGAGTGTATGTGTCCACATACACTTGAATATTTTAGCATATATAGAGTTCGTATGTGGATGGAATAGACATGCGAAGTTACGGTGAGTTGGGGTTTGATTATTGCCACTGATATACACATATATATGCACAGAGCAGAAGGGAAAGGGGAGTGCCGGGCATTAGGGTTTTGGCACAATATGTCTGAAAGACAAGGAGGCTCGAGGGAAGGAATTGGAGTGCAGGACTTCACCTCAATGGTTCCATGTGGAAGGAGAACCAAGTGCTCGATCAATTTGGAGCAGAAAGATCAGGGTTTTCCCCCCGGGAGGATAGAAGCTAGGAGTTCCAACGGAAGGGAGTCGAGAGAAGATGAGAACAAAAGGGTTCACCCTGCGCTGATGGTGAGGATATCAAGATTGACAGGGAAAGGGTTAGGGATGTGCATCACTTTCATGATTTTGAAATCAAAGTTTTAATTAGGTTCACTAATTATCTGATTATTAGCAGAAATTTTTTTATTGGCCCTAATTTTTGAGTTTTGGAAAATCAGGGTGTTACATCTTCTCCTCCACATCACCACCACCAAATCCACCAAATCAGCACAAATTAGCCACAAATTTTTTGGGGAATCCATCCCCAGAGGTAATTTCCCCAATTTCCCTCACTTTTCTTCAATTAGATTTCAGTTTTTGGTTGGATTTGTGAATTAATTATGGACCCTAATTTTTGGTTTTTGGGTTAAATAGTTTCGTTGTTGCACTTAGATTAAAATATGTTACATATAAGATGTTTGTATGCATAATTCGATTTGTATATGTGCTTAGAATCATTTAAATCGGTAGAAATCCACTTAATCGGAAAATTGGAACTAGGTATATTTCGGGTTTGTTCATAATGTTCTTGATTTCTTTCAGTAGATTGCTTTGTTACTTAATGCACTATGTAAATCCAAGGGTTCAATGTAGGCTATGGTAGATAAAATATATGCAATGTGTAAATCTCGCAAACCCTTATTAAAAATGTTCCACGTAGGCAATGATAGATAAAATATCTCAAAAACTTCAGCATGGTAATGAAATGGCATATATAAATTAGTTTTGCCTAATTCTTTTGAAATGAAATGGTATACCATATGAAATACCATGTAGGGAAGGGAAGAGAGAGAGGTGGCTGCACAAGAGGATGGGAGTGTGGGGAATGGACAACTACCAGCTCGTGGCCAGGTAAGTGAAACAAAATTGATGCTGCGTCTGATGATGCCGACCCTATCAGACCGGCGCCAAGTCAGCTCGAGCCCGTGGCAGGGAAGGGAGAAGGCACTGTGTCGACTACCTCGCCTCATACATAGTGACGCTGAGATATCTACCGTCAATGTCGTCGGGGTCGACACCAGCCGGGAGAGGGGAGAGGGGGGATAGAAGACTGGTTAATTATAGAACAGCCAATGGTCGCATTAGTTGAAAAGAGATAATTTTAGTCAATTTTTACAATAGTAAGAGGCCAAGATGTTAAGTATGGTAGTCTGATCCACGATTGCGCTCGGTCACCGGTGTATCACGTCAGTTTTTGGTGCGAACTCACATGCAAATCTCCCATCGGGTACTACATGATAATGCCTTTGAAACTTCAATCTCGTGCCCTCAACCACGGCAGACGAATTTTCCCATTTTTCCTAGGAACTATTGCGAGTAGTAGCTAAAACGTATGGTTGAATTATTGCCATCCAAGATCATAGTCTTATAGATGTGAAATGTCATAGCATGTTCTATTGATGTGGCATCCAATACTAAAGGCTGTTTCTCTGTAGTCGATCAGCTTCGTATAGCAGTGTAATGTAGAATAACAAATGCAAATCTAGTGTTGCAATATATGAAACTACACAAGATGACAAGATTATCTTAAATCTACATGTTTCATAACTCAATCCTGGAGAGAAAAAAAAACAAATCCACCTACACACATAATTAAATACCAAACACCTCCAATGTTTATTTCTCCTAGCAACCCTTAGATGCCACTAAACACGTGATCAATCCACAAATTAAACAAGTCCGCAGCTCTCAGTTTGAATGAACAGTTCACCACTAGCCAATCACTTAGAGCAACATCACCTTGTCCTAAAGATAATCAAGGTGCAGAAAAAACCAGAGATGAAAATAACTAAAGAGAGCAACAGAGAGGGCTTTTCCGACAAGGGTTGTGCAGAAAGCGAAACGTGAGAAAAGCGCTTTGTTTTTTTTTATTTTTATATCGCCTCGCTCAGCTAGCTCCTCCTCCTGCCTGCGCGGCTGCTGCCACACGAGCAGGCGGGCTTGCAGCAATAATGCGCGCACAGTCGCGGCGGTAATGGCCGCGTGGTGGTGCTACTGCTAGCTAGCTAGCAGCTGCAGCAGTGGCACTGCCGCACTGCACTGGTGACGCTCCGAGCCCACCCTTCCTTGCTCCCCTCCCTCCTGTTCCTCTTCCCCAAGCCTCCGAATCTCGCAAAGCGGCGCCCCTCATTGGCAGGCGACGGTGGGCGACCCCGGCTCTGTTCTTGGCCCCGTTTCGGCCGGCGTCAGGTGGCCGCCGTGATCTGGTAACGCGCTCTTGGCCCTTTGTGTGAGATTTTTCAATTTGCGTGCTTCGTGCTCCTTCGTGCTGATGAAAAAGCTTGCGTCTTTAGGCTTGTGGAGCTGCGGTGAGGTGACGCGGCGGCGCGATGAGGTGGCTCAAGTCGTTGGTTGGGCTGAGGAAGGTGGAGAGGCTGCAGGGTCGCAAGGAGGATGGAGACGTTGGACGAATAATACGGGTTCTGACTGTGATTCTGCATTTTTTTTGTTGTTGTTGTCATTTCTGCGTTTGGTTCCTTAAATTGGTAGATTGTGTCCATTGATTTTTCTTGTGGTAGAACTGATATCATGTCATGAGAATTCATCCTTGACTAAATAAAGGTGGCAGTTTGTACTTCTTTATGCATTGCTTTGTATAAGTTTTTAGTTTTGATAGTCAAATCCAATTACTGTTGCTATATAGGGCACAAGAACTACGAACTAACAAGATGGATGGGCAAAACATTCTGATGTTATTACCATCCCTGATGATAGATACATGGGGAGACCATGTTTTTGCTGCAAAGTTTTCCTTACTGCTGTAGTTATGAGCATTGCCTTGTTTGCTTATAACTTCCAAACTGGGGAAATTGCAGAAAAGGGATGTCATTGATCAGTTTCACTTCCAGGATCTGCACTCCCAGGATCACGGTAGCCTTGCCCTTGTCACGACAGAAGAGTTTCCTGATGGGAATGGTCCATCGGAAGGTGATTGCGATGCACCTTCATGCTCAGAACCCGCTTTCAGTTCACTTAGCGTTCCACTGCCTCAAACAGAAGAGGAACTCAAAGAGATCTGGGCTGCTACAATTATTCAGACTGCATTTAGAGCCTTCCTGGTATTCATGTTCTCTCTGTCGATTTAGTCATTGATCCAGTTCTTACCGTACAACTGCTAACTGTCAGTCTCCAAGCAAACATGCATGTGTAGTGTTATATTTAAAATAGGACTTTGCAGTTACTATGATGTACTTCACTTATCTTACCTCATAATTTTCGTATGGTATTGGATTCCAACTACGACAACACACAGAGTGATTATTGTTACGTGATGATTATGCATTTATCTCAGTACTGTAGTTTGAGGTTTCAATAGAAGTAAGAACGGCTACATCTAGATCATCCCGACACATGGTTGTCAAGTTTGCGTATTTGGTCTCATGCTTATGGTTAGTACCAAAGCAGTTTGTCTTGCTTGATGTAAACGTAAAACACTTCATAATTCTTGGAAATGGTATATGTATAGTTCTATGTCCATCCACATCGGTACTGTGCAACAATGTTGATAAACTGTATGTTTTTTTTTGAACTTTTGATAAATTGTATATTCATAGGCTGGTCGTTGAAGTATTAGTCCAAAACATATATCCTACCGACTACCGTGAAAATGGGAGAAACAAAGTTTATATTGGACACAAAGAAATGCTGGAACAGAATTGAGGAATCTGCCCATGATTGCTCTAAATATTTAATTCCTTATACGGTACTACAGTAAGTTTAACTTCAATCCTCTTTAGGCTAGGCGAGCCCGTCGAGCTTTAAAAGGACTGGTTAGGCTTCAAGCCCTTGTAAGGGGTCATATAGTGAGAAAGCAAGCTGCTATAACACTCCGGTGTATGCAAGCTATGGTCAGGGTACAAGCACGTGTTAGAGCAAGGCGAGTTCGCATGGACTTGGAAAATCAGACAGATCAACAAAATAATCTAGAAGAGCAAATGGATGAGGCACATGTTCAAGAAATTGAGGTAAGTTGCACAACAAGCCATAGTAGTGGTTATAACCTATTAGACATCCTGTTATATGACAAATTTATAGGCCGATTGCCTTATTTGTTGACACCACTTCGTAAGTTTCCAGTTGGAATTACATGTTATCTATTCATAAGGAAATAAATGGTATGACAATGTAGTGATTTTGCTTGAGTTGTTAATTTCCATCACCGCCTTACTTAAAATGCAGGATGGCTGGTGTGATAGTATAGGGTCTGTGGAAGATATCCAAGCAAAATTGTTAAAGAGGCAGGAAGCAGCAGCCAAGCGTGAGCGAGCCATGGCCTATGCTCTTTCTCACCAGGTAATTTTATTAAACGTTTTACACGGGGACACTAGTCAGCTATTATTCTAGTAACGCTATGATGCTTGAACCATGGATTAGAGTGAATATTGTAGTGCACCAAACATCTTGCTCTGAACCAAGCCAGCTTCTGGATATCTTAAAGGTAATCTGGGGAGCCTAGTAGCCTGCTTTCCTTGTATAATTAGTTGCACTGTAGTCTTCAGTGTCTACAGCAAGGATGTTTGCTGTTGCTGGATTACAACTGTTGCTTTCATGGATAAACAATCGAATTTATCCTTCTCCAAGCTAGCCTGGTAATTTAGCTGCTCATGTTTTCCTCGCATTTCAGCTCCTATTGATTAGCTCTTATCTGTGATTGTACTGTGTAGCTAATCTGAAACAACTACTGAAAAAGAAATAGAAGATCCGTGCTTCAGTGTTCCACCTGGAGGGTACATCCAATCATGATAAATAAAATTATCCGTCACTTCAAGATGACTGATCTTCAGCATGTTTGGCATGCTTTCATACATTTGTGCAGGCTTACTTCGATTGGTGATTAAACATTGTAAGAACCGGAGGGATGCCTTTTAAAACCCTGACACCTGAACTTACCTTTTTCTCCTTTTCCAGTGGCAGGCAGGTTCAAGGCAACCTGCAGCCATTACAGCATCTGAACTAGACAAGAACAGCCGGGGCTTGAATTGGCTGGAGAGATGGATGGCCGTTCGTACTTGGGAGAGTCGATTCCTGGGCACTTATGCAGCACATGGAATCGCCATTGATAGTGGAGCGCGACATGCTGATGGAAACACAGCCAAGGCTCCATACAGGAAACCTGTTAAAAAGCATACTTCAACTCTTCATTCAAACGCGTTGAACCAGAAGGCCTGCTCGTCAAACTCAGAGGGTGGCGGTTCCTCATCAAATCGGTCTCGTGGTTTGGCGTCAGCTAAATCGAAACTGAAATTACCATCCAAAGAAGGTTCTGATGACGTTTCGTCTCGTCCCTCGGGACTTCGATCTCGGTCCAGCAGTAATCCTAAGGAGAGGACTGGGCATTTAGACTTTCGGGTCAACAAGAGATTCTCCTTGCCTGTCACTGGTAAGTCCAAGCCTTGCATCAGCTGCATCTAGTGTTGTAAGGATTTTTACGTCGTTCTTCGATAATCATCCCTGTCTAGCATGAGCTTCATTGCCCAGACATGAGATTCTTGCGGTGTCACCTGCGCGGCCGCTTAAAGGTTTCAGATTTATTCACTTGCTATTGACAATGAACAGGTGTAGAAGCTGGCAAACGCCTGACAAGCAAAGCCGCGGTTAACCGATCCCTGAAGGCTACCAAAGGCTGCCACAACGCTGGCGGCAAACCATCATCGTGACAGCTCCATTGATCAGTTGCCCAAGAGTGTTCAGCTGCAGAGTTAACAACCCATCAGAACCCGGTTTCTCGTCAAGGTTCGCAGCTAAGCTGTCACTCATGGCAGCGTCGCTGCACTGGATGGTAGATTGTTCTATGGCATTTTCTTGGGAAAGACATATTGTTGTTATTTTTGAACGGTGGCTGCCATTCCAGTACGTTCTTTATCTGCAAACAGAGCAGTGTTATATTCTCTGCTTACTGTGACGTCGCATCTATGAGAGCGATTTTCATGTGAACTATGAACAGCCAAACGAGATAAAGAAACTTCTACGATCCAGTCAACGATAAATTGGGCCGTGCGTGCTATTCCATGGGCCTGGAATGCGCTTGGCCCACTGGGCTATAGATCTCAGGGAACCCGTCGCATGCGGCCCACAGGGAGAAACGGGCCTAAGCCCTGAGCCCAACAAGAAAGCCAGCTCTTTTTAGCCTTTATTCCTCGCCCCCACGACGCGTTTCCTTCGTGAACTGTAACGAAACCGCCGACCGAGAAAGAGAGCCCTCTCGCCAACGACTTCGTCGCGCCCGAGGCCAAGGCACCCGAAAATTCGCGCTATGGCGGCGACGACGTCGAGGCTGGCGGCCGCGGCCGTGGTCCTCCTCCTCGCGGCGGCGGCTTCCGCGTCCGGCGACCGCAACGGCGTGTACGAGCCGTGCGCGGACGCGACGGTGCAGCGCGGCGACGGGTTCACCTTCGGGGTGGCCTTCGCGGCGCACGACGCCTTCTCCTCCGGCGGGGTGCAGCTCTCCCCCTGCGACAGCCGCCTCGCCATGGTGTCCCGCCGCGCGCCTCTCGCGCTCTTCCGCCCCATGGTCGACGAGATTTCGCTCCTCACCGTCAACACCTCTGGCGACCTCGACCTGGTAAGGCCCTCGCCGAGTTGCTCCTGAAACCATCCAGATTTTGCGTTTAACTGCAACTTTATGTGAGATGGTGTATGGGACATGATCGATAGGATGAACCCTAATTGATTGCCCAATTGCACCTCAGGACAGTAGTTTGGCACAACGGAATTGTCTTCTAGTTTCTTTTTATAATAATAAAAAAAATCAATGATTATTGCTTTGAAAGAAAGAATTTGGTTTACAAATTCATCGCGCAATAGTCTGTAGTGGAACAAAACACTGACTTTGTCAATTAGTGAATGAGAGATGAAGAAATTGTTAGAAACAATGGTGATCACGTCCTGCTTGGGGAGGTTTAAGCCAAAAACGGGGGAGCTGGAAGTGTCCCACAAACACGTAGAGACAACTGACAGCAGCATGTTCGGACTCATTCGAGGAGCTCACATAGGGTAGATCGATAGATGGCACTGTGAACATGCCTCTGTCCTCTGTGGTCCAAGTGCTGGGATATTAGATTTGATGGTGCAACTTCTTCTGAAGTTGTATTGAAAGAACTGTTCCCTCAAGGTTGGAATTTATTCTTCTAATTGATTGGGCATAGCGATAGTTTGGAGGCAGTCAATTATTAACATACGATGAAATGGCTTAGCAGAATGTTTACAATTTTAGATAGTGTCCTATCATCATGATGACGGCCTCCTTTCTTTGTCTTAAACCTGATTCATTGATTGACATTTTGTTACAGTACAGGTATGGAAGTGTTTCTTCAATGATTGGTCATAGCATTTCTTTAGCAAATATAAGCGACAATGATGCATAAGAACGATTATAGGAAAGTACAGAAAAACTCAGTGCACTTTATCAATTACTCAGAAAACCTTTAATAGGTGGCAATCTGATGGATCTATTATACGTGATTATCTCCAGAAGAATTGCAAAATAGCTTGCATTGTTCTAATCATGGTACATCTGATACTTTCTTGTAGATAGGTGCTGCCCTTGTTTTTTGTTCTGAGCTCAAAGATAACAGAATCATTAGTCATAATGGGCAATTCTTTCACTCTGTTCCAGGCAACTGCTGGTGGATACATGGTAGCTTTTGCCGGGAGAAAATATGCAGCAAGGTCACTTCCAGTTTTCGTTACCAACAGCTCATACACAGTGACCGCCTTCACCCTGGTACACGCATAAACCATAACCTGGATACTGTGTGCTGTGCTCACAAGTTCACCACCCATCATTTGCTCAAACCGAATTCTCTGTTTCAGGTCTTCGAGTTCCAGAAAGGCACGCTCCAGAACCTATTCTGGAAAGCCGATGGTTGCTCGTCGTGTTCCGGGCAATCTTCTTTCGCCTGCGTCGACCAGAGCTGTGCGATCAAGACGTCCAGCTGCAAAGGCAAGGGCGGGCAGGTGGACTGCAGCCCCGGGATACAGCTCGCCTTCTCGGGCACCGACAAGCACGAGGCCGTCCTCAACTCGTGGTACGAGGTGTCGAAGCTACAGCAGTATTCCCTCTTCGGGCTCTTCTCCAACCTCAAGGACTCGCTGACGAGCCAGTTCAGCCAGTTCTTCTAGCATGTTTTCCCCTGGCCATCTTCCTCTTCGTACAGCATGCAACCTCTATACAGTGCATGTTTTCCCCTGGCCATCTTCCTCTTCGTACAGCAGGCACACTTTATATAGTGCATGTTTCCTGTGTTCATGTTATCGTCATCTCGTATGTGTTTACTGCGTACTGTTTGTAACAAGCATATAAAAATCCTCTCATATCGATTAGCAGCTGCTATATACACTTGTTAATTGTTATGCATACGATTCGAGGCAATGTAAGTTATGTTTACACTTAGATGGTGTTCGGTTCAGAAACATGTAAGGCACCATGTTAATGCAGTGGAATTACAGTGTTATTACTGTAGAACATGTTTTTTAAGACCTCCCATCATTCATGGTTTCATCAATGTGAACATCACATACGGTCATCATTTCAGGCCCGTGTGTGATGTGGCACTACAAATTGGCCCGTATGCGATGTGAGGCACACTACACACGGTCGTTTCCTAGGAACTGTGTGCGATGTGCCTCCACATCACATACGGTTTTTTCCGGGCGACCGTGTGCGATGTCTCGTTTTCAAAAATTCGTAACTTTTTCATATAGAGTCAGATGGAGACAAAGTTTATATGAAAATTGTAGCTCTTGACGAGATCTACAACTTTGCAGTTTGACAAGTTTCTCATTTGGAGCCATCTAAATGTCCAAATATTAGTCAGAAGATTCAGGTTGAAAGGGTCAAAAGGAATAGATATCCTATCTAGTAAAAAGATTGTTGAGGTGAGATGGTTAGGTGCGCTTGCGTGAGAGCAAGAGGCCATGGGTTTGAGTCTCTAAAACTACACGCGCGCGTATTTCGTGTGACTTGTGACGTGCATGATTGTATAGGGCGAGTTTTAGGTGTCTAAAAATATTTTTTGGCTTTTTTCCCACCCTAAATAACCCGTATGTATGGAACACATTGCACACGGGACAAACTGAAAAACCGTGTGTGATGTGTATATCATCGCATACGGCTCTGAATCGTGTGCGATGTGCCCCTGACATCGGTGACCGACCGGTGCATACGGGTTAGATGTGACGAGCTTTTTTAACTATGTGTGATGATTTTTTCTATAGCGGTGTGTATTTGCTGGAGGATGGATGTTTACTGGCCTTGTCTGTTCCAGTGCGGGGAATGGTTTTTGATTTCACAGCGTTTGGTTCGCAACATCTGATCTGATTAAGTGATCCTTGAGTTTGTTTCAAACAGCAACACGTCACTCGCAGCAAAGACGACACAAGTCTGCATGCACGTAGGCTACTAGGCAACACACCGGCCGACCGGCAGCCGCAAAATGGAGGAGCGATGCGCGCGGCGATCAGCGGGAGCTGGCCACCGGCGACGTGAGGCAGACGAGCCGGGCGCCATGGCATGATGGGAAAGTCGGTAGGAGGAAGGCGCAGCGGCAAGGGAGCTAGCGAATGGCGTCCGCGGGCGGTGAACTGAAAGCAGCGGCTTTGCTTGATCGCGTATTTGCGCCGTGTGGCAGCTCGGGAATTCTGCTGTGCCGGGCCGGCACATCAATCAAAGTTAATTCAGACCAGGTCCAAGTCCGTTCACCTGTCACACAAGTTATCACAAGGATGGCTCCAAAGTCCAAAGTCCAATCAAATCCAAGCTCGATTAATATAATCACAAGAATGTATAATAACCAAGTCGATCAACTAACCATATAGTAATTACAATCGCAACAAACACAACAAAATCGACCAAAAAGAAAGAATCCGACCATGACGACAGTGCCAGGATCATCACAGGCAGGCTACTGCTGATTGTTGTTGTTGTTGTTGTTATTGTTGTTGTTGGTGTTCTTAATCACGATGGGAACGACGATGACAAGTATGATGACGAGCAGGATCACTATGGCGATGCAGTACCACTTGCGCGTGCTCTTCTGAGTCTTGCGCGCCACCTGCAGCTGCTCGCGGCCGCGGTCCACGAAGGAGCGCGCGCGGCCGACGTGGCCCTCGATGTCGTCGAGCTGCTCCCCCTGCGCCGCCACCAGCACCGCCATGTCGTTGAACACCTGGTGGAGCTCCAGCAGGCTACGCTCCAGGTCCGCCACGGCGCCGTGCCGCTCCTGGATCTCGGCCACCACGCCCAGCACCTCCCCGCGGCCCTGCTGCTCCGCGATGGCGCGCTGCAGGAACCGCTCGCCCTCGCCGGTCTCCGCCAGCGTGTCGAGCGTCGCCTCGTCGGGCTGGGACCCCGTCACGGTGAAGTAGCGCCGCGCCACGGTGTCACGGTACTCGGAGGTGATGCGCGCGCGGAGGGAGGAGAAGGACTCCATGGAGTCCCGCAGCTTCTTGCGGAGGCCGGCGACGACGGAGGTGCGGGTGCGGTCGGTGGAGGACCCGGGGCCGCACCCGGGGACGGAGCGGTTGGCGGCGTTGGCGCGGTCGAGGGACTCGAGGCGGAGCTTCACCACCTTGGCCTTCTTGATGGCGGCCGCGGCGTCGGCATCCATGCGCGCCCGTAGCGCGCGCACGGCGGAGGCGTCGTGGAGGGACTTGCCCCCCTCGTTGCCGTCGTGGAGCGAGCGCTGGATCCGCTCCAGGTCGCGGAGGTCGTCCTTGATGGACTCTACGTCCTCAAAGAACTTGTCCAGGCTCGCCCCCGCAGCGGCCCCAGGCGGCGCCGACATCTCCACGCCGCCGGACTCCACGTCCACGCCTCCATCGCCCGCGCGCTTCCACGAGCTCGAGAAGAGGTTGTTCATGGCGACTCCGGATCGATCGCACCTCGGTCTCCTTGCCTCGCTACAACCAAACAAAACCAAACCGGCTTCCTCTCTCTCGCTCTGGTGCTGCTCCTCGGTTTCTTGGATCGGGAGGAGGTGCTAGTTAAGCGAGCAAAGCAAGGAAGATGAGATCGGGACGCGGAGTTGAAGGGGTCTCTTGTCTTGGCGGCCTCTGTGTTTGGAAGGTGGGAGGAAGGTGACGGCCGCGGCACACGTAGTTACACGCGATGGCTGCGCCTCCAGATCACGCGGTGGCGTGCGTTGCCGGGGACATCGTCGTCGTCGGCCTGTCCATGTCCGGAGATCTCGAACCTGACCGCCCCGGTGCCACGCGGCCTGCGCACACTGGCAAGAGTTCTGTGCATGGGATTCCATTTTTGCATGCATCGCACCGTATTGGACAGGAGATTGCGGCAGGGAAAACCTATTTCTGAATCCAATTCACCCTGGATCAAATCAAAGGAGCAAGTAAAAATTGTATGGTTATTGCGAATTTCGTTTCCACTCATTTAAGTTGGGTGGCATGATAAGTGGTAGCCGTGTCACCGGGCCGTCTCATGAAGACGGATCGGCCTGTCATGCCGAAGGTCGTATTTGATCCGATCAATCAATAGCAGGAGCACGTGTCCAGCTCTACCGACACATTGTACTTAACAAAAAGAAGAGAAAATTCTCGCGACATACGGAAGTACTACGTCAAGTGCAGACGAGAAGGTCCTACCTTGGCGGGTAGGTAACGGTCATCGTTTTGGTCTCTCGTGCCAATGATCAACGAACCGTTAGCAACATGCCATAATATATTTTTTCCCCTGTCGTACGCAGCACGCACGACCTCCAGATGCTCCTTAACATGTTCCTCTTCCAATTCCTTCCTCTACCCAGGCTCTTGTATAGTTTGAGTCTTCGGTGTTTAGTGTGTTTTTGTTTTTCCCTTTTTTCTTTTGGCTTTCATTTTCGTTTTCGATTCCGGCTCCTGTATGATGTGTTACTCTTGCGTCTTCCTTCCTCGACGCTCTCTCTTACTAATACAAAATTGCAGGCACTTTCGTGCGTGCTCGAGGAAAAAAAAATATTATTTTCCCCTCACGTGAATAAATAAACGGTCCTCGCAAAATTGCAGTTCACGGCGTGGCACACGGCGCGGTGGGCAGGAACCGGCGACGCGATCAGTAAATCGTGTCTGATCATTTGCGTCGTAGCTCTGTGCTGTGTATCCGGTTCGGTTGGATCGGAGTGGCGCGCGCGCGCGCTCTCTCGGTGCTGCGACATCGGGGTTGGGAGAGCACGATTGAAGGGGACGCAGATTGCTGTGTTCCAGAAGAAATACTAGTTGTACTAAGAGTTACCGAGTTCATGGTTCCAAACTTCAAGGCTCCATCTTCCATGTGATTTGGATTCACGAGGCTTGGGGTATGAGCATGGGGCTTTAAGTCCCAGCCACGCAAAGCGAGAGCATACCCGCTGCCTCCAGATTCCAGATGCGAGCACCGCCATTTTCCTCCGCTTAGACAGATCGCGGTAATGATCTGCGGCGCATCTTCCTTGGGAGCAAGAAGGGAGGATCCTCGTTTGGTCTCTGCCGTTGCAGCAGCCGAACGCGACGGGAGGGACTAGCTGCCTGCGCGTCAACCATTGATTATGCTAGTAGAATTATTTTGTTGGCTGCGAGCTTCTTAAAATGCAGAGCTGGCCCTTCCAGACGCAATGCCGTCGATTCAAGAGAAAGAAACCAGAGACAACATGTTGTCAAAAGGTACAGTTACGACTTACGAATCCTGCTCAGTGGAACCATATTAGCTGAACCACTACTGGAAGTTAGTACGACTTGAGGTACGACCATGTATGCACCAAATACGCCAAAAGGTGTTGGATTTGGAGATCGAATGATCGATAGACGTTTTAGATGGACTAAGCAAAACGGGTCCAGTTCACCTATTACTAAAAAGGAACTGCACAAGTCTGGTAGAGCAAGAAATGGAGCTCAGTTCAATATATGATATATGACGATTTTATCCGAGCTATAGTGTCCTGACAAATAAGTAAAGCATGGAGTTTTTGTTCCCTCGTTTTTCAGTGTCAGCACAAGTCATCTCGCTACTTACAAAATTTAAGAAAGACAATGGATCAAATGTTACGGTACGAGAACTCACAGCAGATACTCCAATTATCTCACGTCATCCAATAACAAAATTGTGATTATCTATACCAACATAATAGATACGAGTTTGTGGAATCCAAACGACTTGAAACATCCATAAGTATAATGTGATGATACATAATTTAGTTAAACCCTATAATTCAGTTTTAGTTACACATTAACCCTCATAATCAACTTATTTTAATTGTGGTTTACATCTCTTAATCAATTTTTTAATTGCTCTTTACATCTTGTCTCACCGTTTCAAATCATTCCTTCGGTATTTCACTCTTTAACTACCGCACATTGCTCCCCGTATTTGTTCTTCTAAATTCTGGATAGATTACAAGTGTTAAATAAACACAAATCAAATAGCACAAGGTATACTTAAAAAGAGGTTTTCTAAATTTTGATGAAGTTATACTATACTCAATATGTTTAATAGACTTCTTATGCATCCAATTTATTCTATTTAATCTATATTAGTCAAGATGTGTCTTGGACATACAGATTGCTAGTACAAAGAGTGTTACTGTCCAAGTATTAGCCCTGGCCAAAAAAAAAGGGTAATATCCACAGCACACAAGATTACTCGGGCAGATAGGAACTCAATCAACTAATACAGAAGAAAAGAAACGAAACGAAAAGAAAAATCATGATCTGAGATGGCATCAAATCAGCCGAGCAAAAACTGTCCTCCATAAAACAACAATCTCAATAAAGTTACCCAATTTCCTCACAAAAATGGGACACTATCTAATTGAGCTATCACCAGATACTGAGTCTGAGAGTTAAGTCTCCTGGTGTGGTAATATTAAAAAGTATGTACAAGCGTAGTAATAGAACCTACAGGCTAACAGCAACAATTCGACAGACAAAGCTTCTGTTGTCTGTATCCTTCAACGCACCAAAATTCCACCAAGAATGGTATACATCTAGTCACCAGAATTATCCTCGAATGGGACTTGTATAAATGTATCAGTATTGAAGCTGAACATAATAGGAAAATCCATGTATATACTCAATCTGGGAACTTACAGGGTACATATTCATTCTTCACTCAGCCACCATTAGATTGGGTTGGTGGCATCGTACATCTTTCTCGACTCAGCAGCACAAGACAAGATTCTGCACTGTACTACATGAAAGTTTTCTGTGCTGAACTTCATAAGAAGGTTGTTTTTGCCAATCTTGTAATTCATTGGGCACCTTGAAGAACAGTAACATAGAAAGGATAACCTTGGCCACCACCTGATTTTCCATTTTCATCCACTTGGCCTCCCTCAGATGAATGTACTTTCCACTGCAGCTCATAATTTGAAAAGTTGTACGTTCCAGGTGTAAATATGCACACTTTCAGAGGAATTTTACTACAACTGTCAGGTTTGAGATCAACTTGCACAGAACTCAATGAACACCAAACAAACGGTGAAATGCATTCTGATGATTGTTTCTGAGAATGTGTCCCCTTGGTGCTAGAGATGGCCTTTATGTCATTTTCCAGTGATATATCGTACCATCCACCCAGACTGCTAGAAGATTCATGCGAATTGACAGTTTGGTTTTTCTCTGGCATAACATCGAAAGTAACCACTCTTACCGAAATGTTATGTTCTGCAGAATTGTGAATCACCAATTGGATGCTAGCCTCACAGTAAGACTTCGAGAAATCATGAATAATTGTTCGAGGTCCTTCCATAAGCCACCACACAGGATTCTGGCTGAGAGCACTGCAAAAACAGCAGATCAGATCAGCTTATGTTCAGGACCATCAAAAGCCTAACAAAAATGTATGCCTGTCAAAGGTTCTAGCACTTGCCTGCAATGACATGTATGATGAGAAAGTACTTGAAGGTCTGGTTCTGACTTTGAAGAATTAACATCTACTGCTTTTGAGATCAGAATAAAATCAAGAAGGCAACTTGGCCCCTGAAGAATGATTAAGTCGATACATAGGTCAGTATTTGCTTAATCAATGGTAAAATTCATGAAACTATGTGCACAAATCCAGCCACTGGCCAGTTTTCCAGCCAAGTTCCTGTTGTGTTGAGCTTGAACCTAAGGGTAAGAACTCTACCCAGCTGGATAACAGTGGGAATCAGCAGTATGGCCAAGCGGGTCCAGAATGGTCTTAACCTCAGGCAGCACTCACCTTAGTTAACTTCCCTTGCTGGTATCTTTCTTGATAGTGGAAATCAGCGATAGGAGACCGAGAAACATCAAACACATCAGTGCTGCCACCAGGAGATAAAACCATATCACTTCCACAGGAACTGTTTTCAGCCTCTTTACATGAATTTGCCCCTAAATCCTGAAAGAAGCATGCATGGGAAAAGCATATCACTACTTTTAAACTTACAAGACACAACGGACAAGGAAATAAAATAAAGAAATGGAATACATGGTGTGCAACAAGCGTCTTGTATTGATAGCTTATTTAAATAATGTGCCTTCAACCTTTATCTTGAAGAAGCATGACACAGCCTGGTTTGCTGGTATTGTTTCAACAAAGCTGATGGAGTCGCACGACGGCAATGTTGAAACCGTCCATTTAGTGCTGACGCATGACAACTGATGAAGTACGAATGACTCTGATGGAGTCCTGTTCATGACGTCCATGCGCACAATATACTCTTGCAATCTTGATGAGCACATACTTACAGCAAAGGATACATCAAGTGATGGCAAAACCTGTAAATAAGGATTGCTTACAGATAAAGAACCATATCTATTTTGATAGTGCTGGCTGCCAACATACAGCTGCTGGTTAAGAAAAAAATGACATTAAGCAACACAATAATAGCGTACAACAAATTAACCACAGTCCCTCCCTCCCTCCTAACTCTCTGTTGATCCAAAGATTATGGATGCAATCACTGGTCTTCTATGGGGATTGAAATTATACACAACTTAGTCTTGGGAGTGCTGTAGTTTGAGATAAACAAAAATAGCAGCAAATAAAGAAAACTATATCTCAACTAAACACAATTTGCACACATCATATTAGCTGCCTATAATTTGGTCCCAAAACACGGCAAGGAGATCGAAAACTGAAATCCGAGTCTTGAAAAATCTTACAAAAGCGATCTCAATCATCTGAGCCCACCGACCAGTGGCATTTAGTGAATAACTCAAGACTCCTAGAGTACTTGGCGGTCAGCCATAACTGGCTTCGCAAGCCACAACTTACATTTGGTAAACCAGCTGGCGCAACGAAGTTCTAGGAATTTCTCAGATGAGTAATTCCAAGTTATGTAAGACATTCCATGATAGAAGTAACTGCATTCTTGATTAGAAAAAGATCGATAAAGAATATTTCAGTATGAGTGAGCTTCAATCAGTTAATTTCCAGCCAATATGCTAGGTGCCATTAATCTCACCAATATATTCCATTAGGTCGATTAGTAATTGCAGGAAATTGATGCCAACCACCAACTCGCAACTGGTCCATGCCAGTTACGAAAACACTGCTTTAAAATTTAATATATTGTGCATGTGCAAACAATCCGAATAATAAAAATAACCTAAATCTACCAATTGGGCATGAAACATTACCTCAACATTGTAATGCATGCGCAATGTGCGATATGGAATGTCAGTGGTACTTTCCATTTCATAATATAGAGATAAATAAAGAGAGAACTTTCCAGGAGTAGCAGCATGAAACCAAATAGGCCAAGAGAATGTGGCTCCACCTTGAATTTTAATATCCTGGCAAGAAAGGAAGGTAAATATTGTAAAGAAATGGAATTTTGGAGGATTAGTATAAAATATGACAGTGCTTTGAACAACCTCACCTGGGGAAATGCAAAGAGCAAGCCCTTGAAATTTTCCTTAGTACTTTTAGACGATACAGCATTGCTTTCTGATTGTTCATGCTTTCTTAAGCACTGTGGGAACTTGAGGTCAAGGTCTGATGAATCACCAGGAATTACAAACCTTGGATGGCTAATTTTCATTTTTACGTTCTGCATGACAGGTTTGGGAATGGTTAACACAGAACATGGTGTGAACAACATGCATATAGTTGAAATTACGCCCATTTCTGAAGATATGAGTAACTCATTAATCATTATGAATTATTGAAGAGGCAAAGAAGAGGAATATCAATGATAATAATTCAGACCTTCACAGCATGTTCTGAATGGTTTCCCAGATTCAGCGTGAGGAGCTCTAAATCGCCGGTAAATGCCTTTGTTGGCAAGCAATCAATATATCCCGTAAGTTTAGGTAAATCCTGGAGGCAAAGAAATAAAGTTACTCGCATATAACCGGAAACAAATATTTGAAAGGGAAGCCCAGACAAGTGAGAACCTTGATTACAATCAGGTTGTTGTTTAAAGAACGACGGCCCCCACTTTTTCCTTTCTTGGTTTTCTTTTGTGTGCCAACTTCAAAGTACTGATAGCCTACTAGTGAATCTGACAGCATCCACCTTATCCCAACTAACTTCAGAATACCAACAGCATTTGGAGTAACTTCAAGTTGTATCTGGTAGAGAAATTAGCCATTTAAAAAACTATTCACATAGTGTAATAACACCTAACGAAACGGCACTGCCAAATATAAATGAATAAAAAAGAAACCAATTCCAAAGGTAACAAAGAGCCACGAAAGTTGAAGAGGTACTTCTCCATCCAGAACTGAGTGACTCGTTTAATACACGTATATACCAAAATGTTATCAGTGAAACTATGAATAACTGAGGCAATAATCAGTTCACGTATTTGTCTCTTGTTATGATTTTTGTTGTAAAATAAGAGTTAAATAGTCAAGCAAGTGATAATAAATCCAAGGAAAGACGCATATCTGGTCCGAAGGAATATCAAGCAAAAACATAGAATATAGATGACACTGCATTAGGCTTCCTTTGCAGTCTTTCTACGACACCTTCGTTAAACTATTATTTAGATATAGTAACTACTTGAAGCATCTTTTGGATCCACAATAACATAATGTTACTGGACCTGTAAATATTCCAGTAACTAACTATATTCCACATCACACCACAGCACATCAGTGGCAAATTGACTGTTATAGCTCTTCTTATTTTTTATTTGACCTCCTATACAATATATCATGCATCAGTAAGAACAATTTAATGGAAATTCTTAAATAGAATTTGGTGTTCACATAGTTATTTTACTAAAGGAAACTGGATATTTATAGACAAGACATCCTAGTAAGATTTTCTAAGGCAAACGGAATTTTGAGTAGAGAGAAAGGCAAAGAGATGAAGGCATACTCTTTTAGTTTCACCTCCAGCTAATACAATGTCAAGCTTTGATACTGTGAAATTATTTTCATCACTTCCAAATCTGTAGTGGTCAACCAGAAACAAAAATGATGGCCATGAGAATCTTGGGTAGAATCAAATACATATGCATAAATGAAACCTCAATAATTAGGAAAAAATATTACGTTGAAATAGAGGGCTTTGTGTCAGCCATATCTTCCTCAGCAGCTGTGGGCAATGCTCCTATCTCTGCATGGTAATGCAATCCATCAATGATCAAACAATTTCTCTTTATATGGAATTCTTAAGAAAAATATTCTACTCTCAGGAAGAAAACTCAAATACCAGCACTTGAAGAGTCCAAACAGGTAGAAAGCTGACATAGTAGAGAGATGCTGGAAACATTAACAGAAATTTGTAGAGGATTCTTAAGCTCAATGCTCAATTTCACTGCTTCTGCAACCAATTAAAACAAAAAATCAGAACACCATATGTATATACATACACAATGTATATATATATATATATATATATAGTGAAACATTACAAGATGCTTAAAATGGCTTGAGAGGGATGATATCAGATTGTAACATTCAACTTTCCCTCGACTCTCTATCTTTATGTGATGAATAAGCTCCTAATTTTTGTTGCAACATATACTCAAAAGTCACCAGAAGACCTATGTGCGAGGTTAATAAATATGAACCCTTGAGCGAAACAACAGAGTGTTCCAGGGAGCGCACTGGGATCTCGCTGCGGTCGCAGATGCAACCAAGGCTTAGGCTGAGCATTGGCGTCAAGCATATATCTATAGGTTGAGTGAACCCCCATGAGGTTTAGTGTAGTGCGTGCATGTTGCAAGGTTTCTTTCTGTGGCTTCCCTTCCTGTTGGTCAATTAGCTACACGTTGTACCTCTTGTATGTATTACTTGCTGCTCCCCTTAATGAAAAGATGTGCAAGACTCTTGCACATTCTAAAAAATGTGAACCAAGGGTTCTGGGTCCCCTTCTGACTTACCAACAGCAGCCAGTTTCCAGATTTTTCCCAGGAACTATTATTTGGATGTAAGAACGCAAACTCCTGGATCTACTGTTGGATGAGAGTATGCAATGGACAACTACAGGTGATAAGTGACTGCAGCACCAGACCTTGTCAACCTGGTGACATGCTAGCTAATGTGAAGTGGCGAGGAGATTTGCTTTCGGCTGTTGGATGAGAGTATGCAATGGGCAACTACAGGTGATAAGTGGCTGCAGCACCAGACCTTGTCGACCTGGTGACATGCTAGCTAATGTGAAGTGGCGAGGAGATTTGCTTTCGGCTGCTGGCATCGCCATCAGGGGGAACATTCAGCTGCTCCCTGCCCCAGTTTGGGCCCATGGCTACGCTGGTTGTACCACTGCTGGCCCCATATTGACAGAGAGATTGATGGATCAGATTTAGTGGGACATGGGAAGGCTGGGGCCCTTATTAATAATTTTCCAACAGATGAGGGGTTACTCAGAAAGTTACCATGTGACCCTCAAGTCTCTCAAATACGATCTGTCCATCACATGGAATGTTTTCACGATTATATCCTAATATGATGCACCAAATTTGTCCCCATGACTAATTATTTTCATATTCATAACTTGCCAACTTTTGGCCGTTTCTCAGCTGAAGGCATCTAGAGTCCAGGCGATTCCAGATGAAGTTCAGCTGTTCAGGCAACTAGCAATTATCCATGTGAACTCAAATTCAGTTTATTCTGTTAGGAGCAGTTGTGTAAATAAATACTGAGAAGTCATTACCTCCAACTACACAAACACAGGCCTTTTTATTTCTAAAAGGAGAAGATTTGGGCTGAGAATCTAGCCAGTTAGTTCTAACAACAGATGATGATGGGATCATTTCTTCCTCCAGCTCCTGCCAAATGCTTTCACTAACATTAACCTGTTATAGAAGGCAACTGACACAAGTTAGAAATGCCTTTATTTTCTATAACACAAGCACATAATGATTAAAAACCTGGTTAAAGTTCACAGCAAAAAAGCTCATACATAATTCTGTTTATTCCCCTTTTTTTGCAAATAGTACAAATAGCCATAAGACTTATGTTATTAGAATATAGGAGCAGAAAAACACCACAGATTCAATCTTTGATTACTCAAGATATGCAACAGAGGATAATTAGAAATATTCATGCTATAGTTGCGATGGCGTTACATCTGCATCTGATGCATAAGTGCGATGATCTTCATATATAACTCTGAGTGATGACATGTTGAAATCAGGAAGCTGAAGCTTGTATACGTCAAATTTCTCCCCCGTACTCTATATACAAAAACACATAAATTAGCAATGTAAAAATGTTTGGTATGACATATGCAAATTATAGCAGGGCTGGTCAATAACCTGAACAAAATGGAAAAAATCATTGAGGAACATGCTTTGTGTTGTCAGTGACTGATGGCTACAAGCAATGACCTCCAGCAAGTGCTTGATAGCTACATCAAATATCCCAAGGACTCCATACCACCTAATTCATAAACCAGTGTCAGCGATAGTTTACAGTCAAGGATACAATGAACAGAAGACAAAATAGAACACATAATTACCTTCCAACATTAAAATGGACATGATTGTTAATGTAACTCCAAGGATTTTGTTTGTAGACAAACAGAGCATTTCTGTATGCCCTAACAGCATGTTGTTTCTGCATTTTAAAGAAGAATGCTCATGATTCAGTCAACTTCTGTAGCATTACTAAAATATCACTGCAGTAAAACAAATTATCATGCACCTGGTCAGACAAGTAGTAACTGTTGCCAGCTAGGATTAGGTGAAATCCGTACTTCCGGAGCATACGTGGACTTGACAACAAATAGCAACAAGCAGCTTGTTCAAGCAGTACAGCAGAATGCAAAGAAGGTTCCTGAATAGTAGAAGTTTCCATCATTAATGTGCGTAACAAACTAAATTTTCCCTTAAAAAACAAAAAGACACCATTCTGCATGCTTAAGGCTAGGTATACCTCATTTGATATGCGGAAATACACACTTGACGCCTCCCTATACTGTCCTCTTGTTTTAAGCATTTCTGCCCACCAAAGGCCACATCTGGTAGCATTTCTCTGCCCAGAAGCTCCAATTTTCTGCAAATATGAATATTGAATTACAACATGAATGAAAAACAAGACCAAACAAGTGAGAAGGAAAAAAGGATACTGATAATTCAAAATATATAAACCAAAAATAAAGTCAAGGTAACACATAAGTATAGCAATACCTACTTGAAATGCCTCCGCTACTTTATAGTCCTTACTATCATGTAAACTTGCAAAATATACATATGATTTATTGATTCTAACTTCAGACTTCGGTTCATTATGCCACAAAGCCCACCCGCCCACCCACGTACCCACCCAAAACAACAAATGGAAAAGTAGGGGCCTTCTGTATAAAGAAAATAGAAATGGCGAAAGTCCATCTAGGTTTGGCACGTCCGATTTGGAACTTGTTTATATGCTTTGAGAGATTTTTAGTTTATTTTGACTGTTACGGACTACTTTTCTCTGGTTAAGGACCTCGAAGACAGGTGAGTGCCAGGCACAGATTTCCAGAATAATTCTATGTAGGAACTCCTAAAAATTCATTGATACTTCCATAGTTCCATTGCTAAACAGGTTTGCATTGATTATTTATTGGACATCAGATATACCTGAACTAGAATAGAAGTGTTTCATGCAAAATGGAATCTGAAATCGTTCTCTCTCTCTCTTTTTTTTTAGATTCTCTTTCTCTCTTTCTGTGTATGAAACATTGAGCACTAGCAAAGAACACAAAAAGTTGTAACAATGGATCAACAATGTTAAGCAATAATTCATTGTCCATGTGGAACTAGAAGTGAATTTCTAAAATAGTTAAGTAATTACCAGATATGTACTGAAGGCATTTTCCATGCAATATTCAGCGTCCTTCCTTGACTGATCCAACATGAAGTAGCAAAGTCCACTCATTTCCTGCAAAAGTGCAAACATATTATCATGGGAGTAAATGTTTAGTTAAATGAGGGGCCATCACAACATAGTGACATACTCAGTATTGTTTCACTATTCATTGAAAAGCAATTCAGCAACTCTGTGTGTTGTGCAACAAATTTGGAAGCACATGATCTGATCTACCGTAGAAGTAAGGCCTAGCCCCTTGTCAATTATTTTTAAGCAAAAGAGCCCATCTTGTTTGACTGAAACTGCCCCAGGATATATTCCTTGACAATTGCCATTCTAATTGCGCTGTTACTTCAAACCGCAAAACACTATACATGCAATACATATACAGGCAAAAAAGCTATGGAAAACAAGCTAAACAAAAGTCAAGCACCTGAACACCAGCAAAGCGTTTCCAAGCTTTATCAAGCTTATAATCTGTTGAGAGTAATCTGTAATTGGACAAAGCAAGCTCGTAATCCCGTAACATGAAAGCATAATCACCAAGAACTCTGATCTGCGACTCTATGGAGGTGAATGTGTACCTGTTGGGAAAATTAGTGTTACTGAAAATAAGCAAATCACAAACAAACAAAAAATGAAAAGAAAAGAAATCAAGAAGAAGCAGTGAGAAGTGTCAAGATGTTATAAATACTTGCATTGGACCATTTGCAGCTTCTGGGACATCATCTCTCTTTCTCCACCACAAGTTTTTAATCTGATTTCTAAAGCCCTTTCTTGTTGTGGAGACCTAGAACATTACCAAATCTTATTAAGAAAAATATTTGAAAACAATATAATTTTGTTTTACAACATACCTGCTGATTGAGTACACGGATCTTTTGCTCCATGTAGGGAATGATATGATTAGAAGCAAAATCTTGCATGAAATCCTTTATCTGATAAGGAAACAAGCTCAGCAATGAGTATCTTGTACAGCTTGACTGTCAGCTAAGAATGCTTGCATGTAAAACTAAACCCCAGAGAGGAAAAAACAGAACATCGACCTAGTACTAGGAAACTAAGAGAAAAATTGATGTGGCCTCCATGGTATCAGTGCCCATGAAACCCTTGAATCAGCTGACTAACAAGTTGGTTACTCACACTGACTGTCGAAAGCTCAACAGTCCCTCATCCCACCCAACAATACCCATAATTGAACTGGTGGGTTGTTAGGTACTTGGAAGAGTTTAACAAAGTTTTTGACACTTTCTGTGGCCAGCAAAGCTTAATAGAGATTAGAGAAGCAGATGACTTGATATTACACCAGATGCTGCAATACCTCATTCAAATCATCCATGTTAAGGAAACAAGCTCCTTCGTGATTTAAGCCATGAGCTTTCTGCAGTTAATCAAGAAAAGACTATAAGTAGATTGCATACCTGCTGAACTATGTAGACGTTAATGAAATTTAATCTGAAGTAATTCAATGCACTCACATAAGGTAACCACGAATTGTCAGCATCACTACCATCTGCTTCTGTAGAAGAATTAATACACATCAATTTACAATCGTTCAAACCAAGGGTGCTCCTCATTTCCGCCAAGATGTTCACAGCTCTTGACATAAAAAGTAACACAAGTCAACAAAAATATGTATAGAACTGGAACTTCAGAATATAGAAGAGTTGGAAAATCAGCAATTGAGCAAAAACAAAATGAATACAAAGAAACCATTTCGTATCACACCATTCAAGTGCTATACACTTGTCTTCACATATGCAAGCAGTTAAGACATGAGCTATGACCTTAATTGCATGTTCTAACTCAGATAAGCATAAGGCCCCAAACAGATTATTCACAACGGGGCTTATATGAGAGGCCCTAGGCCCTATCTAGGGAAGCTTAGCTTCCTCCAGAAGCCGGCTTCTCTGATAGGCTTCAGGTTCTTCTTATAAAGTGGGCTTAAAATTTCTCTGAGAAACCTGGAAATCACACTCGGTTTAATGGGGCTTAAGCTTCCGGTGGCTTTTGAGATTAGCCATAACTGCAGAAGCACTCCTCAACAGGGTCTTAGCTGCCTTATGAAGATAGAGCTCAAGTTATCTAGGGGCAGGTTGTTTTGGCTTATGTATCAAGTTCTCAAGGAAGCAGGAATTGGAAGCTTATAAGCAGTATATTCCAAATAGCGGTAGACAAACGGACACCCACTATTAAGTGCTCATGTGGTATTTATCTTGGATGGAGTCTTAAATGAGATTTAACTACTACAATAAAAAACAGACATGTTTATTACATAATATTATGGGATTTGTGCTAAATATAAGTAACAATAGATTAAAACAACAAAATGGAATTTAAGCACTATAAATCACCTATATATGTGATTGGTGTTGTTATCTACTATATTCTGAAATATGGCCAGCACATAAGAGTGGACGAGTGGAATAGCATAGTGGAACCTACTGCTAACAGCTTATGCAGCTCAAGCGGACTTCACTAAGAAGAACACTTATAAGCTAATATGCAGCAAGAAACTTGACAACCGAGATTTTAGGCAAAGAGTCACATAAGCTAGTTTATAGAGGAAGCATAAACTACCTCAAAATACATTGAACTAGGATGTCAGTCTTTCTAACCTCTGTGTCAACAGACAGCAGCCCCAAAAATGGGGATATATATTTTACGTACGTGTTTCGGGCTTTCTATTCACATTACTAACACAAGTTACACCAAAAGAAAACTTATCATTTCTGAAAAGGTTGGTGGTTATGTAAGAAGAACCAATACTAGCTAGGATTTCTCAATAGTTCATTCCACCAATGCAAAGATGAGAGTATGTTCTCTACTATAAGGATAAGAAAGGAATAATACATCTCTTGCGGTCCATCTTGTTGGTCATGAAGTACAACATAGTGCTTCAGAATCTGGGGATCCATTATGCCTTCATTTAAAAGAGAAGGCAACTGATTTGTGTTAAACAGATCAGCGAATTTGCTGACTGGCTCTTTGTCCTTTGATGATACAACTAAAAGACCTGTTAACAATAATGAAAGCATTAGCAAGAACATATTCTACAAAAGATAATGGCACCTAAGAACAGAAAAGTGCCAAATCTCACATGCCACGGGGTGGTCAAAGGTTTCATGCTCTGAAAACGATAGTGTCCGCACTAGCTCTCTGTTGAACCTCTTAATCCACAATGGGCACAACTCAGCTTCAGGCTCTGGAATTATAGCAAACAAGGAATTATATGTAGAACAGAACCGATAAACAGCAAACTCTAATCCTATGATTGAGCCTCACAGATACAACATTCTACTTGAGTCTATTTCAGTAATACATGACGCGACCAAAGAAACATTAATGTGGACAAGCATAACATCAGCCAATTAGATACATCAGATCGCCAATTAAATAAAGGTGGACAGCATGTTGAAGCAACAAAGTTAATGCCGACTATTTGTTCCCAGCCACCCAACAGAAAAACTTATTTATTAGCATGAACACACAGAACCCTGAGCATCAGATTATACTTCCCACACCAGTTACAGGCAATTTGAGCTATACTGTACATATTGGATATTGTAGCATACATGCTCTCCATGTGTGCTCATTCGCTAAAGCTACTTCATTATTACAACATAATCGCCTGAAATTAGGCTGCAACTATACCATTTGGCGGAAAGATTGTGGGCTATGACTGCTCATTAAACATTATTGGAACTATTTCAACAAATTAGCAGGCGAACTAAAAATTACCGACTATAGTCCCATCATTTTGGTCATTGTGAACATATGTTTTCTTCATAAGGACATCACAAAATGCTTTCATACAGAGGCAGTGGAAGGGATCTCACTGTTGAGTACATCTTCAAGCCTTGGCGGGTCTGCAAGCAAATCCGGAAGAGTGTTCTCATTGGCCTCAGAAACCACCAGCTTAATCCTCTCATCGGCCACCTGTTCCCAAAGCATGGCCATCATCAAACACTTCAACAACAGCAGGCATCTACGATAACACTTACAAGTCTACAACACATTACAGAAGGTCCGATAATCACCTCATAATCCTGCTTCCGGACGTCCGTAGCGTAAACCATGCGAATCTTAAACATTTGAAGTCTGTACGGTTGGTCATTCGCTGTCCGCACGGGCACTGCTCAAACAGAGGAAGAGAACTCTCCGTGAGGGCACAGAACCGAATCGAACGATGCGAAATACATTACAGGGAATCAGCTGAAGAAGGCATCCGGAGGCGTATCACCGTCGATTTTTTTGAAGAGGGAGAACGGGGAGAGCATGTCGACGAAGCTGAGGCCGCTCCTGCGGCACGCGGCCTCGGCGAGCGGGGTGGCCAGCACCATCACCACCGGGGTGATATCCTCGAGGATGAGCCACCCCAGGTAGCTCCGGAGCGGATCCATCGCGCCAAAACCCTAGCGGATCGAGCGGAGCCGGTCCGAGCGGCCGGCGAGGCGAATTGCGAGCTGTGTGAGCAGGAGCGGGGGCGCGAGCTGGCGCTTCGTGGCAGGTAGCACACCTTAGTCGGCACCGAGGGCGGAGGCGGGATCGCCGGAGAGGTCTTGCGGCTACGGCGAGTAGGTGATGGTGGTGGTGGTGCGATCTGGGGAGGGCGCGAGGTAGGGGAGAAGACGACCACTGGGCGTATTGGCTTGGGTAGTAAGATGGACGGGCTGGATACATGGGCTTCGAAGGGCGGTATATGGGCTTCGTATTCAGGGCCCATAGCATGAACTCCTGGAGGTGGTGGGTGCGGTTTCCGACAGCAATATTCGGCCTCCGGCTAGCGGCGATGGCTGGTGGCGCCGAAGGCGCGTCACTTTTGATAAGGGATAATGAAGCCGCAATATTCGTCCCCTATTATTTCGCAATATTGATAACCGATAGCAGCGGCTAACCGGTTTCGCCTCCGGCCTCTGCTGCTGGCTTTGAGAAAACGCACGCAGAAGTCTCATCGTTGACTTGGGTTGCACCATCTGGGAGAAAGCCAAATTTGGCCCCCGTCGAGTGCCAATGCCAGAACTGGTCCCTGGCCGGGAGCAAAGCCAGATTTGTCCCCGTGATACAATGTGACATGTGACACGTGGAAAAATCACGTTTCAGAACCGTGACGGCCCAAAATCGTGCCCTCGGTCCGCGACGACCCAAAACCGCGCCCTCGGCCCGCAAATATTTTTTTCTCTGCATCTGCACCGGGACGGGCCCGTGAGGGGGGGCGTTGCCGCGGCCCACACCCACGAGCAGCCCGAGTCCGCGGCCTTAGCCCACGAGGGTGGCTGGCTCGCGCGCGACACCCGCGAGGCCTAGCTCGCGCATGCGGCCCGCGACCAGCCCCCTTTCCCACCACCCCCGTCCCCCCACCTCAGCACCTCCCCGCCTCGGCGCCGCTCTCCTCCCCCTCCCCCGTCTCGGCGCCTCCCCCAAATCTCCCGCCCGCCGGCTCCCTCACCTCCGCCGGCTCCGCCACCTCCCCGGATCTGCTCCTCTGCCCCGCTCGCCCCGCCGCCGTCCGCACGCCCCGGCCCGCTGCCTCCGAACGGCCCCCGCGCCGCCGCCTCCCACCACCTCCGCCGCGAGCCTGCCTGGTCGTCACGGGCCACGGGCGCGAGCTCGGCCTCGCGGGTCCCGGGCGCGAGGCGACGGCGGATCACGGGATGAGGCCACGAACTCAACGCTCCCTGGTGTGGGCCGCGGCAACGCCGGCGTCGCATTTCCGGTGCAGACCAAAATGCTTCGCGAGCGGGGGGCGTGATTTTGGGCCGTCGCGCTCCTCACCTGTGATTTGCCACGTGTCGGCCGCCCGGAGCTTCGCGTGACAAAAGCAGCGTTGCCTCCGGCCGGGGGCCAGTTTCGGCATTGGCATTCGGCCGGGGGCCAAATTTGGCTTTCTCCCACACATCTCGTTCTCTTTGACTCAACAACGAGGTATTTGATCTCAAGTAAATTACATTTTCACCTCCTAATTTCACTCTACTTGAGCATAGCACTATGGTTTAGCTTTCCTTGCACATAACCTGTAAATTCCCTGTATCAGTTTTTGTTTATTACCCAATATGCATAGCATAAATGCAAGACCTGATGAATATCCCTATTATGGGGCGCTAAAAGACTACCTCCTCGCGCCTCCCCAAGCCAAATTTTTGCAAATCACCCTCTTGTTCTCTGGTTTTGGGGATCTTTGCCTTGAAGCTTGTCACTGCTAGCAGGCCGAGGATTCCCGTGGGTGCCTGCACTCGTGGCACATCAGGGCAAAGTGGATGGACTTGCCTGTGCCATGGACCATACGTCACAAAGCTTCTTGCCCCTTCCACTTCCACCCGATGTTTTCTTCGACCTCTCGCCCTCACATACGTCGCCTCTCCTCACCTTGCTCATAACGCCACCACACGTCCATACACTTTTTTCGATCCACCGTTGCCTCTTCACGGGCAGTGCCACTGCGGCACACGACGTCAGGGGATGAGGCGGTGGCCAGGGCGCTCGTTAGGGATGATAGGGGTTGTTACACGGCTGCATGCATGGTGACGCAGCTTTTATATCCAAGACTCATTCTTCGTATACAGAAATGTTGCAACTGCTACAACTCCCAGATAGAGAAGGAAGAACAAGGAACAGCGATACTCGATTACTTTACAATGTCTTTCTGACAATAAAATGAAGATGACCTCTTTCACGGCATACCAACACTGTCAAGCCAGGTAATTGTATATCTGGGGGTTACTCCTGTCTCTCTCCAGGTACTCTCTATCGATTAAGCTCTCTATCCTTTTCTTCATATCCGCTGGCTTAATGGGGAACTTGAGCTGAAAGGAAGGAAGCCAACGAGTTAACAGGTCAAATGGTGAGGTGAGGAAAAGAATGTAGGCAGCCACGTTACTATTCCCTTTGTTACCTGCTGAAAAAGCTCAGTTATTAGAAGGGTGTGGCTCAGGGTTTTCCTCGTCTTCATTATCCGAACTATGGCTGCGTCAACCTGCATATAACAAAAAGAACCATGTCACATTATTCTCCGATATTGTAATACATCAAAGACATGACTAGTAATATCAGATTTCTACAGAAAAGATTCCTAATGATTTTGGTACGAAAAAAGTTTGACCTAGCAGATAAAATCTGAGGCAGGAAAAACAGGTACAGACTAGCAATAGTATGTTGTTGAAGTCTAAACAGAGGAGTAACTTCTCTACCATAAGCACATATACCAACCAAGCAAGCAAAGCAGAGCATATTAACTACGCTAACAATGTGACTACTGGTCTTCCAGGTATAATTGATCACACATATACAGACAATTTTACCACCCATTATGTACAGGAAAACCACCAAATGTTTCTGTTTGCAAGTTTAGAGTCACCTGATACTGACGATCTTGGATACTCTCTCAGTGGTGCTCGTGTTTTCTTCTACTGTCTCCTTCATCTGAATTGCATTCACCTAGAAGTATAGAACAGCAGCAACTTAGTTAAGCCTGATGAGACCCGACGTTGTGTCACCCGCCCACCTCGAACAAACTAATGGGAAAAAATATTACCTTTATGCGATAGAGGGGGGCACTAAATTCTTCATTAAATACAAATTCGTCCTTATCATCTACATCTCGCCCTTTTGGTGTCTGAAATACAAATGATATTAACCAGCACACCGAAAATTGATCAAATACCAAAATAAAGAGTCGCACCTTTTGAAGAACCCGAACTTTACCGCATGCAAGTGACTGCAGCGTTTCTTCTCAATTCTTTATCCTCAATACCAGTTGAATCTTTTATGTCGAGAAAGCTTAGCTTTTGTGCGTCATTGAACAACATCAAAACTACACTCTAACAAAAGGAATAAATCGGTAAAGTTTTAGTTATTGCTCCCTGATAGTTACCTCTATGATAAGCCACAGGAGAAAAAATGAGGGGAAAATAGTCCCACCTGAAACAATGACACTGCAAGTTCCTTTCTACCTTTAGGGAACTCTGCCTTTAAGACACAGTGACCCAAAGAATTTTGCCACATCAGACGCCTTCCACTGTACTTACTCAAATAGAACTCTTTAAAAATATCCTGTCAAAAAGAAAAGGAAGAAATGATGGATTAGAAAACAGACAGGTAGATTTAAAAATTTACAGCCACCATACCAAGCCCCTACAGCCTACTAGACTAACCTGATAGACATTAAGTTCATGCGGGAGTTTGACATCCATTGGTGGATATGTCGGCCAGTAGCTGCAATTCAACAGATTTTATCAGAACTGCATATATATGATTGAGACAACATCAAGAGTTGCCTGTTAGTATGCTCAGCAAATGCCCATGTTAAACCATTGCATTCAGATACCAGCTAGATGCTCTGGATTATGAAGCCCGTATGAGTATTAGGTTAGACTTTAGACAACTGTCATATCAATGGAATGTGCTTATCAGTATGCATGTAAAGTGACAAGGAAAATGTTACATACCCTGTTGTGAGCACATGGACACTCATTTCAATGCCAGTTGGAAGTTTTGTCCTTGCCTGAGATGATGCTTGAAAGAATCATTTATTTCTTTGGATAATTCAACGTCCTGAAAACACCAGCGAGTACATTACAATTTCCAGGAGTACCAAATACACATAAAAGAA